>QGSO01000239.1:638801-1083025 GCA_011037825.1 Carya cathayensis
ATATATATTAATACATAGTATAACTATATATGTAAGTCAGTATATACATATATATTAATACCAGTTATTGTAATTTATAGGAATATCATATAGTTATACTAATACAATTATATAGTTACATATATAGTTATCACTATTACTATTATTACATATAATTATTAGTTATATTATAGTTATTAGTTATAGTATTATTACTAATAGACTAATAGTATTAGCTTATTACTAATATATATATATATAATAGTATACTATATGTATATATATTAAATATATCACAATATAATTACATAAGTATTAATAAAATTTCATTGGATTAAAAAAAAAAAAAAAAAACATAGGGTAGACCGACCGGACTGAACCGGACCGAGTGGGACCGGACCGAACCGGTCCTTAGGAAGTTCGGTCCGGTCCAGGGTGGGGAAACCCTGGACTGAATAGGTCCGGTTTGGTCCGGAAAACCTCCCCGGACCGGACCGAACTCCCCTCTACTCATGTGTGTAGGATTTTGGCTTCGAGGTTCATGAAATTGGTGTTTGATATGTGGCATATGATTTGGGAATTGATATAGAATATGTAGTGGGCTCTTGAGGGTGTTTGTTTATAACTTGTATTTAGGAATTTTGGGGGTATGCATGCACTAAACAACCCATGCTTGGCATAGCATGCACACCAAGTGCTCGATGAAATGCCTAAGTGGTCCATTTTGTTGCATTTACATGGTTTTTCATCATGCATTAGCTTTGCATCGATCATAAATTATTTTGGGTCACTATTGAGTGATATGTGTTCTTAGGAGAATCATAGCACATGCATGGAGTTTTAAAACTCACATTAACATAGACTACACATGCATTGGGCATGACTGTTATCTCTCTATATTTTTCCTCATTTCTACATCAAACATTGGGCATGCATGCATGCATTGTCTACACATTAGGCACTTTGGGCACCTTGTCGACACATTAGGCATGCATATATTGGAGCATTCACGTCCTTTAGCACATTGTCTCGTTGTTTATTGTTTGGACTGTCTACAAAGTGCTACCATGTCTCAACATGTGTGTCCTAAAAAAAATCCTCCCACTCCCGTCCAAACACACTTCTATAATGCTCAGGCACAACAACTCTACACTCAAAACTTCTCTCACTGCACTCCCTTTTTTAGCGTGAGATCTCTGTAGGTGAGTTTCATGAGATCATAGTGCCTCGAATTTTTTAGTCTTGTCAATGGGTATCATTAACCACTGGTCATCCCTCCCCTTTAGTCAAGTTGGTTCGAGAGTTTTACTCCAACATTCGATAGGTATTTTGAAGTTAGTCTCTAGAACATCCAATTTCGAGTAACTTCGTACATGTTAATTGAAGTGATTAATGCCCCTCATGTGGCCAACCCTCCATATCCCAATACAAGAACTTCTATTCCCAGCAAGCCAGCCATCGCCACATTCTTGTGTTGATACGAGATTGATTGGGATGGTAGGGCACCTCTGCACATTGTTGAGTTCCCACCTGACTACCTCTTGCTCAGTCAAGTGGTACTCACCAATCTTTATCCTATTGGCCATCAGAGTGATATTGGCCTCGATAGAGTTAGTCTACTATATGCTCTAATCAATGATGTTCCCATTGATATGGGAAGTCACCTATGTCGTGTCATTCTTGAGGCATTTAAGTCCAACAACAAACGGACTGGATTACCTTTTACGTGTCTCGTCATGCGTATAGTCTTATCTTAGCTAGTCACTATTCCCTCTCGTGAGTCTAGAATTCCTCTTAAGGCTCCTATTGGTCGTAAGACCATTAAGTTGAGTTGTGCCCATAATCGTCCTCCTCCTATGGATGTTGAGTATCCAGGCACCTGCCACTCAACCTTCTAGTTCTCGACCATCCAATTCTGCTCCATCCAGCTCCACACCATCCACTTCTACACTAGATTCCAGTGAGCCGACCATCCAGATGGTACTTGATTACTTGTTTTGCAGCGATACTCATCTTGATCACATTGATACTCACTTTGATAGTCTGAACGTTTGTGTAGATAGACTGGATACTCATATAGATAATCTCCAAAAGTTGGTGACACAATGCTTCAATGAAATAAAGGAGATACTAGTTGCCACCACTGATGAGGACGGTGGGGATTGAGTCCTTCGTCCTTTTGTGACAAAAAGCGGGAGTGGTATATATGTAGGAGGAGTGGTACCATATGTAGGGGAGCATCATATAGAGTAGGATAGGATAACGCTAGGGTGAGTAGCGTGTAAACAAACAAAGCTGATTTTTTTTTTTTTTGGGTGAAACACAAATTTTGGGTTGTTGTATTCCTTTATGAAACTCGATGTCTAATTGATTCTTAATGAAGATTTTCTTGATGAAAATTATACTTGTCATGTGCTTATCATGTCTGTACTTGGATTATTATTATTATTATTTATTTGTTAGCAGACATTGATTTAACAAGTGTGAATAGTTTTTTTTGTATCTCTATGCTTTTGGTGCATTTACCGGTTTGCTGAGCGATTGTAAAAATATTCTAGCTTGTTCAAAACTGTACCTATATTTGGAAATCCTGTGTAGAGGGTGTTAGGATTAGGTTCATGTATAGGTTAGAGGTTTTGTCACAGAAATTCCAAAGGGGAAGATTGTTAGTGTAACAAAATATATGTGTTGGTATATTCATGTGACAACCTAAGTAAAATTGTGTTGTAACAATGCTAAAGTGGGTTAAAGTGAAAATGGATTGAAGTAAGCTCAACATGGCTTGAGCGGAACTCATATAGAGAGTTCGTTTGACAGGTGCTTGAGCCAAACTCATACTAAGAGTTCACTCGACATGGCGCTCGAGCAGACTTCCAAACAGAGAGTTCACTCATCACTAGCTCAACATGGCACTCAAGCAGAACTCAAATAGAGAGTTCACTCAACCCTCACTCGACATAACAATCGCACTGAAATCTAGACAAAGAGTTCGCTCAACATCCGCTTGACTCATGGCACAAGTGACTCCTACAGTATAACGTGCACTCAATAGTCACTCGACACTTAGCTCTGTGAATGTTTAGAAATATGATTCTTATTAGGGTTTGAGCATCATATTCCTTTGTGGCTATAAAAGGAAACTTATGCTCTATTCTAAAGGGTGGAAAATTTGAGCTAAAATAGAGCTCATTCCAAGAGCACTTGAGAGAAACACCCTTTCACATTCAAAGTTGATTCTCTCTGGGAAAATACATTTCTATCATATCACACTCAAGAATGAACATAGTTAAGTCCATTGGTGTGGATGTTCATTAGCCAAAAGGTTTATGGAGTTGCCGTTGATGTAGAGATCAAGAGGTTTATGGAGCTCTGAAACTCCATGCGTTTAGAGATCGAGTAGGTCACTCGTGGTGTTGTAAGTTAGGTTTAGCCACTACAGAGGTTTTGTGAGTGTTTCTAAATTTGTTGTAACAAACTAAGGTTTTTATAGTGGATTTGAGGTAGTGACTTACACTCGGAGTGGTTTTAGATTTTGAAGACATTCTTCAAATGAGTTTCCACTTTGTGACTAAATTGTTATGTTGATTATTTGTGTGATTTGTTTTATTGATTAATTGTTTATTTAATAATATTTTTGAATAGACCACCAAAATCGAATTACACCTATTCACCCCCTCTCTGGTTGTTGTATTAGGGTAGAACCATTACATTTTCAAAGGTTAACCATTTCTTTGCATTACACCCCATGCCAGACTATCAAAAAATTCAGATGTCCTCATTCTACATGAAAGGTGAAGCATTAGTGTGGTTCCAAGATGCTAAAGAATTGGGCAACTTACACACGTGGGATTCATTCATTCAAGTACTACAAATCAGGTTTGATAGTTCATCCTATGATGATCCTATGGAGGCAATAACCAGATTAAGACAAACCTCAACTGTGGCAGCTTATATGTCCCAATTCGAGGTACTCTCCAATCGACCTAAAGGGCTTTCTAAAAATTATAAGTTCAGTTTTTCTTTCTTAGTGTGCTTAAGGATGAAATTAGCTTTCCTATAGGAATGCTTAAACCCCACACCCTCAACTATGCCTTTGGTTTGGCAAATTCAAAAGGAGTATATTAATAGTTCCAGGAGGAATGGGAAGCCAGCAAATCAATTTAATACACCCTCACCAAGGTCTTCATTTGGTGGAAGGGGCTTGGGTTCATCACTTGGGGGTGTTAAAAGGGAAATTCCAGGTTCTAAAGGCTTCTCTCCTAAGGGTTCTTTCCCTGTACATAAGATTATTGAGAATGAGATCAAAGAAATGAGAGATAAGGGATTGTGTTACTTTTGTGATGAAAAGTGGAACCCAACCCATAAGTGTAAGAGGGGCAGGCTGTTTCTTATAGAAGGAGTTGATTTGAAAATGAAATTGAGGAGGAGAGTAATGAGTTACTGGAGCTAGTGGAAGAAGGAATAATTGAACTAGGAGCTAAAAGCGAACCACCTGAAATTTCTCTACATGCTATTGCAAGATCTCCTAACTTGAGAACCATGAGGTTGATGAGAAGAGTAAAGGGACAACCAGTGGTTATTTTGGTGGATAATGGCAATACTCATAATTTTCTTGACCCCACCATTGTTTCCAAGGCTCATTTAACCCTTAATTTTAAGGAACAAATGGAAGGAAGGGTTGCCAATGGGTAAAGGATGAAAAGTGAAGGGAAGTTAGATGGTACATAAATTATGGTGAAGGGGCATGTTTTCACTAATGATTTTTTTTTTTTTTGCTGCCCCCTTAGGGGGTTGTGATATTGTGCTGGAAATGTAGTGGCTTAGGACCTTGGGATCTGTGTTGTGGGATTTTACTACTCTCACAATGTCCTTCACCAGAGATAATGTGTCAATTAGGCTTAAAGTGTTAAATACTAGTCATTCTGAATGCATGGATGGTATGGGGCTTTCACAACTAACTAAGGTGGAGAGGAGAGGGACACTTCTCGAAATTTTTGAAGTTGGGGGCAAGATTTGGGGGAAATGGTAGTACCACCAGCTATAGGGACACTTTTGCAAAAGTTCAGTGGGGTCTTAGAAGAGACAAAAGGGATGCCTCCAAAAAGAAGTCATGACCACAACATTATCCTCAAGGGGGGATTGGTCCAATATTTGTCAGTCCTTATAGGTATCATTTTTATCAAAAAAAAAGAAATAGAATGTTGCCCAAATGACTAATATAAGAGGGAGGTGAATTGAATTGTATTTAAAAAAATAACAATTATAAATCAAATATACAATATAAAATATAAACAAAATACGAAACAACAATAAATATAAGGAGTAAGGGTAAGAGAGAAGCAAACTCAGTATGTTAACGAGGTTCGGCCCCACTGCCTACGTCCTCGCCTCAAGCTACCCCTTAAAGATCCCCGAATTCACTATTCAACCTCTTTTCGGTGGAAATAGAAACTTATTACACCTCTGAATAACACCACTACAAAGGATCCGTGTAGAACACTCTCTACACTTGCAATCACCTTACACGTGGTGATTCAACTATTCCCTGTGTAGAACACTTTCTATACGCACAAGGGTTATACATACCCTTTTACTGATACAAGAGCTGATAGTGGGTAGGTTATCAGAAAATACTCCTCAATGAGTGAAATAAGAACAATACAACGCAAACTATATTTCTCAAAATGAATAAGGGTTAATGCTCAATACTTAGAGAAGAGAGAATGAAAGCTTTGAATGAATGTTGTAAGCTCTTGGTGTTGTAAATGTGAAACTCTCAAATGATCTATTTATAGCCATATGAGACTTCATATTCAAATTTAAAAAGATTTATTTGTCAAAAACAACATCAATCACTTTTCAAAAATTTCAAACCTAATTTTTTTACTTTTTGCATATGACAAAAGAAGCACACTTTACTTTTCAAAATTTTCAAACAAAAACATCTACCTTTTGCATAAGTCAAAAAGAGCATTAATTATTTTTGAAAATATTCAAATAAAACATGCACATGTGAAAGATGACAATCAATCATCTTTCAAAATTTTCAAATTTAATTTTCAAAATATTCATGCACATGTGGAAAATGTATTTTAATGCTTTATGATAAAATATTAATTTTGAGCCTTAATCCTAATTTTGAATTTTTAAGAGATTTACAACATTACTCTATAACTTTAATGTAAATTTGTTTCCTTTTTACTTATGCTTGGTTCCTTGATCTGCTTGACTCCATTGTATGGACTCTTGAGTTTGAAACTCATTTATTCTTTGAATTCATTTGTTATCATCAAAATCCATGTGCAGATTTACAATTACACAAAACTTGAAACTTAGAGTTCAACAATCTCCCCCTTTTTTATGATGACAAATACTTGATAAAACCTGAAACTTGTATTAATACTTAAGCTCTCCCTGAGAATGTGCGTTCGTTTTTCAAGCAAAAATATAAATATAATTTCAAGCATATATAACAAGTTTAGCAATTTAAACAATGTTAATATTCTAGTCTAAAACTTCTCTCCCTTTTGGCATCATTAAAAAGGATCCGCAACAAGTAAATGGACTGAAGAAAACAGTGTGTTAGTAGACACTGTAGATAGTTGAAAAATTGGAGCCGTCCGTGACTCGACAAGTTTTGCAAATGCTTGAGACTTAACTCTATGAATTTAGTACGGCTGAAGATTTAAACAATCGCTCGATGTTGACAAATGAGATTGAAGACTATGAGTTTCTATAAATAAATAAAAAAATGATCATTTTCACCCATCGAATACCAAAAGAAAAATCACATTGCTCCTTGACCTGAGTTCTGTTTTTCCATAACAATAGAATGGTTGAGCAATTCTCTTCTATTAATGTTCCAGACTTGAATCAGGAACCCTTTACACTTTAACCATCAATTTTCTCTCCTGAGGCCGTCAATACTATGATAGGAGCAGAGATCCATTTTTCTAGTAGGGCTGATTCTGAGATTGTTGCAGAATCAAGAATGCTCAGTAGTCAATATGCTGCCTCTGTTACAACTATGTCTTGGAGGTTAATGGCGAGGGTGAGTGAGATTGATCATCTTAACATCCAAATATCTGAGTTACGACAGAAACTTGCTAAGGATAGAGAGAATAAAAGGCTAAAGCAAGAAAACAAAGAGTTGAAAAAATTTGTAGATTTGTATGCTCATAATCTGCAACCACGAATAGAGGAGCTGAAACGAGAAATGGTTCAGATACAAGGTCAACATTGGCAAATAACGGCAGAGGTTCATCGTTTACTAGAAAAATAGGGACAACCTACTGTTAATCTCGCTGGGTTAGTAAGAAAACTTTTGACAATATGTGTCCAGCATATCTTGTAGTTTTTTTTTACTAAATAAGATTTGAAGAGACAATAGTTTGTCTTGTTCTTTATGCTATCTCTATAAAATCAGTCTTAATGTTCATTCAATTTGCATCAAATCTTATTCTCATCTCTATAACTCATCTGCATTCCTTCAACATTTTCGCTTTAAGTTTTCAATTCTTTTCTCAATGGTTCATTCTTCTAACATTCATCTAGATCCATCTATGAGGTATTCTACACCTCAATCTCCTGTCCTTTCTGTAGTTATCATTGGTGCCATGTTGCAACAAGAGAATAATAATTTTGCTAATAAGTCAAACTCCGATGCTATCTACGACTTGGTGAGTTTTGGGACTCTCTACTCATCCTCTATTGTTGCTTTTTCACAGTGGCTTCAAGCTAGAAACCATGAGGTTGAAAAGTTTAAAGAATAAATTATTATACTTCAACGAATTGTTCAAGAGTCTCACACAAGGGAAGGAATCTTTCGGCAGAAGAATAAACAGTTGAAATTTCTATTGGATTCTTCATTCCACTTGCCAATTCCCATGAATAAGGATGACATGATATTGTATGAAGAGAATGAGCGTCTCAAACATGAGACTAAGAACCTCAAGTTGATATAAAAGTATTTTAAAAAAAACCTCTCTCTATTTTTATTGAATCTGGTCTATCTTTTAAGAGATATTCATAGCATGCATCATACCTATTGCTCTTCTAATCATACATAATCTATCTTCTGGTAAAGGTTTTGTGAAAATATCTGCTAACTGATCGTGTGTGTTTGTGATTCTAGTACTATATCACCTTTCTACACATGATCTCAAATAAAATGATATTTTATTTCAATATGCTTAGTTCTAGAATGTTGTATTGGGTTTTTTGAAAGATTTATAGCACTTGTATTATCACATTTGATTGGAATGTGATTATACATGAGTTTAAAATTTTCAAGTTGTTACTTCATGTAAAGAACTTGAGCACAACAACTACCCGCAACAACATATTCTGCCTTAGCAGTAGATAGTGCAACAGAATTTTATTTTTTACTAAACCAGGAAACTAGTGCATGACCTAAGAAATGACATGCTCCACTAGTGCTTTTTCAAAATATTTTACAACCAGTATAATCTGCATCTGTGTAGCTGATTAGATCGAAAGATGTATGCTTAGGGTACCATAACCCTAGGTTAATTGTACCACTAAGATATCCAAGAATGCGCTTATCTGCAATTAAATGAGATTCTTTTGGAAATGATTGAAAGCGTGCACATAAGCACACACTAAACATAATATGTGGTCTTCTGGCTGTCAAATATAATAAGCTATCAATCATACCTCGATATACCTTCGAGTCAACTGACTTATCGGTTTCATCTTTATCAAGTTTAGTGGATGGGCTCATTGGTGTTCCAATTTCCTTAGCACCTTCCATCCCAAACTTCTTTAGTAATTCCTTAATAGATTTTGATTGATTGATGAATGTTTCACTTTTTGCTTGCTTAATTTGCAATCCGAGAAAGAATGTAAGTTCTCTTATCATGCTCATTTCAAATTCTTCCTGCATAGTTTTAGCAAAAACTTGACACATATTTTCATTAGTAGCACCGAATATTATATCATCAACATAAATCTGAATCAAAAGAATATCATCATTTTCGTATTTAATGAAAAGAGTTGTTCAATTTTTCCTCTTGAAAAACTTTTTTCAATCAAGAAACCACTGAGTCTCTCGTACCAAACTCTAGGAGCTTGTTTGAGTCCATATAGTGCTTTTGTGAGTTTGAAAACATGATTTGGAGAAATATGATTTTCAAAACCTGGAGGTTGCTCAACATATACCTCTTCATTTATAAAACCATTTAAGAAAGCACTTTTAACATCCATTTGAAAAAGTTTGAAATCTTTATAACAAGCATATGCAAGTAGCATTCGAATAGCTTCTAATCTTGCGACTGGTACATATGTCTCATCATAATCGATTCCTTCTTCTTGATTGAAATATTGGGTTACAAATTGAGCCTTATTTCTAGTAATGACTCTGAACTCATCTTTCTTGTTTCTGAAAACCCATTTTATTCCAATAATAATATGATTTTCAGGTCTAGGAGCAAGTGTACAAACATCATTTCTTTCAAATCGATTAAACTCTTCTTGCATAGCTATAATCCAAGATTCATCAAGAAGTGTTTCATCAATAATTTTAGGTTTAATCCGAGATAGAAAAGCAGTATAATTGTAAATATTTCTAAGAGATGATCGAGTGCTTACACCTTGTGAAGGTTCTCCCAGAATTTGTTCCACTAGGATGATCTTTCACAAATTTCCACTGTTTGGTTGCATCTTGTATTAAATTTTGATGATCTTTCCTGATGTCTCCATGTTGGACTTCCTCTATTGTGTTCTCTTTGTTGAGATTGAGACTTTCTGTATTATTTATACCTCCTGTTTCTTCATCAATGGATTTCTTGGAGAGTAGAGAATTAGATTCATCAAATATACATGCATAGATTCTTGTACAGTCAAAGTCTTTTTATTGAATACTCTATAAGCTTTACTATTAGTAGAATACCCGAAAAAGATACCTTCATCAGATTTTGCATCAAACTTATCTAAATTATCCATGTCATTCAAAATAAAACATTTACATCGAAATACATGAAAGTAACTAATGTTTGGCTTTCTCTCATTCCAAAGCTCATAGGGGATTTTATCTACTTTAGATATTAGCATAACTCTATTTATAATATAACATGCAGTACTTACCGCTTCGACCCAAAAATAACTAGGCAAGTTGTTCTCATTGGGCATTATTCTTGCCATCTCTTGAAAAGATCTATTTTTTCTCTCTACTACCCTATTTTGTTGAGAAGTTTGAGGAACAGAAAAATTATGCACAAAACCATTTTCGTCACAAAATATTTCAATACTTTAATTAATAAATTCTTTTCCCTTATCACTTTGGATACTTGAAATAGTATAACCATTTTCATTTTGAATTCTCTTGTATAACTTGGTAAAGGCATTATGTACGTCATCTTTATGAGTAAGAAAGATGACCCAAATATATCTAAAGAAATCATCAACAATAACAAATGCATAATAATTTCCTCCTAAACTTGCAACTCTATTTGGTCCAAAAATATCCATGTGTATCAGTTGCAGTGGTCTTGTAGTGGAAATATGTTTCTTGATTTTAAAAAAAGTTTTTGTTTGTTTACCAAATTGGCATGCATCACAAATTTTTTCTTTAAGAAAATTTGTCTTTGGTAACCCTCTCACAAGATCATTTTTTGAAAGTTTGAAAATAAGTTCCATGTTGGCAAGACCTAGTCTTCTATGCTATAGCCAACTAGTTTTATTTTGAGCTGAAAAACAAATAACATCTTGTGAGATAATTTCTTCAAAATTGATTGTATAAACATTGTTGCTTCTAAAAGCAATAAAACAAATATTACAATCATGATCATTTAAAATAATGCACTTATTTATTTTGAAAGTAACTGTAAATCATTTATCACATAATTGACTTATCCTCAAAAGATTATGTTTTAAACTTTCAACAAGTAGAACATATTCAATTATGAGAGAAGATTCATTACTAATTTTATCTATTCTCACGATCTTCCCTTTCGAGTTGTCTCCAAATGTCACGTGTCCTTCTTCTTTAGATCTAAGATCAAAGAACTTAGTCTTGTCTCCCGTCATGTGTCTTGAATATCCACTATCTAAAAACCATTTGTTTTTTCTTATGGAGGACTTCATGTATACCTATAAAAACAATTAAAATGATTTTTCTTGGTACCCAAATTCTTTGGGTCCTTTATTTATTAGTATTAGAAAAAACAAGATTTTTAGGTACCCATATGACCCTAATAGTCATTGTATGCTTTCTTCTAATAGGACAAGCATGATAATTATGACTATTTCTATTACAAAAATTGCAAATAGCATGTGACACATATGAAGAACTTGAGTGATTATAATAGTATCTTTTTTTGACAAAATTATTTTTATGAAAAGAATTTTGAATACTGGACTTTGATGTAGAAGGATTATCAAAGAAGTTTTTATAATGTTTGTATTTTTGTTTTGGCATATATCACAAGCCTGCTTTGTCAAAAACATATCTTTGACTACCAAGAAATTTTTCAAAATTTCTTTTTCCATTCGTAAAGTTTTCAACAATATTTTCTAAATCAGTTTTTTTATTCTTCAACTCAAGATTTTCATATTTCAAAATGATACTTTCTTTTCTTAAAATATCAATTTCGTTTGTTAAAGAAGAATTTTTCTTTTTCAAAGCAGTATACTTGATACCCAATTTTTCAAGTTTCTCATATACATCTTCTAAAAAAATTTTCAATTCTTCATATGAAGGATCTTCAATATTATCAAGATTTGTTACCTCAATGTCATTTTTAGCAATAAGACAAAGATTTGCTGATTCTCCATTGCTTGCTGCACTATCTGAGCTACTTAAATCATCATCCCATGTAACTTTCATTGATTTCTTGCCCTTATTGCGATCTTTTTTTAGCAGAGGATAATCTGGTTTTATATGACTAGGCTTATTGCATCTATAACAAATTAAAGTGTCATTTTTACCTGAATCTTTTTTGAAAATTTTTTTGAAAGATTTCCTCAGAGGAGTTTTATTTGTCTTTAAGAACCTCTGAATTCTTCTTGTTATCGTCGCAACTTCTTCATCTTTGTCGTTCTTTTCCTCATCTTCATCACTTTCATTTTCATGAGGAACAGCTTTAAGTGTTAAGCTCTTCTTTAGCTTTCCTTTTTCTTCTCCTCTTTTCAATGTGTACTCATGGGTGATAAGTGACCCAATTAGTTCATTCACTTCGAGTTTCTTGAGGTCTCAAGTTTCAAGAATCGCTATCACTTTTGATTCCCAAAGTTTTGGTAAAGAGTTGAGAATTTTTCTTACTATCTCCACCTTGGAATAAATTTTACCAAGAGCTGTCAAGCTGTTTATGATATTAGTAAAACAAGGGTGCATACTAGAAATAGATTCATCATCATTCATCTTAAACATTTCATATTCATGAGCAAGAATATAAATTTTTGATTCCTTGACTTGCGAAGTTCCTTCATAAGTAACTTCAAAATTATCCCAAATTTCCTTTGCCATAGTGCAAGTCATTATTCTATTAAACTCATTTCTATTGAGAGCATTATATAATA
This sequence comes from Carya cathayensis, assembly GCA_011037825.1. Classification (NCBI taxonomy): domain Eukaryota; kingdom Viridiplantae; phylum Streptophyta; class Magnoliopsida; order Fagales; family Juglandaceae; genus Carya; species Carya cathayensis. The sequence continues at coordinate 651,318 of QGSO01000239.1, forward strand.
AATTCATAACAGTTAAATTCAAAATATAAAGTCTATCTTCTTTACAATCAAAGTCTTCTTCTTCCTTTTTGACCCTTACTCCATCAACCACTTTTGTTGGAATATAAGGTCCATTTACAATATATTTCCAGATTTCTCGACCTTGAGCCTGAATGAATATTCTCTTTCTAACTTTCTAAAATGAGTAATTGTCTCCACAAAAGAGTAGAGGCTGACTGCTAGATTGACGTTCACCAAATGAAACTGCAATGTTAGCCATAAGATCTTAACTCAAAAGATAGTTAATCTTATAACAGAACCATTGCTCTGATACCAATTATTACCCAAATGACTAACACAAGATGGAGCTGAATTGAGTTGTATTTAAAAAAATAATAATTATAAATCAAATATACAGTATAAAATATAAACAAAATATGAAACAATAATAAATATAAAGAGTACGGGTAAGAGAGAAGCAAACCCAATATGTTAACGAGGTTCGGCCCCACTACCTACGTTCTCGCCTCAAGCTACCCCTTGAGGATCCCCGAATTCACTATTCAACCTCCTTCAGATGGAGATAGAAACCTATTACACCTTTAAACAACACCGCTACAAAGGATCCGTGTAGAACACCATCTACGCTTGCAATCACTTTACATATGATGATTCAACTATTTTCTTTGTAGAATACTTTCTACACACACAAGGGTTATACACACATTTTTACTGATACAAGAGTTGATAGTAGGTAGGTTATCAGAAAACACTCATCAATGAGTGAAATAAAAACAATACAACGCAAACTATATATCTCAAAATGAATAAGGGTTAAGGCTCAATACTTAGAGAAGAGAGAATGAAAGTTTTGAATGAATGTTGTATGCTCTTGGTATTGTAAATGTGAAACTCTTAAATGATCTATTTATAGGCATATGAGACTTCATATTCAAATTTAAAAAAATTCGCATGTCAAAGATAATATCAATCACTTTTCAAAAATTTCAAACCTAATCTTTTTACTTTTTGCATATGACAAAAAGAGCACATTTACTTTTCAAAAATTTCAAACCTAATCTTTTTACTTTTTGCATATGACAAAAGGAGTACACTTTACTTTTAAAAATTTTCAAACAAAAACATCAACTTTTTGCATAAGTCAAAAAGAGTATCAATCACTTTTGAAAATATTCAAATAAAACATGCACATGTGAAAGATAACAATCAATCATCTTTAATATTTTTAAAGTTCAAAATTTTCAAAATATTCATGCACATGAGGAAAATGTATTTTAATGCTTTATGATAAAATATTAATTTTGAGTCTTAATCGTAATTTCAAATTTTTAAAAGATTTACAACATTACTCTATAACTTTAATGTGAACTTGTTCCCTTCTTGCTCATACTTGGTTCCTTGATGTGCTTGACTTCATTGTGTGGACAACTTGAGTTTGAAACTCATTTATTTTTTGAATTCATTTGTTATCATCAAAATCCATGTGTAGATTTATAATTACACGAAATTTGAAACCTTGGGTTCAATATAGAAAAAACAGTCAGTGAGTTATTGACTGTTGGGGTTATTAGACTTAGTCAATCCCCTTTCTCCTCCCCTGTACTTTTGGTTAGAAAAGCTTATAAAAGTTGCCGAATGTGTATTGACTATCATGCCTCAAACAAATAGACGGTCACGGATGAATTTCCTATCCATGTAATCGACAAGCTTCTTGTTGAATTACATGGGGCCACTATCTTTTATGAAATGGATCTATGGTCTAAATACATCATATAAGGGTGAGGGAGGAGGGCATCCCCAAAACAGCGTCCAGGACTCATCACAATTTCTATTTGTTACTAGTAATGCCGTTTGGATTGACAAACACCCCTGCCACATTTAAAAGATTTATGAATGTGGTACTCCAGCCTTATCTAAGAAAATTTGTGATTGTTTTTTTTTTAATTTTTTTTATTTTTACGATATGTTAATTTACAATAAAAATCCATAAGAACATTTACTCCACCTAACTTTTGTACTAGAAAGACTGGCATCACACACTTTGTATGCCAAGAGAAGAAAATTAAGTTCGGGTGCAAGGTGATAGAATACTTGGGACATTTAGTCTTAACTGAAAGAGTAAAAACTGACTCTTCCAAGATTTAGTCTATGTTAAATTGGCCCTTGCCTAACTCTCTTAAGTCCTTGAGAGGTTTTCTAGGGCTTACGGGATATTACATGAAGTTTATAAGGCACTATGGGTTAATAGCTACACCTCTTATTGCCCTGTTAAAAAAGAATTCCTTCCAATGGACAATAGTAGCTTCTAAGGCCTTTAAGAAGTTGAAAACAACAGTAACTAAGCCCCAGTGTTAGCCCTACCAAATTTCTCTAAACCCTTCCTCATTGAATGTGATGCCTCAAGAGTGGGTATCGGGGCTATTTTTATGCAAGAGGATAGACCCTTGGCTTACCTTAGCCATGCTCTTAAGGGAAAGTAAATTGTTAAAACAGAAAATAGGCACTCCTTCTCAATGTAAGTGGATAAGTAAATTCTTGGGATACGATTTTTCTATCGAGTATAATAAGGGGAGGGAAAATAGAGTAGTAGATGCTCTATCCAGGCAGCTTGAATTGGAGTGAGAAATTTCCTTGGCGGGGATCACAGTGTGGGACCCTATGTGGTTACAGGACCTTAGAACTTCTTATAAAATTGACCTTGAACTTTCTGAACTATGTCAAAAACTGCAGTAGGGGCAGCTTGTGAATCAAGGGTTCTCATTGGTGAATGGCTTACTGCTTGAGAAGGGAAGGATTTATTTGTCAAAGAAATCCCCCTTTAAGGAACAGGTCCTACATTACATACACGACAACTCCTATGGTGGGCATGCTGGATACCAAAAAACTTTCCATAGGGCCAAAGCTAACTTCTACTAGCTAGGAATGAAGAAAGGCCTTAAAAGTTACATCAAGTAATGCCCCACTTGCCAGTTGTGCAAATCAGAAAATGTGCACCTTGCTGGCCTACTCCGACCCCTACCAATTGCCACAAAAAGTTGGACATACATTTCTATGGACTTTATTGACTCTCTACCTACATCCAAGGAATTTTCTGTAATTTTGGTTATAATAGACCGTCTCAAAAAGCTTGCTCATTTCCTCCCACTCTCTCATCCCTATACTATAGCTATAGTGGCTAAGCTATTCATCACACAAGTCTTTAAGCTTCATGGTATGCCCACCACTATAGTCATTGATAGGGATGTGACTTTCACAAGCTCTTTTGGGAAGAAGCTTTTCAGGTTACATGGAACTCGCTTATCCTACAGCTCAGCTTCTCACCCTTAGTATGTTGGCTAGATAGAGGTTGTTAACAGAGTGATCTAGTAGTATTTTAGGTGCTTTGTGAGCCATCACCCTAAAGAGTGGGTGACCTGGTTACCGTGGGGGAGTGGTGGTACAACACCAACCTCCACTCATCCACCCAGATCACTCCTTTTGAGGCCTTATATGGTGTCCCACCACCGACCTTACTATACTATTGCTAGTACAACTCAAAACTTAGAGGTAGGTAATCAGTTAAAAACAAGGGATGAAATCTTGACCATATTAAAGAAGAATTTACACATAGCATAGGCATCTATGAAGAGGCAATATGATAAGAAACATATAGTGAGAGCATTTGAAAGAGCTTCATCATTACATCTCACATACTTTTTAATATTTTGCATTGCTATTCACTACTATTTAATATTTTATCATTAATTTTTCACTATTTTTTCTATACTGTTTATAGAATATCTAAAATCATCTCAGTAACCAAGCCCACCCTTAGTATACCTCAAGCTCTAGAGGTATGGGCAATAGAGTGTTGTTGTTCTAGCTTCAAACTTTCTCCTTGATATTTTGGTCCTTTTGAGGTTTGGCAGCGAATTGGCGATGTAGCTTACAAGTTGAAGCTTCCACCAAGGTCCTTGGTCCACCCAGTGTTTAACATGTCCTGCCTTAAGAGATGCTTGAGTCCTTTAGCCATAGCTTCGATGGCACTACCTCTGTTGGACACCCCCCCTCCTCCGGAGGTGAGTTGAGCCTAAATATATTTTGCAACGACGAATGACAAAATATCAAAATCGACCCCTAATTGAGTTGTTAGTAAAATGGAGAGGAGAGCCCAAGGAGAACTCTATCTGGGAGTCGATTAAGCATCTGAAGGTGGAGTAGATGTTGCAGATCTAGGGTTCCGACACTCTGTCAGCTGGCAAACTGAAGTAACCGAAGTGAAGCATATTCTTACTTAGTTTTTTACTTAGTTTTTGCAATTAAGTGTTATCGTTCTGTTGAGTCATTGGGTCAAGCTGGGCCAAGTTGTATTTGGGCTCATTTGATATTTTAGTAGATACTCAAGCAGTATACATCGTGGGCTATATCTTAGTTAGACATTGACCAGGCCCAGTATCACATTAGGGGCACTGTAGTCAATTTCGTTACTATCTTTCTATTATGATTTTATCATGTAATGGGGGAATGCTCTAGAAGGAATATACACGAGAAAATACAAGGCATTTTGCCCCTAATTGGAGGTCCTGGTTTCCTTGAAAAACCAGTTTGTTATCTCTCTTCATTTACATTTTCACAACTGAATTCCGACTTTGGTTCCAAATTTTGAATTTTTTGATTGCGTTGAAATTAGAATTGGAGCGAGGGTTGGCCGGAGTGGAGTTACCGAAATTTTTACCCACCCCTGTAGGAGAGATGGTGGAATTAGTATCAATGGGGCTCTCGGTCGAGGGATGCTGCTTTTTTGTAATAATATTTGGTTAGACTAATAACTTCTTCGCTACAATTTCCTATGCACCGATTGAATTATTTACGAAAGTACACATTTCTTGGAGTCGTTGGCATCGATTACACGTTTGATTTGGTAATATAATAATGTCAGTTCATTGACAAAATAACTGAATGCTGACAAAAGAATTAAAAATAAAACAAAAAAATAAAATTAATAGAAATATATTTATTATTTGAATAAAAAGAACGAGGGCTGCGCTTGCTTCAGCGTAAACTGCGACAGTATTTTCTTCCAAATAATATTTTAAAGGGATAACAATATCTATTCTTTGTTGGATTAGTCAGTGATGATCCAAAAATAAAAAAATTGTGGAAAACATTTTCATCGTGCGATTGACTGGTCGGAAAATTATTTACACAACATGCCAACTTTCCCATAGTTTCCCATATTAGAAACACCATTTTCCATTAACCATGTTTTCTAATTTCAATTCATAGACATTTTCTAGCTCTACCAACTACTTTTTAAAAAAAAAAAAAAAATCATAAAATTAATTACGATCGAAAGAGACATATAGCCGAAACAATTAATAATGCTAGTAGCTAGCATAAAGAAACATGCAGTCTTGGTCCAATATCCTTAATCTATAACTGCATGCGACAGCATCACCTTTAATCTTGATCTTTTTTCATTGTTATATACCATGGCTGTTTATCCATAGAATTTAGAATTAACTGACTAAACAAAATACCTGATGAGTACCTGATCTTGATCATCAGTCTATCTGGAGGCCATGCATCAGCATCAATCTCTATATATATATACTGTTATATATATCTTGAATATATTGAATTAATTAATGAAGGGCCCCGCTGTGCATGAGTACTATCGACAATAGGCAGGTAAGCTAACTATTTGGGGAACCACCAGCTTCTTTGAAAAATAATCCTCCTTACAATTATATCAATGATAAAATAAAAAATAAAAAAAATGCACTTTTACTTTCAAATTTGACATATTGTACCCTTAAATATTAACAAAAAATTGAGAATTGCATTCTTGTTTTAATTTATTATGATTGTTTCACTACAAGAATTTAGGCCTTTTGCAGCGTTTTTTATTTTGTTGCAATTAAAATCGCTGCAATAGATATACTTTTGCAGCGAAATATTTTCCCTTGCTAACTTTTCACATCGACATACGGTTTAATGAAGTGGGGCGCTTAATTAAATTTTTTATAGCGAAATTTATACCTATTACAGCGAAAATATGCCTTGCAATAATAAAAACCTTGTTGCAGCAGAGTAATATTGTTGCAATAGGCTCTGGGCGCCAAATCCCACTCAACTTTTTATTTTCCCCCCCGAAACCACTCTGTGGAGTTAGTACCCATCTCCACTTCGAGCCTCTTGCCCATTTCTCCTACCTTCAGTGCCCAGGTGACCGATTAACATCATACAAACGGCTGGAAATCCTGCTCCATCGTCGACTACGTCCCGAGAACGTGCACCACTTCATTTCCCTTCCGCGGCAGCTACGGTTCTCGTTTCCTCCCCATCCCGGTCTGTGTGTGTCTGATTACTGTGATGGAGTGATTTGGGACACCGATTTCTGTTTGAATCGGTCGTTGACATTGTCGAACCAGCTACTTGGGTATACCTTCCGTCACCCAAGGTATTGATTCGGCCTCATTGCTCTCTGTCTCCCCCTTCATCCGCGCTCGTAGCTTCACAAAATTTTCCTGCTTTTTGTTTGTAGGCCTTTTGCTAGATATTTGCTTTCGTTAGCAGCAATTTTCTTTCACCAATTTTTTTGGGTTTTCTGCATTTTGGCTACGTGTAGAAATGGTTTAGTATGTTCATAATGGTTCATCGATAGTTTGTATTTGCTGCGTACCCTCTATTTTTGGGACTGGTTTTTTTTCTTGAAATCCCTAATTACACCTCTAATTATGCAATATGAAGTTAGGTTGTGAATAGCCTAGAAAATGCCAGAAGAACGTGTATATCATTAAGACTAAAATGCAATTTTTTTCCTTATTCCAATGTGAATGCTTTTAGGCATGAAAGTAAAAAGTTTGCCAACGACAGGGGATCTTTTTTTTAGATTTTAGAAACCAAACATCTATTTTATGTTACATATTGACCATATCATAAAAGTGATAGAGAGCTCTGCTTTTGTTCCTCTGCTTTTGTTCTATGTCTTAGAGTTGAGAAAAAAACTCTAAGGTTCTCTATCTATCTTTGTGAAGCAAAGATATTCTTTTGCTTCATACTTTGCTAGGTGACTCATTGAGCAAAAAAGGAAAAGAAACTTTTCCTTTTTTTCTTTGATACATCAAATCTGTTTGCTCTTTGATCAGTTTCCACAATTACATCTTCTAAAAGAGTAGTGGATCACTTAAACACATTAGACAACAGTTGAGTTGGGCATATAATTTCTGTCACTGCCTAATGCAGTTTAGCACCGAGGCAGGTCTGCTGGAGGGTAAGGAAGTGGCTCCAGCTTTCCTTTCCCATCCTTCACGATGAATGATGTGCCTATTCCCCACGACTGATGTACATCTAAGTGACTAATTCATGAACCAAACCACAACATTGGCCTTATGAGCAGATTTTTTAATAAAGGATGTGGTGTTTTATTATGTGTTATTTTTTTTTTCATTTTTATATGTTACTTTAAAGTACGTTTGCTTTTCTCATAAAAGTATCTAACCTTCAAATTGGTTGTTACCAGTGGTCTTCCCTTATGAGCTGATTTTTTAATAAAGGATGTGGAGGCCAAATTTTCTTGGTCTTCCTTATCCGCTTTTCTTTTATTCATGGCATTATAGCAACTTTTACCATCTTTCACTTTTTTCTTACCCTTAGATATTTAATGTTAACTGCAACTATTATATTTTGATGTGTTTACGAAAAACAGTTCTATTTTAATGTGGAGAATGTTATGAGTATTCTATTTACATGAATATGTTTGCGGAGTAATCTTCTTGTGAGCTTCAACGAATTACTTTCTACCATTCTTGTTCTTTTTATGAGTGGTACTTAGCATCTGAATGAAACTTTTAACAATAGGCATGCCTTTTATATTCAAACATTTGATACCATTGTTTTGACACTGTACTTACATCAATGTTTTATCTATTTGTCATGCCTTCATTTTTAAGAAATACCTGCTTGAGCAACGAGCAATTATTGATGTTGATGGGGGGAAATTGCTGAATGAAGACAATGACATAAGATCGGTAAGTATGGAGTTTTCATCTTGAGGTTTCAAATTAATTTGTCCTCAGTTGATGTTGTTCATATATGCAGTTGGAATTTGGTCACATGTCCCTGCAGGTTCTTCATTACTTACTGGATGATGTCTCTGAATTTATATCAACGAAATTTGTTGCTGTAGAACGGGATAACAAATTTGTATCAAAAGAGAAAGGTTGTCTTAGTGTGCTCAAAGCTTTTATTGAGTTCATATCTGAGCGTGAGCAAGAAAATTTTCAATCCCGGAGACAAGATAATAAAAATTCTATCACATTGACTACCATTCATCAGGTCGATTTTTATTTGCTAGTACTGTTCTATTGGTCTTATTGTGGAGTTTGACAATATCCTTGGCTCAATGTTTTTTTAATCCATCTCTTCTTTCTTGTGTAGTCAAAAGGCTTAGAATGGGATGTAGTTTTCATAGTTAAGGTACTTGACTTCATTGATTACTAGCTTGTTTGACATGCTTCTTTTAACAAATGGCTTCCTTGTACATCAGGATTTACATTTCTGTTATATACATTTCTATTGCGTGGATTGCAAACTGTACGAGTTTGATGAGGCCTATGTGTTGGAAACACTGTGGTTGGATCCATATTTGGTGGTGTAAACTGTTTTTTTATAAAAACACAAAAGTTTTTCATAGAACCAATATGGTATGTTCTCCCCCATTTTCTTTTGCATGCAAGCCTAACCATTTTGTTTTTTAGACATGATTGACTACATGTCTAAGGTGTTTGAAGCCGAGTCTGGGATTTGTAGATGTCCCTAGTATTATTACTCAATATTTATCTATATCATGTTCAATTAGTTGCATAAACAAATTAAGCAGGTCACATTATTTATTTTTTCTCATTCTATTCTGTTTTTTAAGAGGATGTTTGTCATTGTGGTGTAAAGTTGTAACAGATGATAATAAAAAAGTCTAGCTCTATTTTCTTCCAGGCTTTTGAGTTTTTTCACACAGAAGTTAGTAGTGCCATAGACCAACAGAGGGAGTATGAATCCAGCCAGACTCATGAAGAATCCTTGGATACACCTTTATTATTGGATCAAGTACAGGCTTAAACTTACAAGCTTTAACTACTAGTTTATCTTCTTAGCACTACCATTACCTATTATTTTACTAGATGAGATTAAGCCTTTTGCTCGACTATTGTGAAGGAAATGTCAACTGTGTGAAAAAAGATAAATACACACACACACACCATAAACAAAAAACTCTCTCACCATGGCGCTAGTGTTACTATGGTAGTATCTCAGTTACATTTTAAGTGCTGAATATTGCAATTTGCAAGGTAAAAGTCTCCCCCATTGTAAAGTGTGAATTGTATACTGGTTTCTCTGAGAAAATGTGTATGTATTTTCAAAGCAGATACCTTAAATGTTTTTTGTGTCACTTATGCATGTATATTCCTGATTATGTTTCATTCATAAATTTTGTCATTTTATTGTAGGATCCATTTTAAAACATTACATTAGTTCATTATTCTGTCTCAGCTACATATAAGTGGTGATTTGTAATCAGAGGTTAAATGGATATTTCTGGTAGAGTTCTGGTGTTGGAACTCCTTGTCATTGAATAAAGGTCTAGGCCAACACCTTAATTATCACATTGTAGCTAGGAATCTGCATGTGCAGCCAAAGTATTTACTAGGATCTCCATTTCACCATTTCTTTGGAACCTGTTTGTCAACTTCCTTAAGTTCAAAAGCAAAAGCAAAGTCCCAAGATTTAAGATGACAAGCAAAGTCCCAAGATTTAAGATGACTTTAGCTCTGATTCCTCTTAAGTTCTAGCCCCTTAGTTTGCCATTATCTCATCTCTTTAACTCAACCTCAATATGTGACATTAGGAATGCCGAAGGACCTTAAAATCTCAGACTAAAACCAGCTCTAAGTAGCTAGAACTAAGAGGAACAGCAACACACAGCTCCTCTCTTTTCTTTCTACTGATTCCTCTTAAGTTCTACCTCAAAAGTTTGGATTTTGTTGGAAGCTGCAGTAGTTTGGATTTTGTCCTTTATTTATCCAGTTTGTAAACCAATTAATCATGTCCGTGTGCATTGGATCAGTTCTAGTCTATGGAGGTGGGAGCATTGGGCTAATGGCTATGAGCTTGTAAAGGTATCAAGGAGGCTGGACCTTGTGTATGGAGGTGGGAGCATTGGGCTAATGGGGCTGGTTTAACAAGCAGTTTATTATTGCTGCTGTTTTTCAAAACTTGTCCCAGGCTTCTAAGTCTGGGAATGTATCAATTGCTGCTGTTTTTGGTTGTTTAATTGGTTACTTTGATAGCTTGCATAACCCAATAACATTGGTTAAGGGTTTGGTTGCTTGAATGTTGCTTTTGAAATATCTAACTAATGATCCCAAAAACATAGATATCTACCAAATGTTTGCTATATGGTTGAGTGATTTTTTTTTTTCATATTGTGGAAAAAGAAACTTATTTTGGTTGCTGCATCAATTGCAGTTTATCTTGATGGCTGTGTTTGCATATCAATCCTACATCCTCCTGGTGAGGACCCGAATGGCTATGAGCTTGCAAGTGAAATCAAGACATCAGTTCATATGGTATGTCATAAACACTTCAAACTAAAGCTCTCTTGTTTTCTTTTTATAAATCTGGTAAATCTGAGATTGGAAGTCTTTGCTTTCCAAAGCTTTCCTTGTGGGCATCGATGAGTGTGTAAATATACTGATGGCAGGTTGGTTTGGATAGACTGAAGTATAAAAATAAAACTTGTGATGGTTCAATAAACCAGCGATTTTAGTAGTGGTTCAATGAACTAATATCTCTATTATAACTTACAAGCACAAAAGACTTTAAAGTAACTATTATATTAAGCTTTACTAGATTGCATGTATACATATTATGTACTTCACAGGAAAGTGGTGTGAGGCGTAGTTATATGCACGAAGAAAGCTCCATGTTTATGAATATATGAAAAAAAAAATTACTTTATTGTAGAAACGAAGCCTCCTCTCTTTAGTTTGTTTTTTTCATAGGAGATAGAGAAAAGTTTTAGATTAAAAGAAAAGAAAAAAAGAGTTGGTGTTTATTCTTGAACAGTTGTTAGTTGTAACAGTGTGCAAGTGGATTTGGATGAATGTATGAATGTCAAATAGAATATATGCAAGTGTAAAAAAATTACTACAGTTTCAGTAGTAATTTTTTTTTTTTAATTTTCTAATTGAGTATTTGCAGCGATTAAAAATCGCTGCAAATAGTTAAAAATTCGTTGCAATTACTCTATTCCAGCAATTTTAATCCTTGAAAAAAAGGTTAAATACAACAAAAAGAAGAAAGCGCTGCTTTTGATATGCGGTTTTTGCAACGCTTGTGGATCAATTGCAGTGTTTCAAATGCGTTGCAATAAAACTCTTGCAACGAAAACAAAATAACGTTGCTGTTGTACGAATTATTTGCAACGAAATTTTTTTTAACTGCAACGATAATTATCGCTGAAGTTGAGTTTTTGCAGCGCTAATTTGTACAATTTTTCATACCTTTTGCAGCGCGAAATTCGGGTATATGCAGCGATACAAAAACGCTGCAATTAATATCTATAGCAGCGTTTTTCCTTTTACGTTGATATTGATCAAAAATATCACTTTTATACCGGCGATTATGCAAGGAAGTTAATTACGCTGCTATAGATTTATAGCAGCGTTTATTAAGACTTTTTGCAAGGATTTTAAGCGCTGCAAAAGGCCTAAATATTCTATCAGACTATTAGACTCTTGACAATTTTGATTATAACTTGAAGTTATAAAAAAGTGTAAAATGAGTAATAGTATGAATCATATATAAATTGATGTGTCTTAAATAATTGCTGCGGCTCCTGGTGGCGTAAGGGCAACTCATGTTTACATTCGATCTTTTATGTTTTTGGACAATGTTAGGATTACTCTAATATGTTAATCCTAAATATGCCCCTCTTTTGTTTTTTTATTTTCTTTCAAATATGTTTTAAACATACTTAATTATTAAGAGAAAAAAAATTAAAATAAATGAGAAGGCACGTTTAGTATACATATTTGGAGTCAACCAATCATTTTCCTAATTTTTTATGTATTAATATTTTCTCACCGTTTGTGCGGGAGGGTATTACACATCCGTGAGTACTGGTTACATGATGATGGTCGCCCGCACGCGTGCATGCATAATGTGATATAGTGGAGAAGACCGTGAGCTGCTACCATTGGCGCGCAAATTAAAGTTGAAATGCATGGATCGATTGGAGATCAATTAAGCTTATAATTGTGCAGTTTTGCTATATAGGTACCCGCGTTGGTTACCTTTGGAGTAACCGGCTGACAAAAAAAAAAAAAAATACAAGAAAATAAAAATAAACCAGAGGAGAAATGAGAGAGTACCGTCTGGGGGGAGAGAGAAAGAGAGAGCACGGGCAGTCTGAGAGAGAGTGTGTCGTTTGAGAGCGACAGAGAGAAAGCGCCGGCAGTCTGTTATCGTGGGTAGATGAAGGGAGAGGCAGCTCTATTTTCCCCCTTGGCCTTTGCAGTAGTTGCGCTCGGTTGATGACAAAATTTTCAGATTATAATGATATTTGGATATTGAGGCTTTTTGGATTTCCCGTCATTTGGAACCTTGAAAGACCAAAATTTTTCATCAACTCGTGTGTGAATCAAGTGTTTGGCTCCATCTGGATAATTTGTTGTTTTCTTCTTTTTCTGGTTTGGGATGCTGAATCTATAGGAACTTATAAGATTCTTCGTCATTTTTCTCATAAGCGAGAACAAAGAAACCTATAATTTCTTATTGAGTAATTTTTCTGTGGTTGTGAATGTTTGCATAATTTGAATGTTTGCAAATGATTTCAAGGGTTTTTTTTGTCTCACTCTACCAATGTTTGCATGCTTTAATTTCTCCTGTAAGAATTTGAAATCTATGGTATAGAAAGAAGTTTATTTGCTACTTTGTGTAATTTTACTCTGATAATCCTCTTGAATGTGGTTTAATTTTGAGAATATTCAAAGTTTGTGAGTTGTTGGGTTTTCAATATCACTTTTGCATAGAATGGTCTTTTCCTTAACATTTTTACTTGTCACTTTTGTCCAGAGGATTTGGAAGTGCTGAGTTATTTGTAGATAATTTATCTGTGAGAAGATGAAGTCGAGAAGAAAATGAGAAGACGAACCTATTTTTGTAGGTAGACGAAGGGAAAGGAAGGTACAACAAAGCCTCCGTGATTTTGATGTATATGAAACGCAGCGTTTTATTTGTACACGTGGAGGAACAGGTACGCAGGGGGCTCCCCTGCCGGGTGCAAATAACCTTTTTGATAATTAATTGCAGGTTTGGTTACAAGATACTGAGATGTTTCAATCAATGTACTGAACATTACTTTTTCTCTATTTAAATATAGTATTTTCCATCTCCAAGTTTTAAAAATATCCACTTAAATAAACAGTAAAATTTAACAGTAAACAGTACATAAACAGTATAAACTGACATGAACAGTGATATGAATAGTATGTGAACAGTCACAATTTGGCTGTAAATTAAAATCGTAGAATTCATGCATTTTTTAAATCTTAAAAATTAAAAAATATCTCATCTCATCTCATTTTACTATGTAAACATATATTTTTTTATAATTATTTTATCTTAATTTAAAAATTTTACTATAATTTAAAATATTTCATCTCAACTTATCTAAATTATACGTCTCATTTATTATACGTCCAAATGAGACGTTAGTTGTGACTTGGACTGTTTAACTAATCCTTTGGACTGCATACCAAAACTTTACTTTGGACCCATCTTTTTTTTTCATATAAGTACTTTGGAGTTTGGACCCATATATCTATATATAATATATATTAAAAGCCCAACCTTCCACCAAATTCGCATCATAATCAGATGTTGAAGACTTTGTCCACCCTTTTCAATAGGCATGACACGATATATATCATGGATGAGAGAGAGAGAGGAGAGAGAGTTGGGGCAGCTTTATATATTCACATGTTTCACGAGTCCCTTGAAGAAGATGGCATGGGTACGTTGGATCTCTGAAAATAAAGAAACAGATGATGCGCGCACCTTGGCGAAGGCTATTTCATGTACAATGTGAACTTGACTCCTAATCAGTTGAATATGTAATAATTATGTTGGGGCTGCACATATTTATAAACCAGCTGCAGCTAGCTGGCTACACAATTCTTCTTCCACTAACTTTCAACCCAATTCAATGCCCAATGAATTCATTAGTATAAACATTTTCGGCGTAAATTAATAATGTATATATATATATATATATATATTAATCAGTGCATACGGATTAATAATGTAACATTTTCTTTTCCTCCTCGTGACGTANCGTGGAGGAACGGGTACGCAGGGGGCTCCCCTGCCAGGTGCAAATAACCTTTTTGATAATTAATTGCAGGTTTGGTTACAAGATACTGAGATGTTTTAATCAATGTAGTGAACATTAGTTTTTCTCTATTTAAATATAGTATATTCCATCTCCAAGTTTTAAAAATATTCACTTAAATAAATAGTAATAAACAGTAAAATTTAACAGTAAACAGTACATAAACAGTATAAACTGACATGAACAGTGATATGAATAGTATGTGAACAGTCACAATTTGGCTGTAAATTAAAATCGTAGAATTCATGCATTTTTTAAATCTTAAAAATTAAAAAATATCTCATCTCATCTCATTTTACTATGTAAACATATATTTTTTTATAATTATTTTATCTTAATTTAAAAATTTTACTATAATTTAAAATATTTCATCTCAACTTATCTAAATTATACGTCTCATTTATTATACGTCCAAATGAGACGTTAGTTGTGACTTGGACTGTTTAACTAATCCTTTGGACTGCATACCAAAACTTTACTTTGGACCCATCTTTTTTTTTCATATAAGTACTTTGGAGTTTGGACCCATATATCTATATATAATATATATTAAAAGCCCAACCTTCCACCAAATTCGCATCATAATCAGATGTTGAAGACTTTGTCCACCCTTTTCAATAGGCATGACACGATATATATCATGGATGAGAGAGAGAGAGGAGAGAGAGTTGGGGCAGCTTTATATATTCACATGTTTCACGAGTCCCTTGAAGAAGATGGCATGGGTACGTTGGATCTCTGAAAATAAAGAAACAGATGATGCGCGCACCTTGGCGAAGGCTATTTCATGTACAATGTGAACTTGACTCCTAATCAGTTGAATATGTAATAATTATGTTGGGGCTGCACATATTTATAAACCAGCTGCAGATAGCTGGCTACACAATTCTTCTTCCACTAACTTTCAACCCAATTCAATGCCCAATGAATTCATTAGTATAAACATTTTCGGCGTAAATTAATAATGTATATATATATATATATATATATTAATCAGTGCATACGGATTAATAATGTAACATTTTCTTTTCCTCCTCGTGACGTACTACTGATACCTGCAAACGGAGGCTTATCTTTGTCGGCTAAGTACTCCTCCAAATCTTCTTGGAAATCAGTGCTTTTGTCGGTGACAATTTGGCCATCTTGTGGAATTAAAGTGTGCATGTGGACCGGCGCTTTTCTTTGTTTGTGAACTATATATGTAGCTTTTTCTACGTTAAATTAGTTGCACCCTAAAAAGTTGGTAGTACACCAATTCGTATCGGAAATTATTGTGTAATCTCTAACCAAACCATGATTCCTTTAGTTTAATTATTATTATATATTTTCTTCCGATAATTAAGATTATGTCATTATATATATGTTTTAACAACTATTAATTAATTAATTTGTATATGTTGACTCAATCGTGAATTAAAACTTAAGAATGCTTATAATTTTGTTTAAAGTTGTGTTTAAATAATGAAGTGATTTTAAATATTCTGTAAATATGAGTAAAAAAGTAATCACAAAGTGATAAAATATTGAATAATAATAAAAAATAATAATAAATAGTATTCTCAAAATACTTTAATATCCAAACTAGCTCTAAATTATTAGCTTTGTGCTGGAAAAAGGATACGGCTTTATGTCGATCTAAGATAAAGATTTGAATAGTCATGTCTCTTTGGTTTAGATTATTTATTTTGTTCATATTTTTCAACATCGGTCAAATTAAAACCAAGATCCACGCATTTGAATAGTCATGTCTCTTTGAAGTTTTATAACACATTTGAACCAAGAAATTTAGGTGGTTTAAGGTCTAAGTCTACTTGAGCTATAAATTAGGTCAAATTGTTGCATCTTTAATTTATAACTACTTAAATTTATTGTCATTTGTGTGTTTTAAAAAAAAATATTTGCAAACTAGAACATATATTTAATTTGATTATTTATAACAATCGATGACCATTATTATTAATAAGGCTGGAAAGCTGATCAATCTTCATTCGAAAGTCTCCATGTAATTGTGTACGCACCTTCGTTTAGGAGAACAATTACTAGAAAATCATAAGAGTCCTACAAGGTGGATGTACAAGCTTCATTTGCCCAACTAGCCCCTACTTCTTATTGATATCACTACAAAAAAAATGAATATTTGTGACAAATTATTTATGATGAAAATGAGTATGTTTTATTATTTATAATGAAAACATACTCATTTTAATAGAAATAGTCACTTTTGTAGAAAATAATTGGCCACAAATTATAGGTAGTTTCCTTTTAGTGTAAAGGATGGGAACTATATACAGTACAAAAGGGGGGCCATGGCCTCTTCTAAACTTTTTGAAATCAAATAATAATCACTAGATTTTATGTATAATTATACAAATATAGAAAATGCCCACAAAAAAAAATTATAATCTCCATATGCTCTCAAATATTTTTTAAAAATTTTAATATACCTAGAAATGCCTCTCTCTCTAATTTTTTTATAGTTCCAAAATTTTGTTTAATTTCTATATATTATCTATTTTCAATAATATAATTTTTCTAAAATTAAAGTTAAATTTAAGAAAAATAATAAAAAATTAATTTTTAATATTAGACTCCACTTTTTTATTTTTTTTAAAAGAGTGTGTAAAATTTGCACATATTGTATTTAGCATTACTTTTTACATAAATGTGTCATATAATAAAAAAGTTGTCTCCTAAACACAATTTCTGATTTCGCCACTAGTTGTATATTATATTATATATTATATATATTTAATATATATCCTTGAAATTAAATGAATTAAGTATATAATAGTTCGTCGACAGAAAAAATTGGTACCTTTTCGAAACAGATTTCTTTCTGTTTATGATCTGTATTTGATCTTCTAAACTGCTCAAGTTGTACTCGATTGATTGGTCGTCATTAAAGTGGGCTTTTTGAGTCTTAGAGAAATCCGTTTGAATTTTGACAAAAATGATTTTTTTTATATTATCATTTGAGATTTTATTTATTTATTTATAATGTATTATAATAATTTAGATATTAATTAATTATATAAGTGTTGAAAACGATGCCCCGTAACTTGGGATAAAAGCTAGCAAACACGTTTGTCCCTCTATCGTTTACAAGATGATCAGAATGATGATCAATTGTCTGACGATTATATTTCTTTAATTTCCCTTCATGTACGTGGTCCATATATATATATATATAAATTGAATATTTATCGAAATTAGTTCTTAATTAGACGCCCAATTCAAGACTTTGAAGGTCATGTATGTGCAGTAGTAGTACTACCTGATTTTAATAATTAATTTCTTATTATAATTTCATCATCTTCTGATGCATGCATATCATGCATGCAGTTGATCTCTTATTTATCTATAATAATATTAATTCAAATTCAGATAGCGGTCCATTTTGTTGTAATTATTCAAGTACTAACTAATTCTGAAGTTGATCATACGTGTATCGATCCTTACCTCATCATACTCTCAGTCTTGGATATTTTGCCTTTTATTTTTTCAAAGTAGTTATTTTAATTTGTTTGTAGTCATGACAGATCATATATATACAAATTAATTAACACGGAGTTGTTATTGTTCCATTAATATTATTGCTTCACTGCTTTCTCTCTCTTCGTTATAAATAAGACTTTTTATTGGCCAATATTATAAGTCAATTTTGTTCTTATACACACGTACGTATATTATAATTACCGATCACATATATATATATACACACAAATATGTGTATATATATATATGTACGTACTTGTGCATATGAGTTGGATCTATGATCAATATATAAGATCAAACTCATTTTAGATAGATAAAAATACGAAGAATTTCATAAATATTATGACATGATTTTAATTGTCAAATCAGCTTAAATTATAAGAAAGACAATTAATTAATTGAAAAATGGTAGTTGAGAGACAAAATGACAACCTCGATAGTTCAACCGTTTGATGAACATGATGTTACAAATTGAAACACGCTTACCTAAAAGTGATAATGATAGAAATTAAAGAAGTTGGTATATTTTCAGATCACGGTACTAGAGGCACCGTTGGTTTCGCTAGAGTCATTGTTAGGTAAATCTTTTTTTAAAATTATTTTTTAATATTTTTAAATATTTTAAAAAAATATAAAAAAATTTATAATAATATTAAAAAAAATTTAATCATTAAGAAAAAATAAATAAATAAAAGAGCAGTAAGCTCCAACGGATCCCAGCATTTTCCACTTTCAAAACCACCATATATATGATATAATTATGACAAACAAGTACACTCAATGGGGGCATTTCTTTTTATGATTAAGTTGAACCCATGACAAGAAAGACTGGACTCAATTAATTGAATCACGTTTTACTCGTGTAATTCTTTTTCTTCATACACATTACTATTTACAGCATGCATGACTATTACTTTAATTCTCATCTCACTTTCTATACCCTTAATGCTCCCTATCGTTGATTTCAAGTTCATTTAAATTGAAGTGCGTTTGAAACAAAGTGCACTTTTTTCAATCTTTCACATATATAGAAATATAGAGGCTGGCAAAATATTTTGCTTCACTAATTATTACAGACAATTAAAGTCGCGTGACTCATGTGTACACAGACACACACAGAGATGTTCCTTGTGAAGAATAAAACAGTGCACAATTAAAGTCACCGTCAGATGTTCCTGTCTGGATATCGAGTTTTCATCTCATCTGTACCATATTATATGTATGTCTAAACCAGACCTTAAAGCAACGCGCATGAAGTAGTGTATGGAAGAAGTTGGAAATTAATCAAGAAGACCCATTTGCACCTTTTGACTTTCCCCTTCAAATAATGCGGCCAACCTCACCTCACGGCCTTGCCTTTTACATTCATTTCCATTTTGTGGAGTCATCCACCCATCCATCCGTCAATCCCTCCCAGTTTCTAAACGGATCTGATTCAGGTTCAACTGCGCATGCGCGTAGACCATATAAGTTAACATATATATATATACATAGAAAATACTATAAATAAAAATAAATTTAAAAAAGAGATTCTATACACTAATATGATTCATTATCAAAATGCCACGTCTCTACATTTTTTTTCCTCTCTTTCTTTCTTTCTCTCCCTCCACTATGCCTGCCCCCTTTCCTTCTCCCCGTGCTCTCTCACCGCACCGGCGTTGGTGGTTGGGGACCTCCTCATAGTAGACAGAAGATCATGCTGAAAGTTCAAGTGGCATCGTCGACGTGGAGCTCACGGTAGCTAGTCACTTAAATATAGATCAGACTTGACTAGACTTGTCATAATCTAAAGTCCACATACATATGCTAACTTATTTCGTGTGTGTGATACTAATTTATTTAGTTGGTAATATATATATATATACATGTGTGTGTGATCCTAATTTTGTGGAAAAAATTAGTGATGGAGGCCGTGTAGATTAATGATATTTGTTTTAAACTTATACTTTTTTAAATTTATTATTATCATTATTATAGATAGAATAGGTCATAATGCATTTAGTTTTGATCTTGATGAGTATAAACTACGTTAAAAATATTTGGTGTTATGGTCCCGATGTTAACTCCCACATATGGTTGACTTTATATATTCGGCTCTAGATCATGTTATTATTCAACTCTTTCTCATAGTTTCCCCCTCCTTTCAACCCTGCTTACTATTTCTTTTTTGTTTTAATTATACCAATTATGTAAAATATTAGATATTTTGATCTTTTAACTTATCAATCGAGTCTTTCTTAAAAATGAAATAACTAAAATATCTCGTATTTTGTACTGAATAGATATTATTTATTACAGATGAAATAAAGTAGATCTTTTTCTCGTAAATATCGCTATTTTGTTATGAATCACAAGACTTGAAAAGCTACCGTACACATTTGTTTAGAGATCGATGGAATGGATGTGTCGATAGTAATTAGTCATTGATATGCATCATTTAGGTTGTTAAAAGGTCAATTAGACATACGTAATAGATCCAATTGAGTTATGGTCCCCTCTGATCAAATTGATGTCGACGATTTGATGACTTCTTAAGTACACAATTTAAAAAAAAAATATATATATATATATAAAAATATAAATGTACGTATTAATCAGACTGAACAATCAATCTGATTAATACAAATATATTTTATAATTATAGACAAATATAGAAAAATCTAAAAAATTTAAGACTTTGAGTTACTAAATCCTTTATAAAGAAAATCTATAAGAATACAAGGAAATTAAAAAAATAATAATAATTTGAACACAATTAATTTATTGAGCAAAAGCATGGGATCCGGTCCAAGTGAGCAGACGGAGTCTTTCCGTCAGACTCGATCGGGGTGAGCTATGTACGTGTCCTGAAGTTTAAAATAAAAAAAATAAGAATAACTAATTTATAAAGCTGGGTTGCAGACGGCCGATGTGTGGGTGAAACGTGTATGTGTGGACCCGAAAGGCGAAGGTCCCCACCAGGACCGTTGACCAAGACTACTTTGCACGAAGCTAGTGGCGCCGGGCCAGTCGGGGCGGTGAATTTTTTGGAACGCGTCAATCTCCTGCCTACAGCCCACACTTTGACCCACACTCAAAAATCACCCAAAACAAAATTAGAAAAAAACAGAAGGGCAAAAACCTTTCTTTGAAAAAACAGTCCTCATGTGGACCCCACCTTCCGTGTGTGCCCCTGTAAGGCGATCTGATGGACGTGATTACCTTAGCGACTCTAACTACCCCTGTAATTAGCTTGCATTTTCGAATGGCTGCCTGCCAATTTTAATAGTCATCCGATTGGAAATTCATCCTCATTTTCTCTCATTGAATTACTTAAGATTGGACGTAACGTACACTTGATGTTCCAAATCTATATTTTTAGGAGCTACTAAGGACAACTATTAAGGAAAAAAAAAGGACAACTATTAAGATCAATATTAGTACCTTATTAATAATATGAAGATGATATTTACAATTTTAAAGTGTGTATATATATATATATATTTTTTTTAAAAAAATAGTTAAATCTATAATTCATGAAAACTGAATTTTTTAATATAACTCTTATCTTTTTTAATAAAGAGAGTGCGCGACATCATTATTGTTACTTTAGCCCTTAAACTAAGGTGATTTTTTTTTTCTTTGTTTTGTTTCATGCGAGGGTTAAAAGAATGGAGACATCATTTTTCATTTCTCAACTTCTCAAATTGTTTTTTTTTTTTTTTTTTTTTTAATATAGCTGTTCAATGGCAAAAAGAAGAGCCAGAAAAGAAATATGTGGAATTCTAGAAACCAAACTCACGAAAGTACTGCCACATTACCTCTTCAAATTCCCTTCATTTTCTCTTGATCCCATCGCAAATCTAATACAATATTCAACACCTCACTACTACGTACAACTCCTTTTGGTCTTCTCCAAGAGTCCCAACCCCCTCTTTTATTGCCGAGTCCATTGCACCGTTTCAAACACTTGTAAACATCTCTCTCTCTTGCATTTATGGCCAAAGGAAGTGGACTCTCCATTGATTCAGATCCAATTGGGTTCTTTCTCAACCAGCCAACAGTGCTAAACTCATTCCCTGAAGACGACAACAATCACCATTACCACAACCGAAATATCAAGTGGAAGCTCGGTGCCATGGACGCCACTCTAAACAGGTCAGCTCCCCCCACTATTCAATTCCCACTCAACCTTAACTGTTCCCATCGCCAAGATTCTCCTCCGCCGTCTGATGCTAAGCGCACCGTCATGGATGAGATGGACTTCTTTGCCGAGAAGCACGGCCACGACAACGAGGCTGCCTCTACCGATGTCGATAGAAAAGACTCGGACGGTCCGACCGCCTTAGAGTTTAACGTCAACGTAAGTGATCCATATAATTAAGCTTTTTCGATCAGTTCTAGGATGTATTATTATGATTCTCTCCAATATTGAGATTGAATATTTTGTCGTATTACATATAGACTGGTTTGAATCTTCTTACGACCAACACTAGTAGCGACCAATCCATGGTGGACGATGGCATATCACCGAACGTGGAAGATAAAAGAGCCAGGAGCAGTGAGGTATGGGAACGAAAGATCTTTTTGGATTTCATCATGGATTGGTTTTAGATTTTAATGTTTTACTTTGATTCTTGTTTGAGTTTGGAGCTGATTTTTGTATCAATCTGTCGCGTTTCAGCTGGCTGTTCTTCAAGCTGAGCTTGAGCGAATGAATTCCGAAAATCAACATCTAAAAGAGACGCTTAATCAGGTTACTACTACCTACAATGCGCTGCAGATGCATTTCGTTACTCTTATGCAGGCTCAGAAAGCCAAAAGCACCGAAGAAAATGGCATGGTGGATGGGAAAGTAGAGGTAAAAAATAATGGAACACTAGTAGTGCCAAGGCAATTCATGGATCTTCGGCTGGCTACTAATGGTGATGCGGATGAGAACTCGATGTCTTCGTCAGAAGGAAAGAGCCGGGACCGGTCAGGATCGCCCGGAAATAAGGGAGAAGTAATGGGATCGAAGCAGCGGTTTGGGCTGGGGAAGGATGGGAATAGTGATGAGGTGCTTGCTTTCGATCAGGATAAGAAGGAAAATGGTAGTAAAATTGGGAGAGAGGATAGTCCGGATCAAGCATCACAAGGATGGAGTCCTAATAAGGTTCCCAGGTTCAATTCACCTAAAGATGTTGATCAGACTGAGGCGACGATGAGGAAGGCACGCGTATCAGTTAGAGCTCGATCAGAGGCTCCTATGGTAGGTGATGATGATGAGGGTGATTTTGTTTTTATTTTAAAATCAAAAACTGGTTTAATTAATATGGCTTATTGATTCTTATAGTAATTGATTGATTGGAAATGTGTTGATGATAGATCACTGATGGCTGCCAATGGCGCAAGTATGGGCAGAAGATGGCTAAGGGAAACCCATGTCCTCGAGCTTACTATCGATGCACCATGGCTAATGGTTGCCCAGTTCGAAAACAAGTATGTTTTCTTCTAGACTTTTTTCATCTTATTTTTGGGAAAACTTGAGTGTGAAGTGCTACTTGCTCGGAAAAACCTCCTCCAATTTCTTGTTAGAACTCTAATAAATATTTCGGGTAGTTTTAAATTAACAATAAATGTGTAAAGTAAACTCTTATGTTATCTTTCTCGGTATTATTCTTTATAAGTTCGGCCAAAAAATTAAGACCTCGAGACCTGCACCATTCACTTATTTGGTAAATTTAGTACCATTTTTGTCGATAAGATTTTTATTTCTTCATTTTTAGGAAGCAGGCACCTTTTTCCATGCATGTTTTTGGTAAAAACAGTCTTTTAAGTTCTGTTTTTGACTTATAAGAACTTAGAAAATGGGGGAGGGAGACCATGTAATTTCAATCTGTTAATCCGAGGTTGATCATGGATTGCCTAACGTTCAATCTTGAAGTACAGTACCGTTTTCTCAAGACTCAGTTTTTTGAATTAATTGGTTTATCTTAAACAGGTACAAAGATGTGCAGAAGATCGAACGATCCTCATAACCACGTACGAAGGCAATCACAACCATCCCTTGCCACCGAACGCCATGGCAATGGCATCGACAACTTCATCAGCAGCACGAATGCTGCTCTCGGGTTCCATGTCCAGTGCTGATGGATTAATGAACTCAAATTTCCTCACCAGAACACTCCTGCCGTGCTCCTCTAGCATGGCCACCATCTCAGCATCAGCTCCATTTCCCACTGTTACATTGGACTTGACTCAATCCCCCAACCCGTTCCAACTCCCGAGGCCACCAACCCAATTCCAAATCCCCTTCCCAAACCCCTCACAGACACAGAACCTCGCCACCGCCCAGGCCACATTGCTGCCTCAAATATTTGGTCAAGCACTCTACAATAATCAATCAAAATTCTCTGGTCTTCAGATGTCTCAAGATATGGACTCTTCTCATCAACTGGGTCACCAGCCACAAGCATTGGAGATGAACCAGGGGCAGCATAACTCACTTTCTGATACAGTCAGTGCCGCCACCGCCGCCATCACCGCGGACCCAAACTTCACCGCAGCGCTCGCAGCAGCCATCACTTCTATTATTGGCGGTGCTGCTCAGACGAACAACATCAGCAACAATAATAATAGTAATAATAATGCCAACATCACAACCACCACCACCAGCAATGGCAACTTAACAAGTACTAGCAACGGCAATAGCAATGCCAACAATAAAATCAGCAATTCAAGTTTGCAAGGCAATTAATAAGGCGAGGCTATTAGCTAATATGTAGCTACTTTTCTATCATCAGTTTTATTTTTTATTTTCTTCCTGCTGGTAAGATTTTTTTTCCTCTCTTTTGGGCTCGAAGAAGTGAGAATATTATACGTGTTCATTGTTCGTTTCTTTCCTCGCTATTTTTTCCCTGGAATTAAGCGTAGACTTCATATTAATTTCTTTGTTATTTGAATAATATTAAAATTTTAAAAAGGGGAAAATAAAAACTAAATATATATTGGAAGAATGCATGCATATCACGATCACTAGTTTAATTACTTGTTTGTACGGATCCGGAAATCAAAGGAAGGGTGTTTTGTCTTTCATCTTTTCTTTATTCTTGCCGACGTACCATAATTTGCTTTGTTCCTAAAAGATCAAGGAAAAAGATAAAAAGATCAAGAGAACGTACAAGAGGGAACAGAACAATGGACTTTATACTTTCTTGGAGTTACGTGTATCATAGGGCACTTAACCAAAAGAGAAAGAAAAGAAAATATTGGCAGTCAACAGAATTAAGGAGTCAAGAAAACCGTCTAGAGTGGTTAGAATGAATGGGATCGATAGGGTTCGTTTGACACGCAAAGAAATTTTAGATAAAGGGTGTGTGGAGCGTGCGTGAATGACTTTTTTTTTTTTTTTTTTGGGTCGGGGAGTTTTGTCACGTTTTGGTCTTTTGGCATTTTATCCCCATTTGGGAGTTGTTAAGTTTTAACTGGCCGGATTGATAGATTTCTTTCCATTCTCGTTGTTCTTTTTGTTTTTCCTTCCTTCCCACTTACTTACGTTCTTTATCCATATATTTACGTCCAATCAAGAATAATGGAGGTAGTTGTTGATAACCTGATGAAAAATTTTATCCACAAGTCTCATATACTGTACATAACTCTTTTTTATTATTATTTTAATTTTTTTCTCTTATTAAATATGTTATATATAAATGATTAGTAAAAAAATTTAATTATTTTAAAAAGAATAAAATTAAAAATATTAAATAAAAAAAAAACAAAATATTATGTGGTACTGTATAGAATTTATGAATAGTAAAACTCTTTAACTTCATATCTAGATCTCTTCCCCTTTCTCTTTCAACTAGACTAGTCTCTCAATATCCCTCCTTTTTCCAACCCATCTCGCTAGTTTCTCTCCTCCTTTTCTACTTTTGTTTTTTTTTCCTATCCATATCATGACATGTGTGTATATAGGCATAGCCTTTTTCTTTTCCACTAGATTGAAATAGGTGTGATCTATCATTTTCCGGTCCTTAAGTCTGACATGCGTCACGCCATGAGACTCTAGAGTCGAATTATAAAGACTACTCGTGTGTTCGTCAAAGAACCCAGACGAAAGATTCATCCATCTAGAATTCTCGATTTCGAAAATCCAGACCTCCACAAATTAGAATATTGTACTAATGTATATAACTTTCCCAAAAAAACAATTCTACAAAAATTTTCTTCTCAAATATATTTTAAAAATGGAATCATCGATCGCTTCTTCAAGCTGATAAATTAAAATAAAAGCTTTCTTAATTCAAACATATTCTTAACTAGTCTCACCATTTTCATTAAATCCATAAAAGCCCCTTTTTTAAATTTTCATCCCAACACAGCCTTACAATATGCCTGGATATCATTGAACCTGTTTGCTATATATTGTCTTTTTTACCTTTTTTTTCTTTTTTCTACCATCCATTGAAAAATTAGCTAGTAACTTTAAGATATATAATCTGATCTCTCTTTTTCTCTCTACAATTTCTCTGTCCATGCCTGCATATATGGACCTAGTGATTAAAACAGATCACTCACGCTTTTTCATATTTAGATGCATGTAACTTCCTTGTCATACGAGTTGTAGGGAAAGAAGTTGCGCAGAGAATTAAGTATCTAAAGCTCTTTGTTCTGCAATATTCAGCAAAAAAATAGTCTAATACCAAACCACCAAGACATAACCGTGAAATTAATTGGAATTTTAGTATAGGAGGCAACAATTAATCAGATGGGGCAGTCGCTTCTTGCATGCTAGCTAGCTATAAAGATATATATGAAGTGCTAGGCAATTAAGCGATCACAGCACGCAACTTGTTTAAGTTATTATAAGCATTTATTAATTATGTACTCGCGAAGACTTTGGATACTAATTCTAATTGGTAGATAACAAAGCTAGCAGAACATTACTCATATTAATTACTTGATCAGTTAGAGAAGTACATAAATATAGCAGCTGCCCATATCGGTAGTGCAGTACCATTCCCAGTTCATTTTGCATCCAACTCATGCATGTAGCGTTTAATTAAACCGAAGGTTTGGGGCGCAGCTGCTTGGTAGCGTACGTACGTACATGGGGTGAGGGTTGGGGCCGCGCTCGGGTTCCGCATTTTGATCAAGTGGCCGGGCCTATGTTCGGTTCCATTCATTACAGTACGTAGTAGTACTGTTCGTTCCAGCAAGGTTGACGATCATGTGGTGAGAAACAACAAAGTTTCATCATTGCATTTATATATGTCGTACGTTTATGAATCTACCTCTTTCTTAATTAATGAGTTAAAAGTTTTATCTAGCCGAAAATCTTCTATTTGTTATTCTTTCTTTGGATTCACATTCATACACACACACATAAGGGAATCTAACTGAGAAACTAAAAGGCCTGGTAGCCCAATCAAAGCATGGCAAACTAGCAAGACAGCTCCCATGAGAAATTTCCCATGCTGCAGTACTACAGCATGCACTCTCTTTAAAAATGTAGAAAAATATGAAACCAAGTTACATAATTAAATAAATTTTTGAATACATCCTAAAACTGCATCTCTTTCCTAATAAAGTTTTAGTACTGACACAGTAACACATGCACGCTGTCTTTCAAGGATATTATATATCTAGCTAGCTCTGAAGAAAAAAGGAGCGATTAAAGTCGAATCCAAACTTGAACCCATATACATCCAAATTAGGAAAGTGCGAGCCCCATGAGATTCACTACAAACCCATGCAAATTGACGCCACAGTCACACGTGACACCCCGCGCGCTCTTGATGCCCCCTAGCAGCTCCATGTTAGCCATTTAGATCTGAAAATAAAGACACGAGAAAACGTTGGACCTCTGAAGGAGTTCTTGAATTGATAATCTGTTATTTTCGATTCAGTGCTTAGTCACATTTATTTTCTTTATGCATATCAAGTTGTTTGGTGTGCTTTCGACAAGTGTATATGAACTTTATATATAGTGAGATTTCAAGTTGAACCCATATGATATCTCATATATTTATATAACTAGCTAGTGTAGTTGGAACACAAAATTTCATTAATAGAAGAAAGTACTGAGAGACATTTATCAAACAAAATGGTTTGAGAAATAAAGTCTGAACAACAATCCCACCGCATTGAGATACCCTCAATATTCCAAGCAAATCGAGCAAGAATGTGAGCAACCTAATTGCCTTCTCTATAAACATGCTGAAATTTGTGCTTTGCATATAGTACGTCCTTGAAGCTTTCTAATTTCGCACAATAAAGGATCTAACAAGGCAGCAGATTCAAGTTCATTATTGAGTACTTGTACAACCATCAAATAGTTTGACTCCACCGACAATCTTTAAATTCTCATGTTAGTACACAATTGTAGAGCTCGAAATATAGCTAACAATTCAATAGTTTCAGTAGTGTTTGCTTCAAGCTCGACTTTGCTAGTTGCCAATATATAGAACATCACCATTCCCATACCGGAGCACCAACCCCACACTTACTCTATTGATCTTATTAAAAATAGCACCATCCACATTCAGTTTCAAATAACCAGTTGATGGAGGCTTCTAGTCATAATAAGCTCGAGCCTTAGTTTTAGGCATGTGTTTCAAATCAATAAATGCCCTTTGAATAGAGAGAGCATAATCAATAACCTGTTGTACTACTATATTTTTCTGCTCATGAACCATTTGATTTCTTCTCCACCAAAAACCCCATGCAATAGAAAATAATGAGACTATCTCTCCATCCCGACCCTTCTCTAACACTGCCAATGCTATCCGCATTACAGATAAATTTTTTTCTAAATGTTTCATCAAAGGGATATATAAAAACCAGTTGGAATGTATGGCTTGATGGTAAAATAAGGCATGTGTTGTGTCTTCAATCTATTGCATGCAAAAATAGCAGGACCTCTCAATATTAACATGCTTCTTAAGTAGATTATGTTGTGATGGTAGTCCCTCTTTGCATGCCCTCCACGCAAGAACTTTTATTTTAAATGCTTCTTAAGTATTGACTAACCTGCCCTGTATGTGGGCATTATGTTCATTTATATAAAAATTACAGAGGAATTACAAAGAGGAACAACTATGTACAGCTAATCTACTAGCTGTATAATCTACTATACATGGTAGGTAATGTATACAAAAATTGACAGGTAAGAGATGAAATCATGTAGAGAAATTAGAGAAGAAGAAAATCACGGCAGCATATCTGAGAGCATTATGGAATTTCCTTTTCAAGACGTCTTTCTTCATCCCCCCCCCCTCCCCTTAAAGCTTAAGGTGGGATCGAACTGATGAGGAGCTTGCTATGATTTGGAATAAACTTGGGAGCACAAAGTGGCTTTGTAAAAATATCGGCAACTTAATTCATACTAGAAATATGTGCAAGGGAGAGTGTACCATGAGCAACCTGTTCACGAACGAAATGAACATCGATTTTGATATGTTTTGTGTGATGATGGAAAACATGATTTTTGGTCATGTTGATTGCATTGATGTTATTGCAATGCAATGTAGGAGTAGAAGTTGAAACCCAATGCTTTGAAGGAGATTCAGGAACCACATAAGTTCAGCTATGGTTGTAGTGAGCGTTCGATATTCAGCGTCAGTTGTTGAACTCAAGACAGTAGCTTGTTTCTTAGCTCCCCAAGATAGCAAGTTGTCACTCATGAAGATAGCAAAATCAGTAGTGGAATGACGATCATCCTTGGATCCGGCCTAATCGGCGTCACAATGGAGACCAAGATTAATGGTTCCTTTGAGATAGCCGAAGATCCGCTTAATGGTTCCTTTGAGCCCGAACAAAGTGGGTGTCTCTGGGATGTTGCATAAACTGATAAACATAATGAACAACATATAAAATATCAGGGCGAGTTAAGGTAAGATACTGAAGAGAGCCTATAAGTTGTAAAAAATTGGTAGGATCAGATAGGGGAGCAGCATTAGTAGCTGTTAATGAAGTCCCAGAAGAAATCGGCATTGACACAGGTTTAGTACCATCTAAACCAAATTTTTGGAGCTAAGAAACTAAGTAATGTGTTTGAGTAAGTGTGATGGTAGAATCATCATGAGCAACTTGAAGGCCTAAAAAATAATGAACTTAACCCAGGTCCTTCATGTTAAAGGTGGAGGATAAATGAGAAATGAACTTGCCAATGTAAGAAGTAGAGCTCCTAGTTATGATGGTATCATCAACATAAATCAATGGTAACAAAAAAAAGTATCATTGAGGTGATAGAAGAGAGACTAATCATAGGGACACCTTTGAAAGCCCATTTGTTGAATATAGGTACTAAATTTCAAATACCATATCCGTGGAGCTTGCTTCAAACCATATAATGTTTTATGAAGTTGGCAAACATAATCCGGGTGAGAGGTATCCTTGAAACCAGGTGGTTAAGATAGGTAGATATGTTCTTGTAAATCACTATGGAGAAATGCATTGTTGACATCAAGTTGTTTGAGAGCCTATTCATGAGATAATGCCAAAGTAAGTATTAATCTAATAGTGCCTAATTTAACCACAGAACTAAAAGTTTCATCATAGTCTAAACCTTTTAATTTAGTCAAAAGGTTGTGTCACTTGTTTAGGGTTATGTCATTTACCAACTATTATATTACCAATAATTGTAACCCTTGCCAACTAGTGTTTCATGGCCTATAAATAGGGGGGTCGGGTCATTGGTGCTAGGGGTGTATAGGAACCGTCGAAACTTGCCGTGAACTGATTAGACCAACTGCCGAAGCATGGAACCGGCCGGAACTAGCAGAGAACTGATCAGCGGGTTAGAGGAATTGAGGGAAAACCGATATGAGCAGTTCGGCACTGGTTTGAACCCCTAAGAAACCTCTGAACCTGCCAATCCAGTTTATTTATATATATTTTTTAATATCTGTATATAAAATAGTGCCATTTCACTTAAAATGAGTGAAACGTCGTTGTTTTAGAGTTTGGAAGTTAAAAAAAAAATAGAATGGTGCACCATTTCAAAATGAATTAATAACCCCCCCACCCTTCTTCTTCTTCCTCTCTGCAACTTTCTTCTTCTTCCATGGTAGATGACGGCACGACGCTTCTTCTTTCTTCCTTAGTTTCTCCTCCTTCATAGAAGACGCTGACAGTAGACTGAAGACTGCACCGACGCACGTCGAGACCGATATGATTAGTTTTCTCTCCCCAAACCCACGGTTTCGGTTGGTTCAATAGACTCATGGCAGACATCGGCGGTGTCTCGGTTTGGAGCCCAAACCGATGCTGAACTCATCGGTGTACAGCCATAATTGGTGCACAATGAAGGCACTCAATTCCCTTTATCCATTATTAACTTGTAGGACAAATATCCTAACGGGAGTATCACCATATTGTCAATTTTACGTTTAATTTTCATCCATATTTTGTTCTTTATTTTTCTACAGATTCCTTTGTCTCTGCTCATATCTGCACCCTATGCGACCATGCCTAGATAACAACAACAGCAAAAATTAGGATGATGATTGATGAAGACAAGCATGAGAGACTCAAAGAAAGAGAGGATGCAAGGCTAAGAGAGAGAAGTTAGAACAAATTGAGATTCAAAAAACTAGTGTTTTAGCTATTGTCAGCATTGAGGACAAGAGAGAAACTAGAGGAAGTGAGAAAACAAAGGAAATGCATAGGGTTTTAATTAAAAGGAAAGAGATGAATATATAGAAGGAGAAAACATCGTCATTTTAAGATTTTCTTGGGAAAAAAAATGTTTGCAAAACATTGTCTTGTATGCGCGGTTGTTGTTGGGGGGGGGGGGGGTACTGTCGAACACGGGTTCTTAAGTTTGCAAAACATTGTCTCAATTGTTAGGCCATTCAACTAACTATTACTTATATTGCAATTAAGCCTAAATATCGAGTAAGAGCTTATATTGGCTCCAAGTCCGACCATTCTTTTCAGAGCAACTGCAACTTTGATTCTGAACTCTGAATTTTTTGACTCAATCATAGTCGGAGTTGGAGTGGGTGTTAGCTAGAGTCGAAGCCGCTGGAAGATTTGTCAACTCCTACCTGAATGAGAAAGTGCTTACCTTTATAATATTCTAATAAGATTCTAATTATATAACTGACTAATTATTTTAGAGTATAAGCCCATATGTTACTTGGGCTAGTGCCAGAGTGTTTTGTTTTACAAAATACTATAGAGAAGCTTACCAATTGTAGGTTTTGTTTTAATTTTTCTGGAGTGTTTCTGAAAGAACAATTTTTTGAGCTTAAAATGTGAAATCAATATCTAGTTTAAGGAAGGTTTAGTTTATTTCCAAACTTGCCTATTATTAATTAGTAATTTTTGCTAGGTCATTCCTAGAAAAAAGATTTGGGGCGTGACACCCCATATCCTCCATTTTAATCAAATAAAGTGTATATATATATATATATATATATATTTGTAATCTCTTTGACAAAGCAAATAAAAAATGGTAGAAGCCAAACCATACGACTTCACATTGCTTATCGACCCAAAATGTCCAAACTAGATAGTTCACTTCACTCAAAATATGACTCACTTAGACAAGTTGGGGGTTTTTAATTTACACATTTTGGGCTGGTTTGGATATTAAATAATATTTTATAATATTTATAAATAATAGTAAAATAATTTATAAATAGTAATAAAATAATTTAAATTAATATATTTTATTAAATTTTAAAAATTGAGAGAAAAAAGTAAATTTGAGAATATCAAAAAATACCTTAAAAAAAAAAAAGACAATTATGTTCCCACTTTATCTATTTCGTCAGCATATGCATGCGCCCATATCAATACATTATGGGAAGACCAATGAGAAAAGACGGGAAAACCAATGAGACCGAAAGGCCAAATTATGGGCCTGAAGTTGTAACAAACAAAGAAAAGGCCCAGTACGCAGCTTTCCAGTTAAACGATCGTTGTACTTGTAGAGCTACCACTTGTTTAGGTGGGAGATCGAACGAGCAGGATCCAAAGTCACCATCACTGTCCGTCTTTCAAAACTGAATTGGTAGTTACTAGTTAGAGA
Source organism: Carya cathayensis (assembly GCA_011037825.1). Taxonomy (NCBI): domain Eukaryota; kingdom Viridiplantae; phylum Streptophyta; class Magnoliopsida; order Fagales; family Juglandaceae; genus Carya; species Carya cathayensis. The sequence continues at coordinate 684,251 of QGSO01000239.1, forward strand.
GAATAGCCGCAACATTAGTCCCATTAGAACCGACCTCATTCAACCAATCAAAAGTATCCACTTCACCATATTGGTGCCACCGAAATAGAGCTAACTAATAACCGTTTGATTCTAACATCCGTAACACAGTTCAACGGTGGATACACCAGAGAGTAATTACTACGGAAGCAGACAGATCTCTCTCTTTCCCTCTAACGTTTCCTTCAGTACTTCACAGTTGGTTTCCTCGACCGTACATTTTTGGCCCTTCACTTCGTTCTGGTTTCGTAGAAATTTCAGGTAAATGACAGATTTTCCACTGTTTTATCTTCCTCTCTTATAAACTATTTTTGTGTTCATCTCTCTGCTCTATGATCGGTTAGTTGCTGTGAAATCCTTATGTTTAGTATAATTTGATGCTGTTCTAGCGAGTTGATTGATTTAGGGCTCTCTGCACTCCGTTTTGGTTATTGAGAAAATGTAAGGAAGAAGAAAAAAAAAAAAGGAAGTGAATTTTGTAGAGTTTTCGTTTGGTTTTATCATTTTACTATTGGTTTTCTGTTCATGTAAGTATCACCTGAAGATAATGGTTTCTGTTCCTAACTCTCACCTTGTCTTCCCTTTCCACATTACAATCAGATTCTACAAGTAAGACTGCATCTTAATGATTTTGAAGTTTTCTGTTATCCTTAGTGAAAGTTATATTTCAAACACCAGTACACTGTTATTTGGTTTCCTAAAACTAAGAGGTAGAAAAAAAAATTAATTTCTCTTTACTACTCCCTATATGTTCTTCGTAATTGACTGGAGCTAATATTATCAGTTATTATAATTGTTGTATGTTTTGGGTTTCCCATGTGAATGATCTCTAAGAAGGATATGCACTATTCGTTATTTTGCAGTTTCCAGAATGAATTCCAACTCTAGAATCTGTTTGGCTGCTCTTCTTCTCTTGTTCCTTCTGTCCCCGACAGTGTTCTCAACGCCCAACAATGGGTTGATCCGAATTGGACTGAAAAAGAAGAAATTAGATCAAAGCAACCGTCTTGGTGGACAAGTCGACTCTAAGGAATGGGCAACACTAAGAGTTCCTATCAGAAAATATTATCTCCATGACAATTCTGAGGACATTGTTGCTCTAAAGAACTATATGAATGCTCAATATTTTGGTGAGATTGGAATTGGAACACCTGCTCAAAATTTCACTGTGATCTTTGACACAGGAAGTTCTAATCTTTGGGTACCCTCTGCGAAGTGTTATTTCTCAGTAAGCATCTTTTTAATTCTTGCTCAATGGATTTATGTTGAAATGGTTGGAAAGGAGGAAGTATATTCTTTCGTGTTGGTGCAGGTCGCATGCCTTTTCCACTCAAAGTATAAGTCCAGCCACTCAAGTACCTATCAAAAGAATGGTACCATCCATTTCCTTGGTTCAGGGAGTTTACTTTTTATCTAGATTAGCGCTGCTCATTTTTTTATGCTTTCTTTCACAACTCATTTTCCTTGTCTATAGTTGGATTATTTACGGAAGTTGAGATGTGCTCTGAGATAACAAATTTTTGAGTGTAGATTAAATTGGTGTGGGAGGTCTATTATAGAGAGCTAATCAAGGCATTTTCTTGTTTAACAAAAACAAACTTTCAAAACGCTGATTTTCTTTTATTATTAAACGAAACTTCATTGGAAATAAGAATAGGCAAGAGCCCAAGTACACTTGACATGTACAATAGCATGATAGACTAGTGATACAATAAATGCGTGAAAGCTCATGCCATTAAAATCAATTTGAATAGACTAATGGAGTAAAGTATTGAAAAAGTAAGTTTTAAGCTCATCCATTGACCATATCTTCAAAGCTTGATCTCTTGTTCCTCTCCCTCCAAACACACCACCATAGGCATAATTGGACCATCTTCCAGATTGCTCCAATCTGTGACTTATCCTCAAGGTCTCTCCAAGATACTAGGAGATCAATCACCCTTCTCGCGGTATCACCCAAGCTAGCCCCACTCTAGCAAAGATGTCATTCCATAGGATCGTAGCAACTCTCACAGTGAACTAGTAGATGGTTAATGGACTTCCTTCTCTTTTTGCACATGTAATACCAATCCAAGATAATGATTCGGCGCTTCCTTCTCGAATGAAGCAGTTCATACAAAAAAGGTTGCCTTTATGGGGAGCCTTTGTCTTCCAACGAGCTTACTTCTGTTTATGCTTGATAAATGTTCTTCATACGTTAGAATGAACCACAATTGTGCATGGTGATGCCTACTAGGACACTCACCATTGTAATATATTTTACTACTAACATCCTAAAATTTATGTTGTATGAAGGTTTCCATGCCTATAAAACTCTATACACGATTGATTTATATCAGTGGGTGAGCAAATGTGAGGTGAAAATGAGAAATATATATGACTGAGAGAGCCCTTCAATCATATATTGATGACTGAGTGATTTCTATACTTTTCTCACTTATGATTATACTTTCTTTGCACAAAATAAGCATTATTGATACAAATATGTATTGGCACATAGCTTGAAGTCAACTCAAGAACCATCATCTATATTTGCTAATTGCTAATATGAATTAAAATCTGATAGGATGATTCTTGTTCTTGTTTTTGTTGCAGGGAAATCTGCTGAGATCCACTATGGAACTGGAGCAGTTACAGGTTTCTTCAGCCAAGACCATGTCAAACTCGGGGATCTGGCTGTTAAGAATCAGGTAAATTTTGATAACATGCAAATTTTGTTTGTCTTCAGTTCAGCATTGTGGTTGGGGTTTATCTATACTAATAATATTTCAACTTAGGATTTTATTGAGGCAACCAGAGAGCCTAGCATTGCATTCTTGACAGCCAAGTTTGATGGTATACTTGGACTTGGATTTCAAGAGATCTCAGTTGGGGGTGCTATTCCTGTCTGGTAAGTCAGGGCAACTCAGCTGGTAATAAAAAACGAATCACTTGATTAGTACTTGAAGTCTACATGGTAAAAATGTGCTTAGCTGACCTGATTAATTGATTTGGTTGTCAATAATAATCTTTTCTCAGGCGTTGAATTGTTATCTTCTGGTTTTGGTACTGCTTCAGAATGGTTAACATATTTTAACTGTGTTCGCAATTCTGGTAGGTATAATATGGTCAATCAAAGTCTTGTAAAAGAGCCAGTTTTTTCATTTTGGTTAAACCGCAAAATTCAAGGGGAACAAGGGGGTGAGATTGTTTTTGGTGGGGTTGATCCTAATCATTTCGAGGGCAAGCACACCTACGTCCCTGTGACTCAGAAAGGGTATTGGCAGGTTAGCTTTCCCAAATTTCAACCATCAATTGCTGCAGTTATCCATGCTCCATTAATCATATCTTTTTTATGTTTTAACTGTTAATTATTGGTTTCTCTTATTGGCAGTTTGATTTGGGTGACGTACTAGTTAATGGTGATACAACTGGTAATTATATTGAGTTTTTCTTTCTGTCCTGGTTATATGGAGACAGTATTTCGTTTATTAGTAATGTTGTCAAATCCACTTGTCATTGTATTGCTATTAAGTGTATTTTTTTTTTTTTCAGGATATTGTGGTGGTGGTTGTTCAGCAATTGCGGATTCCGGAACCTCTCTGCTGGCTGGCCCAACGGTATGTATTTCCACAGCCACGTATGCTTCTTATTCTTCATTAGGGGTCCTGCACTCTGTTGGGCAGCAGAACATGATATATGCTTGTATGGCGCATTTTTATCTGTCAATTCTATTGTTTCTGTTAATAGTTTCATGTACTTATATGAAGTTCCTTTTGTACATGACTATTGTTCCTTTTACTAATTCAGTATTCGTAAGGCATATTATTTTATTTACTATTTTAAATAGGTTAATAAAGTTATTTTAAGGGCTTCACCCCTATCTTTGGTCCTGTTATGGAAAATAATATATATAAACACTTAATCTAAAATGTTGGTTCTCATTGCTAAAATAAAATTTTTTCAAGTTTTAAGACGTCACCATCAATCCCCTTGGCAAATCTAGGTCAGTCGATGCTTCACTGTGATTGTGCCTTAATGAATCTATTGAAATATAACGATTTGTGGTGAATGCTATGGTATGATATTTCATTTTCAGGCTGTAGTTACTCAAATCAATCATGCAATAGGAGCTTCTGGGTTTGTAAGCCAAGAATGCAAGGTTGTGGTCACGCAATATGGGAAGACTATACTAGATTTGCTGGTAGCTCAGGTATATATTTCTTTTTTTGATTTCTTTGAGTATTTTGTTTCATGTCATCATTCTTTCATTCTAGAATGGAATTTCTGGATAAAATATGATGCTATTATTCGATTCCCTCCAAATGAACTGACTTCTGCTTATACTGGTGGCTTTTATAGGCAGGACCAGAAAAAATCTGCTCCCAGATTGGTTTCTGCATGTTTGCTAGGACTCAGAGTGTTAGGTCAGGTTTAATTTGTATCTTTATTGTTTTAATAGATCTTAATGTGATATTACTAGCATTATATGGGGTTCAAGCAGCTACTAGTTAGTACTTGTATCTTTATCATCCAAAAATTCGTTATGTGCAGTATGGGCATTGAGAGTGTGGTTGAAGGGAACAAAAACAAGGCATCTGATGGGGTACATGATGCCACGTGTACTGCTTGTGAGATGGCAGTGATATGGATGGCAAATCAGCTAAGACGGAATCAGACAGAAGATCAGATATTGAATTATGTCAACGAGGTAAACTAGCATTTTTTGTTCACATTCCCTGAATAAATGGTATTGCAGCAAGCTAATTCCTTTAGTTGCACGTGCAGCTTTGTAACCGACTTCCCAGTCCAAATGGAGAATCAGCAGTTGAATGTAGCAGTCTATCTTCCATGCCTACTGTTTCATTCACCATTGGTGGTAAAGAATTCCGTCTTGCACCAGAGCAGGTAATTTTGAAGGCTTTCCGGTTGCATTTAGCCCATGAATCATGTCACCCAATCTTCTTTAAACTTCAGTTTAATGAAATGAGTGTCAGTTAGCTGTTAGGGTCAGATTACTTCTGTAACTTTTTAGTACATGTTAAGCTTCTCAAAATCCAGTTTGAAAAGATACAGTCTCGTATATTTAATGATATGTATGCGATCTCCATCCATCCAAGAGTTGCAATCCTTCAATGTGGACTACTCATAATTTTGGTCTTCGCAGGTTGCCTATAGTTTATCTCTAATTTTTCTGGATGTTGGTGTCATGTATCAGTATATTCTTAAAGTGGGAGAGGGAGCTGCAGCTCAATGCATTAGTGGGTTTCTTGCTTTGGATGTGCCTCCCCCTCGGGGACCTCTCTGGTATATTGCTTACTTTTCTTTGTGATTGCATAGAACCCCCATTGGGCTGATGGTTCGAAGGGCATTCTGATCACTTTGCACCCACTGCAAATAGGACAGTGCCCTTATCTTTGACAAAGAATTTTCTAGTTTTTTCCTTTCCCCAAGATTCACCCATGATACTTCATTTAAATGCAATTAGCTTCGACGCATATAAGATTACCTTCCAAGAATTATAAGCAATTTGGTACATGTTTAGTATCTAAAATAAGTACAGTACCTATTCATTGCATTATTTTGTCACATTGCAATACCACATGCCAAAACTTTCCTTTCTTCTAAAGTGCTTGTTTCCTCTACATAAAAAATTTGAGCAAGCAAAGAAAAGGAAACCTCTAATATTTTGACAATAACCAATAGTTTCTCAATGCGTTTTTGCAGTTGAATATTGAACTATTAATTAAGTCTATTAAAATCTGCAACTTATATAATCATGAACTACTATATTATTTTTTTCTTTTTCTTTTTGTTTTAGTTTTCACTATGCTGCTCAGTGCAAATTTAAAACTGATAAAGCATTGTACATTTGTTTTATGTTTAATTGAAAAAACTTTTTTGGTGGATAATGTACTAAAACTATATTGAACTCAAAATGAGGTCATATATATTAGAATCTATCATAAAAAAGGAATGATAGTAACTTATTTCATTTTTAATCTTTTCTAAATATCGTTATAGTTTTCAAATTATCAAACTATACCCTGTTAACTACCTTTTAATTTTGCCCACCACTGAGTATCCATCCTCCTGTGTTGCAGTCTTATATTATGAACTTGGTTTTGAAACACCATCACCAAAAATTGCGGCGCACTTAGATAATTGGCAAGTCACTCAACACTAGTTCCCATTAGTAGATTATGAATGCAGAATTCATGTTGATTAGGTTTTGAACCATATATTGAGTTGAATAAGGTTGAGCATCTTTTCAAACTTTTACACACATGACATGTACTCATTACTGCTAGCTAGCTTCATATCAAGGAATTTGGTATTGATTGTTTATATTACTTAATTCTCAGCAAGCTTGGTTATTATCTGCCTGTGTATGCAATGAGGCCACTAATTCATTCACTAATGCTGCTTCTGAAATCCATTATATATGCAGGATTCTGGGGGATGTTTTCATGCGCCGCTATCACACAGTGTTTGACTATGGGAATCTGAGAGTTGGATTTGCTAAAGCAGCTTAAACCAGTCTGTCTCTAATATTCTCTATTCCCTCAGCAATAAACACAGCTACAAAAACTTTTGCAGTCGTACTATTCGGATGTTATGATACGACTTATCTAATCGATCAACATGGTGTCAAACATGTTACATGTAAATATATGAAGAGGCTATATGCTTGGTATTGTAGATAAAAGTAAAGGGAGCTGGAACCTTATGAAATTATTATTCTCATGTAGCAGCATGATCTGAAACCCGCTTTACTTAGCCAATAAGAAATGATCAGAAACCCACTTTACCACTTGAGTTTGTTCAATATTTTTACAGATGGTTCTTGAGTTGTGCATTTACCAACAGAAATTAGAGCACAAATCATCGCTAATGTACAAGAGGTTTGAATTTTAAGTACCACGGTGCTCATTAAGTTTTTCATCATTTGGTTGGATTAAGTTCCATCATGATTACGTTTTCATCATTCTAATTGCATATTTCCCACCTTTTATATTATTAATTCTATTGTCTTTGAAAAAGGAATTTGAATTATTAAAGAGAATTTTTACTGTGAAACATCTCTGAAAAGTGAGTAAAAGTCATGTCACCAATATATGAAGATGAAAGCTTGAAATTTTTCTGAAGGTATAATGATGGGAGTTAACTAACTATTAATTAACTAACTACGGTCTCTTTCATGAATCCAAGCTCTAGAAGCACTAAGTGGCAAGTGGATTGGGACTGTACACGTGTAGGTAGCAGTCCAATCAACAAGTGACTTGTGACAAAAGAAAAAGGCTGTCTGAATCAACACAACTACGTACAGCACTTTCTATAACGGAACGTCAAAGCAAACGCAACGCACATCTATATCCACATTCATTCATTCATTGAGCAAAGCAAAGCAACATTTTAATCAATAATGAATGGGGAAGAGCTTCCAATCCATTTCATGCGGAAAAACTCAAAGACGTTTCATTGGCCGCAAGGCTGGCTTAAACCCTGATTACATATGTTGGTTTTTATGCATATGGCAATACATGATTGGATGGGGGGGAGTAGTGGCTTTTGCTGATTTGGTTCTATGTATAAAATATACAACAACGATAATGATCATAATTAGTGCTATTAAATTGCACGCTTTAATCAGGGCCCACATTATCAAAAATCAATTTTATATAATAATAAAATAAAATAAAATAAAATAAATGATGCTTAAAACCGAAACTTTTATATTTATATATATATTGAAAAATTTATATATTATATTATCATCTTACTTTTATCTCATTATATAAGATATGATATATTTATTATTATTGGATGAACTTTTATCGGATGATTGTTTATAATTTACTGGTAATAAATATATTACATTTTATATAGTGGGATAAAAATGAGATAAGAGTATATATAGTGTATATCAATATTTTATCGGCCTACTAAATAAGATGTAACACATTTATTACTATTAGATAATAAAGAAGCATGTAATAAATAATTATTTAATGCTGATAAATATGTTACATCATATTTAGTATGATAAAAGTGAAACGGAAGTATGATGTATAGAATTTTTCATATATATTATATATATATATATATATATGTGTGTGTGAGAGAGAGAGAGAGAGAGAGAGAGAGTGTGTGTGTGTGTACAAATATATGGTATACGTATACGTATAAATTGTGCAACTGCATGCACATAAAAGCAGGCCAGTGTAGAATTTATTAGCATGAAAAGAAAAGCTGCGAGGAGGGGGCAAATGCATAAATGATGTAAGCCACACATCATCAATACTACTAGTACTCCAAAAAGAAAGGACCACCCTTTTTTGTTATTAAAAAATAATTAATTTATTAATATATCACTTCCTGCATGCACTAAACGCATGTATTTATATCATGTGTATACGTAGCCACTCGCACATTCACAAAAACAAGACAGCAAAATTCAAACGTGACCCGCCTTCAAAATTAACGCTTATCAACGTACGCTACGTGTTGGGTCAGGGGTGGTTCGACACGTAGCCACCCATGCCAGCGCATGGACATGGCCTACTGATCTCCTCGATCTCTAGCCTCTTCCATAATGAATAAATAAGAAAAAATATAGTTGTAAGCATAATTGTGCATTAATCTGTGCACCAATATGATGTGATTGGTCAAAAAGTAAATTTTATTGAAAACAGTGTTAATTTAAATTTTAAATATGAATAAATCAGTATTAATATACAGATTAGTACGTAACTGTGTTTGTATGTAGTAAAATTTAATAAATAAAGGCCAGGCTGCAGCTTAGATATAACACACGAGACACACACGTCGAAATGTCCGTCTGGCGTGCGAGAAAAGCAGCCTGATAATCTTTATGATTAGCACCCTTACAAGACACGCATGAATGCATTTTGCATTCGATTTAGAAGCTAGCTTAGTTGAATTAACATGATCTCAGCTGCACGTACAGTTCTTTAGTACTAGTAATGTGAAAAACCTGTGGAAATCATAGATTAGCCAAAATATCCAGCCTAGCTAGAAAGCAGATGATCTTCATGCAAGAGATTGCAGCTAGATAGGGCGGTTGCTGTTGTTGGGGTATTGCTTCGTAAGCAACTAACTCCCTCTCCCAACCCCACCTGCATGCTTAATAACTGATACTAGTACTGTTATCTGTTTACTTTTGGCATTAATTAGTTACAACGTCTATGTACCACTTTTCCTTGATTCCCTCTTTTCTGATTAACTTCTACACCAAACTATATATATATATATATATATATATATGCATATTATATATATATGTGCATATATAATATGCACATGCATATATAATGTATGTATGTATGGAGCTCTCTACCTCTTTATTAATTTGGCTTAAATAAATAAATTTTGTTACATACAGTCATTTTTACATATTATTTATGTACTTTATTGATGTGATTGATTGCGTCACTTTTATTTAATATAAAATAATTGTCTTGGCTAATCACATCAATGGAATACGTAAAGAGTACGCAAAAGTGACTGTATACAGAATTTTTGTAAATATATATATATATAAGAGTAATACTAGATATAGTTTTAAAACGTGAAAATTTCATGCACTCACTTTGAAAAAAAATAGAATCCATAATTAAAAAATAATTTTTTTATATAGGTCTAAGATTTATTAACTTTTTTTTTAAAATATGCGAGACTTGTACAATGTATATTCTAAAACTGCAAATATCATTATATATATACATACATATATATGTATATATATATGGCACTTATCAATACTTTCTACCATATTGTATTTAAATATTATTGATGATGATGATGAGATTGAGGCTAGAGCTGGTTTAATTAGCTCATGCTTGCTAATGTTCTTTCCGTGCAAGGTCCAAGTTTTAATAATGTATAACGTTTTCTCTACTCTTTCTAAGATCCAAAGCATGGTTCTTGAAGCAACAAAACGTAGCACGTAATACAAGGAAAGATGGGCGGGCTAGCCAGCTAGCTACCTGCTTATATTATTTCTGACTTCTAAGCCTACAATTTTTATATTATATATAGCTATCTACTATAAAATGTGATCAATTGATATAACCATTCACATTGGTTAATTTTCAACTCATTTTGCATTTATACTTTTTAGTAATTCAATTTTCATAAATTTATACTTTTGAGATAATTGATAATGTAATATGATCATATTAAAATAGTGGATGCACATGTTGAAATCGAATCTAAATTTCATTGAATTAATATCTTATCACCACCTATTTCAATTTAATATTATATAAAAGTAATATAAATACAGTATTAATTAGGGTGTACAAGTCTCACACATTTTCTGTAAAAATAAGTGGGGCCCACTATTACAAAAATTATTTTCTTCATATGAGTCTCAAATTTACCGATCTTTTTCAAATTAAGTACCACGTGGGACTTATACACGTAAGATTATATATATCATTTATCATTATATAATTATATGTAATATTTAATCGTACTTTACCAGCCAGCTTTACATTTTAGATATAGAAAAGTAGTATAAAGAAATTAGTTAAATTATTAAAATTCATCATTATTATTTCTTACAAAAATTATTTAGTATATATGGTAATTAATTAACTATATATAGGAATGTGGTTTTCTAGAATTGGATTGATTTAACGAGTACAGGCTTTGGTCTCGATTATTCTTTGCATATATATATATATATATATATATATATAGAATTAACCAGCTGGGCAATTAATTAGTTTACGTACCATACCTAAATAGGGGGGGATGGCATGCAATAAAAATCCTTCTTTTAAGTCAAGTGATTCAGAGATATAATTCAACCTTATACATTAATATATAAAGTTAATTACTTTCTAGAAGATGGTGATCAAGTGGGCAGGCATGCATGCATGCATGGTTTTATATACGTTTTGGCGATTTTCATAATTAATGTGTGGTTCTAGATTTGACAAATATGATCATAGGTCGTACGTTGATTAAGATGTAAGAAATTACCAAATTTGTAACTGTATTTTGACGAACTCATGCATATAGCTGGCTAGGTTTTTGCTTAACATTTAATTTTAGTCTATGTTTTGTTCAACCAAAGATATATATATTTAAAATTTCTACTAAGAATTTTAAAAAACAAAATATATATAACCCTAGCTATATATATCATATTTATAAAAAAAAAATTAGAAAAAAAAAGTGGCCCACGTTATGATGACCAGCTGTCATGGTTTTGTCTCTTTTTATTTTTATTTTTATTTTGTGTACTTTTGAATTTTAATGAAGAGGTACGTCATGCATGTCAGCTTTTTTAGGGATCGGAGTGGATAAATTACAAATTCTTGATGACTTAATTAAGATATGATTTTTTTTCATTTGATTATTTATATATATATAAATAAATTATTTTTATTTTTTATTATTTTTTTAACTATAAATTTCATTTGAAAATGGAAAGGAATAGTACTATATATATGTTTAATACAAAATATAAGTTTTTTTAATTTTATTTTATTTCAGCATTTCTAGAAACTCAATAATCAAAACATCCTAATTTTTGTTTTGTTTCTGACTAAATTCTCATAATATTCCCTCCATATATTGACTTTAACTTTTCTTTAATCCAAAAAGACTTCAATTTTGACAACTACATGCATGCAACACATTCACAAAGAGGTATATACTCATGCTCATGTGCAACTGTTTACCAAAACAATTATTAAAAGGTATAATATAATTTCAACCATTTTGGTTGTTCAACCCACCCTATATGTGAAGTATGAACCCTCTCCTCCTAAATATCCCAAAAATTAACATCATTTTTTCTCAGTCATCGGTCAAAACTCTCAAACAAAATACAGAAACCAATTTTGATTACACATCCAACCAATTAGCCACCCTCTCCAACCTCTACCAATCACATCACCACACATGCCACCAAACCATACTCCAAAATTTATTTCCCCGTTGCCTCACTCTTTTAGCTCTCCTACTCTTAACAGATGCCTACGTGCCCTTTTGCCAAGCCATCGCCTAGTAGGCAGCCCCAAGCCGTCTGCTCCACTCAAATTTTGACACGTCTCACTTAGACTCACGTTAAAGGAATTGTCAACTCCCTAACTCTCTTATAGAGTAGGAGAGATATAGACCCAACCAACCAATAACACTAACCTGTAAAATTTGCCACCTTGCTTTATAAGATTCCCTATATAAAGGCAATAGCTAAAATTAATGTTACCAGCATAGCTTTCTCATTTCAGCTTACCAAAATGCGTTGGACTAGAGGCCAGACCCTAGGCCATGGCTCCTCAGCCACCGTCTCCCTGGCCACGGCCTCTCACCTGTCCGGTGCCACCGTTTTTGCCGTGAAGTCTGCTGAGCTTTCCAAATCTGAGTTCTTGCAAAGAGAGCAAAAGATTATATCCTCTCTGAGTAGTCCTCATGTGGTTGGCTATAAGGGGTGTGATATTACCATGGAGAACAACATGACCATGTACAACCTTTTCATGGAGTACGTCTCCGGAGGCACACTTGCTGATGCAACTCACGGCTGTGGAGGCTGTCTTGATGAATCTTTAATCGGATACTATGCTCGGCATATTGTACAGGGGCTAGACTACTTGCATTCACAAGGCTTGGTACATTGTGACATTAAAGGGAGAAACATTTTGATTAGTGAAGACGATGGTGCCAAAATTGCTGACTTTGGATGTGCTAAGTGGGTTGAAAGAAGGGTTGAGGAGGACAAGGTGGTGGCAATTGGCGGCACCCCAATGTATATGGCACCGGAGGTGGCTCGTGGAGAGGAGCAGGGGTTCCCTTGTGACATTTGGGCAATTGGGTGTACAATTATTGAAATGGCTACTGGCGGTGCACCATGGCCTAAAGTGGCTGACCCAGTTACGGTCTTGTACCAAATTGCCTATTCCGGTGAATTGCCTGAGTTTCCAAGTTTTCTATCCGAGCAAGCAAAGGATTTCTTGGATAAGTGCCTAAGGAGGTGTCCAAAGGAGAGATGGACAGCTAGTCAACTTCTTAAGCATCCGTTTCTGGAGGTGTCCAATTCCGGTGAGAAGTCAATTCAAGACTCTACTTCAAATTTTTCTCCTACGAGTATTCTTGATCAAGGCTTTTGGAACTCACTGGAAGAGTCAGAAAGTCTTAGCAGTCCGGTTGATACACAGAGGAAAAATCCGGCTGCCGATAGGATCAGGCGGTTGTCCTCGCTTTCAGAGGTACCCAGTTGGACATGGGATGAGAATTGGATCACAATTAGGGAGAACAATTCTGAGGACAACAATGTTATCATGAATGCTGTTGAATTTGAAGCTTATGTGATTTGTGGGTCAGCAACAGTTTCCATTAGTAACGGTGCGGAAGAGCTGGAAAGCACATTCGGTAGTGAGGAGTTGTTGAATTTTTCAGATGGCAATGTAAATAGCCGTAGTGGGAATTTAATTGGTTTCTTTAATGGTAGGAAAAGGTGTGTAGCTTTGAGCAATCTCAATTTTGTGAGAGACAAAGACAAGTCGTTTCTTCCTTCAATCTCAAGTTTTTGAAGTTCATAAAATTCTTCTCTTTCCGCTCTCTGTCTCTCTCTGTATCTCTCACACACACTGACACATGATTTTACATCTTTGGACTGTTGGACAGCAACTCAAGCAAAGTGTAAACATTAACAGAAAACAAATGCAAGAAGAGTTTGGATTTCGGGAAGTCCATCTGCCCACTTTTTGGTTTTCTCAAATTCCCATACCCATCCATCTCACTTTCCACTTTTTTTTTAATGGGAATACTATTACTCTTTGTCCTCTAATTTATCATTTCAGTTCACATTTCAAGTGCTTTCATACATCTTCCATTTAAACGGGCAAGTACTTTAAACATGACAGATGTGCTAAAAATGAAAAAATCTTAGACGAAGAACAACCCTTCTCTTTTTCTTAATTGGCTCTTTATACTCTGTTTCAGTTTGCCCCCACAGTGGCACTTTTTGGTACTTTCAAGGACACATGTAGCAGAGGAGTTTGAGCAATAAGCAGTGCCATGCCAAGCTATCCAGTTGCAATATTAAGTCACACACCCACTCTATACTTTGTTAGGTATAATAATTTTGATGGATTTCCCTGAGTCAGAGGGTCCTCTCTGGCCATTTCAATCATAGAATTGCCCACCATCTGTTCTGGCCACTTTTTTCTGTTAGGTAAAAACAAGATTAAATTCCCGGAGGCAAGTAGGATAACCCACCTGCAATATCTAATTTCCCATACCAACAACTGTTTAAACAACTCCATTGTTTTGGGCTCTTATGTCATACAAAAAAAACCTTGGGGCAAACAGCTTTGTATATGGGAAAATTAACATTCTGTCTAAGGAGATTCCTGGCCTTAACTCAAAGGATAATTTCAAGCTCTGTTATAGGAAAATGAATATACCCAAGGTTACAGAAATGGAGGATCAATTTCCAACTATAAATGATAACTAATTTGAAAGAGTCTTTCAATTTGCAAGCTAGTCTAAATAACACATTATCCACACCGTTCGTGCGAGAAGATTTCATTTGCAAGATTCAAGTTTTTAAATTGATTTTATAAATCAAATCATGTCATATCAATGGAATGGAAAGTTCCATTCACACCATCTTCAAAATAGAGTTTTCTTTTAAAAGAAAACTTATTTAGCAAGCACTTCAAAACACACTAGGTAGCTTCTTTGTTTATTTTTTTATTTTTTTGAGAATCATTATAGCTTGATTTTTTAACATTTGGTATATCTTCCAGTTTTTAAGATTAAATAACACACTAGGTGGTTAATTAGTTAAGGTTGTACCAAAGTCGAATTAGTTGGAGGGTTCATTTTTTTAGCAGAAAGGGAGGGAGGTTTAGAAGTAGGAGAATCTTCCAACTCATACTTTTGTTTTCTCTGAAACCTTATCATCTTTTCTCAAAACTGCTTTGTTACCATCATATTTTCAAAAGCTTCGGTACAGTTCATACTCATAGAAGTGTCATCGTGGTTCTTGATCATTAGTCAATCACATGGACCATATCTAATTGTAAATCTACTCCCAAATCTTTCTATAGAGGGTAGGTAGGTAAGATGTCTGAAATTGCAACTTGTCCAAAAAGTTTAAACGGAGTGTAGAGTCAAAATTTGAATTCTGGATTAGAAATGAGAAAGATATATTTAATTATTTACATTTGTCATAATAGGGCAAGGTTAATTGCCATGCACTATACTAACGAATTGTGTTTTTAGTTTTTTTTTTCCCCTTTATATATAAATATATATATATATATATATCTAATAATAATTATTATTATTTTCTCAGTATTATTATTATTATTATATAAAAGAAAATAGCAAAGATCTCATAAATATTTCCAGAAAACCCTTGGAACGTTTGAAGATCTATGAAGAAGTTTTTGATAACTTTCGAGGCAAAAACAATATTTCTTGGAAATTTGTCCGCGCTTGAACTGAAGTTATCCATGCATGGCGCATTTCCGGGGGCGTAGATACTTTGCCCATGGCTATGATCTGGGCCATTGAGCCTGAAAAGATGAGCAATCTGGCCCAGCATAGCCCATACATACAGTTGCTTTACCCAAATTTATTTTGGTCCGTTCGTGGTTGGTGCGCTATATATGGGTTACAGTTTACCCCAAAGTGAGCCCAGTGTGAGGATCCACGCGTTCTATATTGGAGACTCTTAGTTCTGTACATGCTTTTGAAAAAGTAAGGGCGCATTTTAATATCCAAGCAAGTTTAAATTGGAAGTTTATTTTTTAATGAATAATAATATACACCAAACATCATTTCACTTTCATCTCATTATGTAAAATATGATATATTTATTACCATTAGATGATAAAGAATTATCCAATAAAAGATTATCTAATATTGATAAATGTGTTACATCTTCTACAGTGAGATGAAAGTTAGATGATAGTGTGGTGTTACGTGTATAAAATTTTTCTTTTTTAATATAAATTGGTGCATCAGTGCCGGTATATTCACACCCATTTTCCTAATTGTGTTGGCATCTAATAAAAGATTATTAGAAATTTTAATTGGTTTTATAAATTCATTTCCATAATAAGATTAAGATATATCCAGTGGTTTCTTTTCCACCGAAAATTGGCCAAACTCGTTATTATTGATTAATCAATATTGGGTCCTAGCCTCTTGCGGCTAATTGGCCACGAGAAAAGAGATATCTCAGATCCAATTCTATTGACCTCATGCTGGTGTTTATAACACGTAAACTATCAACCTCACTTAAATATAATATAATAAAATTTGATTTGTAGAATTTAAAATTTAAAATTTATCTTTTAAATTAAATTATATCATATAAATACTTTATTATATGTATTTTACATATCGACTTAATAAAAGAATTTCTCCATCTCTTAAAATATGACAAATATTTTGTTGGAGAGAGAGAGCCCATTGAAAGCTTCATTAAATATTATATATTTTTATCATTTTAAAATGAAAAATTGTGCATGAGATTAATGGAGTAATAGGCCAGATTATTTGTCTAGCTAGTTGTGTAAGTAAGAAATAGACCTCGGTACGTCAGATCAATCTTCAAATTAAGCACCCATACATGAATGCCTTTATAAAATGGATATTTTCTTTGAAAAAAGGCCGATCGAAGTTACATCTTTCAAAAAAATATTATGCACCAACTTTCGGTAAAACAATATATATCGTGCACTTCGTATATTATATATACTAGTAAATGGGCTATGTGCAAGGCACATATGACCTGTGAATTCATATGTAATAACATATTAACTCAATTGATATAAATCACAAATAAAAAATATCAGGACGATGAGTAGTTGGATCAAGTCTGGAGGGTGAAGAATATGAAGAGGGAGTGGTTGGAGTAGGTCCGACCCCCCCTAACTCACTCCCACGGCCTTGTATGCAAGTCAGAAAGATAAAGAGAGGAAAATCAGTGATGGGTCTCTCTCTCTTTTTTTTTTTAATCAAAAAATAAAATAAACAAATACAAAATTATACCACGGTTTCCATAAGCGGTTCTGTAGCAAAACTGTGGGCGAGGAAAGAGATTACGGAGATCTGCAAAGACAGAGAAAAAAAGAAGGCACTGATTGATCCTTTGATGCAGCTATAAATCACATAGTTAGTGGAGAAGTCATCAATATTAATTCGCCAACCTCCATATTCAACAAAAACGGTAGCCACATTTTTAAACCTGACAAGCACCGCATTATTTTTATAGCTCTTCTGGAATTGTCAGGGGCCGCAAGGCTATTCTACTACATCTCTTGTCTCTTGTAGAGAGACGCTTCACGATGGACGCCGTGAAGCAATAGAGGTGCCTCGTCCTTCATTTCATAATTTTCTCTATAAAAGAGATATTCAGCTCATCTTCACTCGCATCCCATCTTCTTTACTTTTCTGTAATTAGTCTGCATTCTTACTCTGTAATCTCTTTCTGCATTCTGACTCTGCAATGGCTCAGCAATCTTCTCGTAACCAATACATGAGATATTCAACACCTTTTTCATCAGCTGTTTCTGCTTCCGCTAGTGGTGCTATAGTGCAATACAATAATGATCTGGCTAATAAGTCAGATGTTGAAGCTATCTACGAGCTTGTAAATCTCGGTACCCATTACTCATCAGCTATTTATGCATTTTCTCAGCGACTACAATCCAAACCTTATGATTTGGACAAACTCAATGAGAAAATTTCTATCCTTCAGCGCCTTCTTTACGAATCTAACATGAAGATAGAAGTAATAAAGCAAGAGAATAGGAAATTAAAATCTCTGCTTAAGTCTTCTTTTAGATTGCCTACTCCTTTAGACAGAGATGCTACGCAAATTTTAGAGGAGCAAGATCGTTTAAAGACTAAGGCGAAGAGCCTCAAATTTCTGTAATTTTGTTTCGAAATAATAAAATAATATCTCACAAATATTTATATTGTGTATCTATCTTCTGGTAGATATTCTGTGTGCTCTATTTTATATTTTGTAGCTAAAATCATATTCTGCGCAGATGAGGGTTGCATTCACTTCTACGTTTAAAGTGAAAATTAATAGATCTAAAGGAATAGATATAGATATGTCAATAACAACAAAAATACATGTTCAACACCCAAAAAAATCACTTTTTTTCTCTTTCAAAAAATCAACTCGGAGATGAAAATAAAATAAAGATGACTTAGAAAATAGAGAAATAAAAATAGAAGGAAGCAGTTTTGATGGTTTTGCTTTGCCTTTTATGGTTTAGAGGGTGCAAAATTGGTTTTGTTGTTCTGGTGAATACCTTGAATTGCAGCAAAACTCGTACAGCTTTCCTCCGCTTAGCAAAGGTCACCTGCGTGTTGATCTGAAAAATAAAAACAGATAGAAAAAGAGAAAAAGCAGATCTGAAAAAGAGAAAGTGAATATGAAAGTCTGAAAGAGAAAAAACTTGAATCAAAAAGAAAAAAAAACATATGAACACAGATAGAAAAGAAATTTGTTCTGTGGATCTGAAAAATAGAAATCAAACGAAATGAAAAAAAAAATTGAATAAATTTTTTACAAATAGATCTGAAATAAACGCAAGAAAATCAACCAAAAACAGATCTCTTCATATCTTTGTAGATGTGTTCAGACCTGTTTGTAGGGGAAGAAGCTGTGAAGAGATGGTGGGCGGAGGTGGTGCGACGGCTGAAAACCATGCGGTTTAGATGGGCTGTAGGTAGCTAACGGTGGCTCGGATGGAGGTGAAATTTGGTGGGGATGTTCACCGGTGAGAGGGGAAGAAAACTGGGTGGGTGGTGTACGACACCTCCACCGGACGGGGGTGCAATGGCCGGCCGAAGTAGGGGCGACGGAAAGGAGAAAAGAGAAGGGGAGAGCATGGGGAGAGAGAGAAAAGAAAAAAGAAGCACGTGAGAGAAAAGAGAAACGCATGGGAAGAGAAAAGAAAGAAAGAAGAAGAAATAATTATCTTTACTGTGCATTTCAAATTTTTTATTATTTTTACTGTGTAGGAATCGAATTATTATATTTACTGTGCATCGTTACTGTCTAGTAACGGAAAATATCGACGATTTATATAATTTTTTATTATATTTACTGTGTATTTTGAATTTTTTATTAATATATTTACTGTACATTTTACTGTGTATTACTGTGTAGGAATCGAATTATTATATTTACTGTGCATTTTGAATTTTTTATTAATATATTTATTGTGCATTTTACTGTGTATTACTGTGTTGTTACTGTGCATTTTACTGTGTAGGAATCGAATTATTATATTTACTGTGCATTTTGAATTTTTTATTAATATATTTACTGTACATTTTACTGTGTATTACTGTGTATGAATCGAATTATTATATTACTGTGCATTTTACTGTGTATTACTGTGGAGGATGAAATTGGATATTACTGTAAAGAGGAAGGATAAAATTGGAAGAAATGTTGTGCTTACTATTCATTTCAGCATTCGCTCTTTTATATATACTAGTAAATGGACTATGTGCAAGGTACATATAACCTGTGAATTCATATGTAATAACATATCAATTGAGTTAATAAATGATATAAATATATATAAATCACAAATAAAAAATATCAGGGCGCTGAGTAGTTGGATCAAGTCTGGAGGGTGAAAAATATGAAGAGGGAGTGGTTGGAGTAATTCCCACGGCCTTGTATGCATGCCAGAAAGATAAAGAGAGGGAAAGCAGTGATGGGTTCATCTCTCTTTTTTTTTTTAATAAAAAAATAAAATAAAAAATACAAAATAGCCGGTTATACCACGGTTTCCATAGGCGGTTCTGTAGCCAAACTCTGGGCGAGGAAAGAGATTACGGAGACCTGCAAAGACAGAGAGAAAAAAAGAAGGCACTGACTGATCCTTTGATGCAGCTGTAAATCACATAGTTAGTGGAGAAATCATTAATATTAATTCGCCAACCTCCATATTCAACAAAAACGGTAGCCACGTTTTTAAACCGGACAAGCACCGCATTATTTTTATAGATCTTCTGGAATTGTCAGGCGCCGCAAGGCTATTCTACTACATCTCTTGTCTCTTGTAGAGAGACGCTTCACGATGGACGCCGTGAAGCATTAGAGGTGATTCGTCATTCCTTTCATAATTTTCTCTATAAAAGAGATATTCAGCTCATCTTCACTCGCATCCCATCTTCTTTACTTTTCTGTAATTAGTCTGCATTCTTACTCTGTAATCTCTTTCTGCATTCTGACTCTGCAATGGCTCAGCAATCTTCTCGTAACCAATACATGAGATATTCAACACCCTCTTCATCAGCTGTTTCTGCTTCCGCTATTGGTGCTGTAGTGCAATACAATAATGATCTGACTAATAAGTCAGATGTTGAAGCTATCTACGAGCTTGTAAATCTCGGTACCCATTACTCATCAGCTATTTATGCATTTTCTCAGCGACTACAATCCAAACCTTATGATTTGGACAAACTCAATGAGAAAATTTTTATCCTTCAGCGCCTTCTTCACGAGTCTAACATGAAGATAGAAGCAATAAAGCAAGAGAATAGGAAATTAAAATCTCTGCTTAAGTCTTCTTTTAGATTGCCTACTGCTTTAGATAAGGATGCCATGCAGATTCTTGAAGAACAAGATCGTTTAAAGAATGAGGCGAAATGCCTCAAATTTCTGTAATTTTTTTCTTCAAGATAATAAAATAATATTTCAGAAATATTCATATTTGTGTTTCTATCTTCTGGTAGATATTCTATGTGCTCCATTTTATTTTTGGTAGCAGATGAGGGTTGCATTAACTTCTACGTTTAAAGTGAAAACTAATAGATCTAAAGGAATAGATATAGATCTGTCAATACACAACAAAAATACATGTTCAACACCCAAAAAAATCACTTTTTTTCTCTTTCAAAAAATCAACTCGGAGATGAAAATAAAATAAAGATGACTTAGAAAATAGAGAAATAAAAATAGAAGGAAGCAGTTTTGATGGTTTTGCTTTACCTTTTGTGGTTTAGAGGGTGCAAAAGTGGTTTTGTTGTTCTGGTGAATACCTTGAATTGCAGCAAAACTCGTACAGCTTTCCTCCGCTTAGCAAAGGTCACCTGCGTGTTGATCTTGTTCTCGATCCTCAACATGAACAAAAGAAAAGAAGAGAGAGAAAAAGTTTACTTTCGGAGAGAAGAGGAAAGAGAAAGTGAAGATGAAAGTCTGAAAGAGAAAAAACTTGAATCAAAAAGAAAAAAAAAACATATGAACACAGATAGAAAAAGAAATTGTTCTGTGGATCTGAAAAATAGAAATCAAACGAAAGGAAAAGAAAAACTTGAATAAATTTTTTACAAACAGATCTGAAATAAACGCAAGAAAATCAACCAAAAACATATCTCTTCATATCTTTGTAGATGTATTCAGACCTGTTTGTAGGGGAAGAAGCTGTGAAGAGATGGTGGGCGGAGGTGGTGCGACGGCGCCGGAAACGGCTCAAAACCGTGCGGCTTAGATGGGCTGTAGGTGGCTAACGGTGGCTCGGATGGAGGTGAAACTTGGTGGGGATGTTCACCGGTGAGAGGGGAAGAAAACTGGGTGGGTGGTATACGACACCTCCACCGGACGGGGGTGCAATGGCCGGCCGAAGTAGGGGCGACGGGAAGGAGAAAAGAGAAGGGGAGAGCATGGGGAGAGAGAGAAAACAAGAAAGAAGCACGGGAGAGAAAAGAGAAACGCACGGGAAGAGAAAAGAAAGAAAGAAGAATAAATAATTATCTTTATTGTGCATTTCAAATTTTTTATTATTTTTACTGTGTAGGAATCGAATTATTATATTTACTGTGCATCGTTACTGTGTAGTAACGGAAAATATCAACAATTTATATTATATTTTATTACATTTTTAATTCCTTCGTCTAACTTCTGGAAATCAGCTAGCCCAACTTATAATTAACCACCAAGTACATATATAATTAATGGAAAATTGAGTACGTAATTATTTTTAAAAAATGAATAAATATAAAATTTATATAAAATAAAAATTAATTTTTTAATAAAAATCTTAATTATTTTTTAAAAATAATTACACAATATTTATATATTATATAATTGTACTTAATATTACTCATAATATATGTAAGCACTGTAATACTCATGTGTAGAAAAATATTATTTTATTAATTGGAGACGTGGATAAATGATAAAACAACTACACATTTCCCATTTTTCTACAACTTTTTAATAAAATAATTTTTTTTTTAAATTTTATTTTAGTTTTGATTTTGATTTTATGTGTTTGGAAGAGTGTGGTACTGAAATACAAATTTATCGAGATCCGTTGTAATTATCTATCCAAATATTTACTGTGAATCCAAATTTTTTATTATCTTTACTGTGTAGGAATCGAATTATTATATTACTGTGCATCGTTACTGTGCACAATTATTATCTTACCATGCATCGTTACTGTGTATTTACTATGTATTTTGAATTATTTATTAATATATTTACTGTGAATTTTAAATTTTTTATTATTATTTTACTATTCATTCGAATTATTATATTATCTTTACTGTGCATTTTACTGTGTATTACTGTGTAGGAATCGAATTATTATATTACTGTGCATAGTTACTGTGTATTACTGTGTAGGAATCGAATTATTATATTACTGTGCATAGTTACTGTGTATTACTGTTCAGGATGAAATTGGATATTACTGTAAAGAGGAATGATAAAATTGGAAGAAATGTTGTGCTCACTATTCATCTGAAGATAGGCGCTTTTATATATAGAAGAAAAGATGTGCATTTTACTGTGTATTACTGTGTAGGATGAAATTGGATATTACTGTAAAGAGGAAGGATAAAATTGGAAGAAATGTTGTGCTTACTATTCATTTCAGCATTTGCTCTTTTATATATAAAAGATATATCTATATTCACAGGCGGTGACATTATATATTATCTTAATTACCGTTGCAAATTTACTCTAATTATCAAGGAAAATGATAGCTAGCATTGAATTTTATTAAGAATTTTTAGTGCTTTCATACGTGGAAAGTAAGAGAGGACATATAATATGTATACATGTATAAACAGTGGAATATGAAAATTGCACTTGTATTCACAACTAATAGTAATTCAACCAGAGTGTGTACGTACGTACTTCCTGATCATTAGCTTAACTAGCCGGGGCATATATAAATAACTTGATTAACATATATATATATATATATATAAGACATAGGATTATTGATGAAGATATGCATGTTCTAGTTTCAGCTTCTATATATATATTTTCTGCAGATCAGAACCATCCGATCAATGACAGAGATGATCATCTGTGACCCTAGTACTCATGATATTGATGCCGTTGAAGTAGTAGTAGTACTGGTGATTATGGCGGGACCTCGAACCGGATTTGTTAATTTGCGGGAGAACAGTATATTAGAACTGAGTGCAGTGATAACCAGCAAGGCAAAAGTGACCAACACTGAGACTGCTGTTAGTAGAAGCATTAAGGTATGCGCTATGTTGCCTGTCACCCCTTGCGCATACTCCGTCGAGGCCAGTGCCAGCACCGTCAATGGGAACGAGTATTTTTTTTTTTTGATGAAGCAATGGGAACGAGTATTCCCACCATGCTATGCTGAACTTCCTCATCGATTTCTTGAATAGGGCTGGCCTACAAACCTGTTAATTTTCACCATTTTGAAGTAATTAAAAGTCAGTAATATGATCTGTGGAAATTGGCAAAGGAAAGTTATATGGTTGCGGACATTGTCAACCTTAATGTTGGTGCATGCACGGTCGTGAAAATGATGCTGAAAATGACTTTAATGTTGGTCCAATATTGCGATATCTCTAGCTGCCTTAATGAAAATGACTTGATTTTTCTATGAAGATGCTGAAATTATATTCCTTGATTTGTTTTTGTCTTTTTATTTATTCTTCCTTCATAAATTAAACATATATATGATCCGTAAAAGATATTCCAATAAATAAGTTACCAAGGAGAAGAAGAGGAACAGTGAGAGAAAGAATAGCATCTTGGATGCAACGTCAAGCCCTGCAGAAATGGAGTACCAGGCTAAGCTTGCCATGCTTGGAGCCGCTATGAACAGAAAGAAGGTGGGCGTCAGCATTTCCGGAAGACTGTTGCTTCCCGATAGCCTCTGATATAGTGTGACAAATAGCACCAGATAATGTATTATGCCCAACGAAAACATAAACACTGCACTCTCTGTCCAACCCATTCTGGCTGTTGCCATGGCCCCCACCAAGTTTCCTATCACCGATATTTGACTTGTTGGATTAGCCATCGTCCACAACAGCCATGGCCCTTTCGTAAACCACTGGCCATAGAGCTTTACGTCTAGCACCAACACCGGGACAACAAATGCGCAACAGAGTGTTTGACAAAGAATACTACTTTGAGAAATGAAGGGTGATGATTGGAGCAAGAGAAGCCATGAAATCCATGGAGCAAACAGGTAGTTCACTCCAACAGGGTGGAAGAACTCTTTCTTAACCAACTGAAACCGAAACAAGCATCTTAGAATGTAGAGAACGGATTGGGAAAGTAGTGTGAATAGAGCCAGTGACCATAAAAGGGCGAAAGCCGTAGGGGGTAGCATTGAAAAGAATTGCCGAAAAGCGTGCGGATCGTCCACTGGATCTCCCAGGGTCTTCCACATCAAGGCCTGGCTGCAGAGAGAGAGGCTAATCCTGAAGTAGCCTGCATGAAATTTAGACAACATACTTGACGGGGGTTTTTCAATAATCGAAGCTTCAAGATGGGGTAGCCTTGTACTGCGACAACTGATCTGGCGTACGTCAATGGCGATCTCAATTTGGGGTTGGGATTGTTTCTCAGCCATAGTTTGGTAGATTTTAGAGTGCATGCTCTAGGAGTTCTCATAGTGGTACTGGTACATATATAGATGGGACCTTGAAGCTTGACGTTGAAATGAATGCCTTACGAAAGCGTACTTGGGGGAGTAAAGGCGTCTGACTCTGCCCGACAGCCTTTTTGGACTTTAATTTGTGATGAAATCATGAGTTGTTCTAAGCTCTATACAGCTACATCCGTACTAGATTCATATATAGTGGGATTCACGCGATCAATTAATTTATAAATACACTTCATTTTAATTCCCAAGAAAACGTGGTGATTTAGCAACATAAAGTACTTGCATGCAGCAGGGTCAATGTGGCATTATCGGATTCTTCAAATTAATTGTTTCCTTAATTACAAATTACACGTAGTCGTGAAAAATGTAAATATTTTATAGTTATTTTAAAAAAAATAGAGTTTGATATTAAAAAAAAATTTTTTATGTATATTCTATATATATATATATATTTTAAAGTAATTATACGATACATACATACTCATGACTGCAAGTATCAATTTTCAACTCTAAGTTGCAAGTGAATATCTTTTTTATCTAAGATGATGAAGATCACTTGTTACCCACCTTGCAAGCTAGATACGTACCTACTGATCATGACTCCTCATGTAGAATATTTATATATGGATGTCCATTTTCTATATATGTGGTCCAATATTGAAAAAGCAAATTATGTATATATATATAAAGTAACGAGCCTAGCAAATAAAATTTAAAAAGCAACGTTGTACGGTAACCATTTTGGCATAAAGATAATCTCGTTATCACTTTTTTACATGGACTTTGCGTAATATCTACGTTCTTTTGTCGCTTAATTTCTTCTTCATATGTGTAATATTTATTATTATATAAAAATAAATAGTTATATATAATAAAAATAATCACAAATAAATTCTTTTTAATAATAAATAATCAATTCTATAAACAAAATAATTTAACGGGATAATAAGAGTGCCATTACCCATATAAATATGCATGTATGCTTTATTTTTAGGGTTTTGCTACTGTGCCACTTTCCTGTTACTGCTGAAGATGACCGCATGACGTGACATGTGTGACGCCCCCAAAATCCCCACGTACGGATACGGGGAATTCGAGGCGCCCGGATGGTGACATCACGGGTCACCATCCTAACGACGAGTGCCAAGTGTGTGCAAGCGACAAATGTGCACAAGAAGATACGCAGCGGATAGCAAAGTCAAATACTAAGTACCAGAATTTTTCTTAAATAAAATACAAAACGGTTCAAAGGTACATAATAAAATATTACATGATATAAATATTGTTTTTAAAACTAAGTACAAAGCATAACTTCAAATCAGAACTCCGGCGGAGCCGCATCCTCGGGCTCAGCCTCCTCCTCCTCCTCGAACACTGCATCAAAATCTACGGTACCAAAAATGGTGCCGCAGGTAAGTAAAATCCAAAACACCACTAGATAAAAACATATTAAACTCAAACAATATGCATGAATGAATGTCAATGCTCCAAAACTCCTAATTCATATTTTCCACGCACGCCAAAAAAACCCATCTGGCTTAAAAACATAACCTTTAAAACCGAGCCTCGCCATTATCCCAGATAATGGCCCAAACCACCATTTTCCCAGAAAATGGATCACAAGACCATCGCCATTTTCCCAGAAAATGGCCCATATCCGAAAACCATGAAAACCAACCAATTATGCATGCACCATGATCTCCCCTAGGGATCATCCGCACACTCTGGCTCTGTGCCACACCGCAGGTAACGTCTACGCGTGTGACACCTACACGAGTGATGCCCAGACTCGCGCCTCCAACTCGCGCGTACCTGGCCAGGCCATCCTCTAGTCCCCGCCACTAAAAGGACCACGGAGTCGACACGACAGCGTTACCGTATCGTGCGATCCGGTCGTCGCCCGGCGACAACCCAGGGGATGTCACTCAGTATTATCCACTCCCGAGTGACCAGAGGAGCTCCACCGAGATAATAACCCATCCCGGCTTGGGCTCGTGATACGCACACTCCCAAAAACCATTTACGCCAATAAAACATGATTTTATCCAATAAAATAAAATATAAGTGCATGCATCATGTAAATGCCAATTTCAATGCTCGACAAATAAATTCAACCATAGCACAACAAATCAAGCAACTCCGTCCTCCATCCATCCGACCCCCGAACTCCTCGGACTCAGTCCGGAATCAGCGAACCAACCAAATAATTTATTGAAAGAGTAAAATACATTTAAATCTAAAAGTAGCGTTTGGAAAATACTTACAGCGCTATATAGGATTTTTAGAAGGTTCGGCGCGAAGCGAACGGCGATGCGAAAGCAACGTAACAGTGCAAATGCACTGTTCCCGTGGGTCGCAAAATACCCACTTTTGACCGGGGACAAACCAAGACACCAAATTGATAGGGAATGGTCTAGAGATGTTTATGAAGCTAGTGGAAGTGAGTTTTGGCCGTGGGTGGCGGCGAAAACGCCGGTAGGGGCGGAAAAAGGGCAAATCGGAGTTGAGCTCGTGGGAGCCGCTCCGGTGACCGTTTGAGGCCGGGGATGGGTGGGTTAGGTCGGTAAGGAGTAGGGGAAGAAGTGGTGAAGAGGTGGTGGCCGGAGGTGGAGCGACGGCGGCGGATCGAGCCACAAACCGTGCGGCTTTTTGGGCGTTTTCCGGCCAAATGGCCGGCCGGTTGGGGCTGGGAGTTGGAGGGGATGATCACCGGCCGGAGGGGAGTCGACCGGTATGGGCGGTGTCGGCCACGGCGCCGGCGAACGGCGGGCCTGGGCGGTGAAGGCCGGCGTGCGTGGGTGAGGAGAGAGAGAGGAAGAGAGGGACGCGGGGAGAGAGAGAGAACCGAACGGGAGAGATGAGGGAAAAAGGAAAAAGAAAAAAGAAAAAAAAGAAAAAAAAGAAAAAGAAGAGGAAAAGAAAAGATGAAGGAAATTAATGAGGTCCAGTCCTCACGTCAGAAGTCCGAAGACTGATCAGCCGAAAACGGTATAAAAACATAAACGATTAAAATAAATTAACACTACATCAAATAAATAAATAAACACCAATAAAATATTTTAAACACATCAATAAGCTAAAATAAAATAAATAACTAGTAAAAACCAATTATTTAAATTTTTAAAACCAAAAACAAGCCAAAATAAATTAAATCACAATTTAAATCCAACAGCCAAAAAATCCATTTAAAACTCGATAATTTAAAATAAAAGCACTATAAAATATTTAATTAAATTAAAATATTCCCTTCAGTGAAAATACACATAAAAGCGGGTCATCACATCCTCCCCCCCTTAAAACAAATTTCGTCCTCGAAATTTGCAGGCCGAACACCAACTTGAAACAAGCCATACAATTCCACATAAAACCAACTGCAACCAAGATTAAAAAAACGTACCGTCATCACTCGAACAAGTAGGGGTACTGCTCCCTCATGTCCACTACTCGCTCCCAGGAGAAATCTTGAGCTAACGGATCTCCCCAGGCCACCTTAACCAGATATATCGTTTTAGACCTTAACTGTTGCTCTTCCAATCCATGATTCTGCGATGGAACAACCTCATAAGTAAGGTCCGGTTGCAACTGAATATTCTCTGGGTCGACAAAACGTGGCTCTTGTTGTCCAAAACTCTTCTTTAAAGACGATACATGGAAGACATTGTATATATCTCCAAAATACTCTGGCAAAGCAACTCTGTAAGCGACGGACCCTACCTTCTCCAAAATCTGAAAAGGTCCAACATATCTTGGATCCAGCTTTCTCTTCTTCCCAAAACGCTTAACTCCTTTCATGGGAGAGACCTTAAGATAAACCCAATCGCCTTGTTCGAAAGACAATTCTCTCCTCCTGGTATCCGCGTAACTCTTTTGACGACTTTGCGCTGCAGCCATGTTATCTCTTATAATCTGAATCTGATTTTGCATATCCTGTATTATCTCGGGTCCAATTATTTTCTTCTCCCCGACTTCATCCCAACATAAGGGTGATCTGCATTTTCTACCATACAGAGCTTCATAAGGAGCCATTTGGATGGATGCATGGAAGCTGTTATTATACGCGAATTCTATGAGTGGCACGTGATTCTCCCAACTTCCTTGAAAATCTAAAGCACACGCTCGCAACATATCTTCAAGAGTTTGAATCGTGCGCTCTGACTTGGCCGTCTGTCTGGGGGTGATAAGCAGTACTAAACTTTAATTTAGTACCTAAAGCCGCCTGCAAACTCTTCCAAAAATGGGAGGTGAACCTTGGATCTCTGTCCGACACTATGCTCTTGGGTATCCCATGTAGTCTCACTATTTCCTTTACATACAAGCGGGTCAATTTTCCCAGAGAATCCGCATTATTGACCGGTAAGAAATGAGCACACTTAGTCAGTCGATCAACAATTACCCAAACTGAGTTCTTTCCACTGGGAGTCCTCGGTAAGCCCACTACAAAATCCATAGAGACGTCATCCCATTTCCATTCAGGAACAGGTAGAGGCTGGAGCAAACCTGCTGGTCTTTGATGCTCGGCCTTGACTTGACGGCAAGTGCCACATCTCTCAATATACAAGGCAATATCCCTCTTCATTCCTTCCCACCAATAATTTTTCCTTAAGTCCCGATACATTTTGGTGCTACCCGGATGAACGGAATAGGGAGCTGCGTGAGCCTCCGTCATAATTCGCTCCTTAAATTCCGAGTCCTTAGGAATTACTCTACGATCTCGGAATCGAAGAATCCCATCTTTATCCAAACTGTAGTGCAACGGCCCTCTAGATTTTCTGACCCTTTTTCTAATGTCCAACAGCTTCGGATCTTTTCTCTGAAGAGTCTTCAATTCTTCAAAATCAATTACCCGAATATCAAGAATTGAAGATATCACTTCCTCTTGCTGCGAACTTCCAATAAGGAGCCTTCTCAACCCGCAAAGTAAAGAATCCACTCCAGAAGATTCAGCTTCATCCTCTAAATGTGATTTCCGGCTCAAGGCATCTGCAACTACATTTGCTTTTCCTGGGTGGTATTTAATCTCGCACTGATAGTCGCTTATTAGCTCTAACCATCTCCTTTGCCTCATGTTGAGATTCTTCTGAGAAAATAAATGCTTCAGACTCTTGTGATCGGTGTAGATCTCGCAAACTGCTCCATATAAAAAGTGTCGCCAAATCTTAAGGGCAAACACTATGGCGGCCAATTCCAAATCATGTGTCGGGTAATTCTTCTCGTGGTCTTTCAGTTGACGAGACGCATAAGCCACGACCCGTCCTCCTTGCATGAGAACACACCCCAAACCAAATTTAGATGCATCACTAAAAACAACAAACGGCTCAAGCGGTTTTGGAAGTGCTAAAACTGGCGCAGTTGTCAATCTGTTCTTCAATTCCTGGAAACTCCTCTCGCACTTGTCTGACCAAACAAACTCTGCATTCTTTCTAGTCAAAGCGGTGAGAGGACCGGATAATCGGGAAAATCCCTCCACGAATCTTCTATAGTATCCAGCAAGTCCCAAGAAACTTCGGATCTCGCGCACAGTCGATGGACGCTGCCATGATAAAATAGCTTCCACCTTACTGGGATCAACTGCCACACCGTCCTGGGAAATTACATGCCCGAGAAATCTGACTTCTTCCAGCCAAAATTCACATTTGCTAAGCTTCGCGTACAACTGGTGCTCTCGTAACTTCCCAAGCACTAAGCGAAGGTGATAAGCATGCTCGTCAACATTCTGGGAATAAACTAAAATATCATCAATAAAAACCACTACGAAAGAATCCAGATAAGGTCGAAAAACCCGGTTCATCAGATCCATGAAAGCTGCAGGAGCGTTAGCCAACCCAAAAGGCATCACTTTGAACTCGTAATGCCCATATCTTGATCTAAAAGCAGTCTTGGGGACATCTCTATCTCTTATTCGCAGCTGATAATATCCCGATCTCAAGTCAATCTTCGAGAAGATAGCCGCTCCTTGAAGCTGATCAAATAAGTCGTCAATTCTTGGAAGAGGGTACTTATTCTTTATTGTCACTTTATTAAGCTCTCGATAATCAATACACATTCTAAGAGTGCCATCTTTCTTTTTAACAAATAAAACTGGTGCACCCCATGGCGAAGTACTTGGCTGGATAAACCCCTTGTCGACCAACTCTTGCAACTGGGCTTTCAACTCTTTCAACTCGGCTGGTGCCATACGGTAAGGGGCTTTATGCACAGGAGCCGCCCCGGGTTCTAGATCGATAGCGAACTCCAACTCGCGGACTGGAGGTAACCCCGGCAAATCATCTACGAACACATCGGGAAATTCTCCTACCACTGGAAAATCTGCCAAGGACTTGTTCCCAATTGGCGTAGACGCCACTTGAACCAAAAAGGCATCCGCCCCACAAGCAATATCTTTCTTCGCTTGAATTGCCGATATAACCATCGGCTTCTCTTTTAATTTACTTCCCATAAACTCTAAACAATCACCATCTGGGAGTTGAAAACTGATTACCCGACTTCTGCAATTTATACTTGCACAATACCGATATAACCAATCCATGCCGAGAATAATATCAAATCCCAACAACTTGAACACCACCAAGTCGGCATCAAGGGTCCTACCACCAAAATCCAAGGGACAACCCAACGCAACTTTAGAACAACAAACCATTTCACCATTTGGAAGACTCACCACCAACGATCCTGGTAGGGGTCCCGTAACCAAATTACATATCCGAGCGAACGTAGAAGACACAAATGATTGAGATGCACCCGAATCAAACAATGTGCAAGCATAAAAGTCATATAACCGAACTCTTCCTGTAATCACTCCAGCATCGTGGGTCGCTGGTGCCTCATCATCCACCTCTCCAGGGGTAAGAGCATACACTCGAGCCTGTGCTACTTGCCTCTGATTAGCTCTTCCACCACGTCGACCTCCACGGCTTCCTTGAACTGTACTAGGACACTCACGGGCAAAGTGTCCCTGCTGGCCACAATTATAGCATCGAGCTCCACCCAAAGTGCACTCACCCGTATGAGCTCTATTACACCTCATGCAAACGGGCATCCGACCTCCTATACGCACTCCTGAGGCAGCTTGTGGTCGAGTTCCAGACCGCTGAACAATTTTCTGAGGCGATCCAGAGCTACTTCCTTCTCCAGTATAACTCCGCCTTTTATGTCCCGGAGGGGAACCCATACTCAAATTATTTTCTCGCTCCACGAGAGTGGCCACATCCACTAAATCCTGAAAAGTGGATATCCGGTGGCTGACTACCAACCGGCGTATATCGGGGCGTAGACCCTCCTGGAAACGCTCAGCTTGCATCTCCTCTGTGGCGATGAGGTGGGGAGCAAATTTCCCAAGTTCTACAAATCTTCGGGAGTACTGTTCCACGGTCATGCTCCCTTGGACCAAGTGTGAGAACTCTCTTGCTTTTTGCCGCCTTACAGAAGCGGGAAAGAAGCGGTTATTAAATTCCTTCTTGAAGCGCTGCCAAGTCACCGCGGCAAAAGACCCCAATTCTGACTCCAGCATTATTCTTTTGGTATCCCACCAATCAAAAGCAGTGCCTTGTAACAGATAGCTGGCGTAGAGAACTTGTTGCGCCTCGGTGCAACCACATACCTCAAAAGTCCTCTCCAAGTCCTTGATCCACTTTCCAGCTTGTAGTGGATCCTCGTCTCCAGTGAAGTGGGGAGTCCTATGCGCCAGAAAGCGCTCATACGTGCACCCCGCTTGCACACCTCCACTGGACCCTCCTGGTAGCAGCCATGGCCCTCCTTGTTGCCAAGGTCCTCCTTGTTGCGGCCAAGGACCTCCAGGTTGTGGGCTAGGCACTCCTTGCTGAGGCCTAAAATTTTGCTGCATAAATTCCGTCATTTGCCGTATAGCTTGGGCAATAGAATCATCTCTCTGAGTATCATCCCGTGGCCCTTGTGTAGATTTCCTCGGTCTCACCATTTTTCCTGCCACCACAACCTTTGACCCCCTTTTAAGAAAACGAATAAAACCAATAACATAAAACCAAACCAAAACCAATCCACATAACAAGAAAACAAAAACAAATCAGCAGCAATAACATAACTAATTAAATAAAACAACCAAACAAGCTCAAATAAATTCAAAACAACTAAAACACGTCAAAAAGCAGTATTACTCAAAATAAATTTTAAAACACAACTTAAAAAAAACATTCTGGTACCTCTCCTATGGGACATGTGGTTTTACCCAGAGCCAAACCGCTCTGATACCACCTGTGGCGCCCCCAAAATCCCCACGTACGGATACGGGGAATTCGAGGCGCCCGGATGGTGACATCACGGGTCACCATCCTAACGACGAGTGCCAAGTGTGTGCAAGCGACAAATGTGCACAAGAAGATACGCAGCGGATAGCAAAGTCAAATACTAAGTACCAGAATTTTTTCTTAAATAAAATACAAAACGGTTCAAAGGTACATAATAAAATATTACATGATATAAATATTGTTTTTAAAACTAAGTACAAAGCATAACTTCAAATCAGAACTCCGGCGGAGCCGCATCCTCGGGCTCAGCCTCCTCCTCCTCCTCGAACACTGCATCAAAATCTACGGTACCAAAAATGGTGCCGCAGGTAAGTAAAATCCAAAACACCACTAGATAAAAACATATTAAACTCAAACAATATGCATGAATGAATGTCAATGCTCCAAAACTCCTAATTCATATTTTCCACGCACGCCAAAAAACCCATCTGGCTTAAAAACATAACCTTTAAAACCGAGCCTCGCCATTATCCCAGATAATGGCCCAAACCACCATTTTCCCAGAAAATGGATCACAAGACCATCGCCATTTTCCCAGAAAATGGCCCATATCCGAAAACCATGAAAACCAACCAATTATGCATGCACCATGATCTCCCCTAGGGATCATCCGCACACTCTGGCTCTGTGCCACACCGCAGGTAACGTCTACGCGTGTGACACCTACACGAGTGATGCCCAGACTCGCGCCTCCAACTCGCGCGTACCTGGCCAGGCCATCCTCTAGTCCCCGCCACTAAAAGGACCACGGAGTCGACACGACAGCGTTACCGTATCGTGCGATCCGGTCGTCGCCCGGCGACAACTCAGGGGATGTCACTCAGTATTATCCACTCCCGAGTGACCAGAGGAGCTCCACCGAGATAATAACCCATCCCGGCTTGGGCTCGTGATACGCACACTCCCAAAAACCATTTACGCCAATAAAACATGATTTTATCCAATAAAATAAAATACAAGTGCATGCATCATGTAAATGCCAATTTCAATGCTCGACAAATAAATTCAACCATAGCACAACAAATCAAGCAACTCCGTCCTCCATCCATCCGACCCCCGAACTCCTCGGACTCAGTCCGGAATCAGCGAACCAACCAAATAATTTATTGAAAGAGTAAAATACATTTAAATCTAAAAGTAGCGTTTGGAAAATACTTACAGCGCTATATAGGATTTTTAGAAGGTTCGGCGCGAAGCGAACGGCGATGCGAAAGCAACGTAACAGTGCAAATGCACTGTTCCCGTGGGTCGCAAAATACCCACTTTTGACCGGGGACAAACCAAGACACCAAATTGATAGGGAATGGTCTAGAGATGTTTATGAAGCTAGTGGAAGTGAGTTTTGGCCGTGGGTGGCGGCGAAAACGCCGGTAGGGGCGGAAAAAGGGCAAATCGGAGTTGAGCTCGTGGGAGCCGCTCCGGTGACCGTTTGAGGCCGGGGATGGGTGGGTTAGGTCGGTAAGGAGTAGGGGAAGAAGTGGTGAAGAGGTGGTGGCCGGAGGTGGAGCGACGGCGGCGGATCGAGCCACAAACCGTGCGGCTTTTTGGGCGTTTTCCGGCCAAATGGCCGGCCGGTTGGGGCTGGGAGTTGGAGGGGATGATCACCGGCCGGAGGGGAGTCGACCGGTATGGGCGGTGTCGGCCACGGCGCCGGCGAACGGCGGGCCTGGGCGGTGAAGGCCGGCGTGCGTGGGTGAGGAGAGAGAGAGGAAGAGAGGGACGCGGGGAGAGAGAGAGAACCGAACGGGAGAGATGAGGGAAAAAGGAAAAAGAAAAAAGAAAAAAAAGAAAAAAAGAAAAAGAAGAGGAAAAGAAAAGATGAAGGAAATTAATGAGGTCCAGTCCTCACGTCAGAAGTCCGAAGACTGATCAGCCGAAAACGGTATAAAAACATAAACGATTAAAATAAATTAACACTACATCAAATAAATAAATAAACACCAATAAAATATTTTAAACACATCAATAAGCTAAAATAAAATAAATAACTAGTAAAAACCAATTATTTAAATTTTTAAAACCAAAAACAAGCCAAAATAAATTAAATCACAATTTAAATCCAACAGCCAATAAAATCCATTTAAAACTCGATAATTAAAATAAAAGCACTATAAAATATTTAATTAAATTAAAATATCCCTTCAGTGAAAATACACATAAAAGCGGGTCATCACAACATGCCACTTGGGAATTATAAACAAAAAAGAAGACGATCGAAAAGGATTGAAAATGTCTCGGGATGTGTTCAAAACACATTCAGAAAATCCCCTTTCACCCTCCCATCGCCCTCCCGTCGCCATGTCCTCCCTCACCGTCCACATGGTCATCCCGTCGCAGAACACGGTTAATAGTGCTTTTGTCACTGAACATCGGCTCCCTTTTCCACGAGAACCATCCCGGAGCACAGATCTTCTACCCTCCTCCACAAGAGCTTTCCGTCGCGGCAGTAGAGCTTCCCTCCTCCACGAGTGTGTTCCATCGCCGAACATCGGCTCCCTCTTCATTATTTGTTTATTTATTTATGGTAACCTCCAACAGCTTTTCCCCATCAATGCTAAATTTCTTCTCTTCACAGGTAGACGTCTGGATGCTAAATTTATTTATTTTTTCTCAAAGCCTTTGACTAGCTTCTTAGGGCTTTCGGTTTGTTCCTTTTTTTTTTATTTTTTTAGTCTAGAATTAGCTTGAATGACTATTAGTTATAGTATTTTGTGTGAGATTTCTATGTTCTTTTCATTTTTAGATCTTGAATTACATCCATAGGGTTTCTAATAGGAAATATGCCTCATCCATTATAACCATGGGCATGATTTCTCAGTTCAAGAGTAGACTAATATTCCACTATCAGAATTTACACATTGTGTAAAATGAGTAATATCTCTTGTTTATAGTAACTCTGCACATGAATTCTCAGCTTCCCTTAAGTACACTTAGATGGTTCCTTATCAGCATTTACTAGAGAAAAAATATTGAGAGTTACACATGAAAAAGAGAAAGAAAAAGTAAATGGGTGCGACATCACATAAGAATTAGAAGCAAAACACTACCACCAAAGCTGGCCAATGCCAATGCCTCACCTTATCCAATGTCCTTCTTTGATGCCTTTTTCCTCTTCCATCATGTCACCTATATTGGACAGTGTGATAGTTGGCTGCCCCTATCCCCCTTCCCCCTTCCCCCCCCCCCCTTTATTCTGATGGCTATCCGCTCAAGCCTAGCTAAGCTGAATTGAAGCAAACCCCCACCAATTTTTTTTAGTTTACTCTCGTTGCCTATTTGTTGGGAATGTAATTTCATGGTTTTGAAAGTTCATCTGAGAGAGAGAAAGAGGGTTCGTAGAGACTAGTAGGAAATTGAGAATGAAAGGTCATTGTTGTGTTCTTTTTTAGCTTCTCTATAATGGTAGAGAGAGAGGCAGGGCAAGAGCAAAGAGAGATAAGTGGCTATGTGGTCCAGGAAGGAAGTAGATTTTCCAAGTGCTTTGTGGTCCATGAAAGGAAAAAAAACACAAGATAAGGACAGTCAATGCCATGGCACCCCGTGTGACTATGGGTATGTTTAGGTATAATTCAAATACATATCTCAAAATATTGAAGTCATTTAAATACATCTCAATAAACCTTATAAAATATTACTATTCATAGATCATTTAAGATCACATCAGTATACATAACTCATCCTTTTGATTTTTGGAAGTTAACATCCATCCAATTGCTTAATCCTCTTGGAAGTTAACATCCATCCAATTGTTTAATTGCTTAATAAGCGCTTAATCTTGTGTAGTATATTAAACGCCTTAATTGCTTGCAATGCCTGCTTCATGTACATTAATATGTAGAAGCTGCAGTTCATGATTTCAGATAGAAGAGAGGCTAACATAATAAGTAATAAATATGAGAATGATAGCTGAATTTTGTACTCTCATTGATCTGCGTCTGAGTTTCTTGAACCATCAAGGATTCAAAGTTCGAATGGTCGATATGCTGTTTATATATGAGAGTGATAGATTGTTGTTCAGAGTATGTTTTTAAGTTATAAATATAAGTTTTAGGTTTTTGTAAGTTACTGAATATTGATTCAAGATTATGCCATAAGTTTAAACCTGAGCCTTGATAGCTGTTACTCAAGGCATTGATAGCTTTGCTATTTCTTTCTTATTTTTAACTTTATATCATCTTTTTTGTCATCTCATCTCTAACCTGTGTAGTAGATAGGCAACCCATTATTAGTTTAGAGTTTACTCAACATATGATTGTAGTTAAAACTTGACATCAACATATTTTGCACCAAATAGTAGTTAAAATGTAAAAAATACTTGAATCTGCTTTGCTATACATTTTGTTTATTTATGGGTTAATAGTAGAAGAATAGTGGTTGAATATTAATGAAGCGAATTATGTTAATAATTTTTTTAGAAGTGCTACAACAACTACATTTATTGTTCTCTTTGTATATGAATAGCAATGTCTGAGTCACATAGTGGAAATAACAATCTGACCAAAGGAAAGTCAATAGTTGAGTACCCAATTTTTTACTGTGGAATTAAAGCTTGTTAAAGAACTGCACATAGTGAGGAAAATGATGGGCGACGGTTTTTTGGATGTCAAAACTATATGGTGAAATTTTTTCTTCTTGCCCTCATATCTCATTCTCGTTGATAGTCTTGTTTGCCATAATTTAATTTAAGGGGGAATTGATTTTTGTAGTCTGGAAAGTCTTGTGAATACTTCTGCTGGTATGACCCTGAAATGCCATCATATTGCCAAAAGAATATCAAACAATTACAACACTCAATTGATAAATTAAAAGTTGAAGTTGAAAAGATTAAAACATCAATGGATATCCAAATCTTGAATTATCAACTAGAAATAGATGCTGAGAGGCGCAAGAGCCAACTTAAGAAGGCTACCTGCGTTATAACAAATTCATTGTCGTGGTTTTTCTTTTCTGGGTTGCTTATATCCAATTGTGGTTCATTAAAAGAAAAATGTTAATATAATTTTAGAAGTCAGCAACTAGGAAAGTCT
Source organism: Carya cathayensis (assembly GCA_011037825.1). Classification (NCBI taxonomy): domain Eukaryota; kingdom Viridiplantae; phylum Streptophyta; class Magnoliopsida; order Fagales; family Juglandaceae; genus Carya; species Carya cathayensis. The sequence goes on from QGSO01000239.1 coordinate 722,477, forward strand.
AGGGAGTACATGTGGCAGCTCTTTGTATTTTGTGGCAGCTCTTTGTATTTTGTGGCAGCTCTTTGTATTTTGTGAAAACTCTTGGTATTTGTCGAGAGTTTGAATATTCTCATGTATGTGGCAACTCTTTGTATTTTGTGAAAAGTCTTTGTATTTATCGAGACTTTGAATATTCTCATGTATGTGGAAGCTTTGTGTATTTTGTGAAAGATGGATGCAAAAAATGCGACCTTCTGAATCTTTTATACATATTTATGCAACATCTTGTATCTTTTATGCTCACTCAGGAATCAAACATTGCAAGTCCCTGTTCAGAGTATCATTTCCAGATAGATCATGAAAAGATGGAGCTTTCATATTTATTTATCAATGAATAGAAATTCTGACTTGAACATTTTTTGAAAGTACCACTTTCTTATAAGTATAGTAGACTTTATACAAAAATGCATAAAGATGCAATTCCAATCCAAGTAATTTCTATTTTCATTTAATCTGCTAATAGAACTTATGGATGCAAAAAATTTAATCCTACTAATAGATGTTCCACTTGCCTTAGGTAATGCTATAGCTCTTCCTCAAAATTTTAAGGACCCAAAACCTAGATCTTGTTTAAAGAACTCTGACAGCAAGCTAAAACCCCACAATCACAAGAACTGATAACTTATGCGACAAAAATAACACCAAATCACAAAATATAACCTAGTCAAGATCAACCCTTCCAACTTTCAAGCTATTGCCTTCCCACATGCCACTAAATAGATCCATATTTTTCTCTGGACTATAAAGCATAAAAATTGTACTTAAGCATTAAAATCTAATAGTGTACTTTTACATATATTTCAACTTCTTCCTCACTGGCATTACAAAAGCACCTCTTAAATAGAAGCAATTTCACCTCCTAAATACAAAAACCCCTTTACAACAATTTAACATCAAAGATAGGAGCATAAATACAAAAAGCACTTCATTTACAACAAACGCCCAACAATAAGTGTTCAAAATATACAACTAGACAAAAAATACCTGACAACATCATCATAAATACAAAAAGTACTATACAATAAGTGTTCAAAATACTTTCTACACAAAAAATGTTTTCTACACAAGAAACACCTATGCTTGACAACACCATCATAAATACGACACCATAATGGCTACCACCATCTAGGCTAATATAGATAATCTTGATTCGAGAGATTCAATCGTACAGGTTGCACTTGTACTGGAGGTGGGGTGGAGGAGCAATCGAGGAAGTACAAAAAAATTCTAGTGCATGTGTCCAAACTTGGCTTTCTTGATCATGTAGCTAGGATATCTTGAAAAATGATCAAATATCAATTTTTGGGTTCTATACATAAATAAAAGAAAAGAATAGGAATAAACATAAATAACGTTTTGACTTTTTAAATGTACCTGGGTTCGTGGAAGTGGTCTATGTTGTGTGCCGCTCACACTGTAAAATGGCCTATATTCTCTCTTGATAAGTGACTCCTCCTCTATGCATATCAACAAATACTGAGAATAATATCTTAATATGTAACTTAAGATTAAATTTTGCTATCTGGAGAATCAAGTTGGAACTTTCAATTCATGCAAAAAATAATGAAGACTTAACGTATGGAACTTCTAACATGACTCAAACAATTATATGATTTGGAACTTCCAAAAGAGCTAATAGTATCTTACAAAAGTGTTGTACATATGTTCAAAAATAATGGTGCAATATACAACCTCAGTTGTGGGCAATCTCCTTGTAGTACTCGGTTTCTTGAGAGCCTTCTCAACAGGGTACGTTCTTCTCTTAGTTGGTGGTCTTCTTTTACTCCGAACCACCAATGCACTAAGAACTTTGCCTGCCGTGTCAGGAATGGGAGTAGTTTCACCAGGTGTGGAAGTACCTTCATATGAATCGTCATCCGGGTACTCTTGCTTTAGTTGTTCTAACTGATTGATCAATTTCACACAGTTTCTCTCCGTCTTTGCGGCATTTGAACACAATGAATAGAAACAATTTTAGATCCAATCAAACCTTTGTCTCTCAAGGTTGCTCGTCGCCTCATAAATACTTTTTACATTAATATAATTTCTTTTTATATCCTTTCTCCAACGAGCCAAAATATATTTTGGTGGTACTTCACTCTTGTCTAACTATACCAAAACACGAAGAGCATGTCTACATAATATTTCCCTAAGCTCAAACAATTTGCAACTCCATGCAATATGTAGGGGATCTTCATCTATGCTCACATTATAGTTTACACGTTTAATTAATCCATCACCAATTTCAATTTTATCCGCGACTACGTACGTATATTTTACACCATCACCCCCTGTGTGGAGCCTTCTCTCGCTCGAGATGGGGCCTAGTACGATGGTGGTCGGCGTCGTTATGTTGGGGGCAAGTGGGGTAGATGGATGGAGGGGTTTCAACTTTCACGCGGTTGTATCTGAGAATCTGTAGTGCGATTTGTGTGGAGCATTTCGTCGTTGGAGATGGGGCCCAGTACGGTGGTGGTCAACGTTGTTATGGATGGAGGGGTTTCAGATGGGATACCTTTTGCTTCTTTACACAGAAAAGAGGAAAGCAAGGGACACGGGAAGGAATTTGTAAGTTTTGTCTTCACATGCCACATCAAGCATTACACGTCATATGCCACCTCAAGCGGTCAGCTAAAGCGGGTATAACTGAGCGGCATGGTAGAATTATTGTTATTTTTATTATTAAATTCAGATGATATCATGATAGGCCTAGCTAGCTAGTCATGAGGTACGGAGAAGCGGATTAATAGTACTATACGACGAGCAAGGAGAAGCGGGTCACACATACAAGGAGTAGGCATTGACGTGTTTTTGCTTTCTGTTTAGAGCATTGGTATGTATATGCATATGAAATGCAAAAATATATCTTTGGGAGATTAACTTTGTCATTTAAGAAACATTTTCACATTGAATTATGCATCTTCGAGTTATAATAATAATAAAATATTTTTTATTATTAATTTCTTTCCTAAAATTAATTTTTTTATATATATTTTACAATTAGCATCCACTACATACATTTAGTATTAATAATACAAAAATAATAAATATAATTTTAGTTTGCATATTATATTAAAAATATAATAAAATGATAATATATATATAATATTATAATAATGAAATGAAGGTGAAGGTGAATGTTTGTTGTGTTGTTGAGGGAGGGAAAAGAAGAAAAGGTTGAGAGAGAGAGAGTGGGAGAAGAGATAAATAATTAGTAAAATAAAATTTGAAGAATGAATAATAGATCTCCAAATTTGTATAGATATTGTTTATAACTATGCAAAAATATAGAAATGCAGAATCTAATATAGAGGAGTTTAAGCTTATATTATACAAATATGACTTTACATATGCTGATGCATAATCCAATGCCACTGCTCATTTGATAACGCATGCATACACTCATGATTCTATAATTCGTGACCTTTTCCCCTAACCAATTCCCAGTAGGGAAAAAGGTCAGCCAGGTCCGAGTTGTGGAATCCACTGCCTATTGATCGGTGCAAAACTGCACGCGCACAGTATCGTAGTTTTATAGTAAAGTAATAAGAAAAGTATCGTCCTCAGGGATTGGTACTTTACTCTTACCAAATAGCAAAATTATATCAATCTGGATTTTATCTAAAGGAATCACTAAGATTTTTGTAGTTGCAATTTAAACTAAAATCGACTCAAAGAGAAATACGCAAAGGAAATAAAACTGACGTTTGAAGATCAAATTAATGGGAAAGAAAACTTCTAGGAAATCGATTTCACCTAATCCTTCACTATGTTTTTCTCATCCAACTAATTTGATTTAATTCTTTTTGTCTATTAGCAAATCTCTAATTCATCCAAAAGCCTCTTTCGATAGTCAATTGGAAATTATTCTTGTTTATCAATTCACACAAGAATATGCAAATTAAATAATCAAGAAAGCAATAAGACCAATGATTTAATTACTACATAGGTTCATACAAGTCTTTCGATCTTTATATTTACCTATGCTGAAATATTCAAGATCTACCCTATGATTCCCTCTTTCGATAGCAAATCACAAGATTAAATATCATCTAATCAATGGCCAGTTAATTAGAAGCAATAAACTCAGAATAAATCAGATAAACAAAGAGAGAATTGCATTAAATTAGCATAAACAATCAAGCATAGTTCGGAACTAGGTTACATCGTTTTCCTAGAATAAAGGAAATTTAGCTCATGCTAGAAATGGAATTCAACATAAACGAATTCACCATAATTTTTCTGAGAATATTGGAAGAAAATAAACACTGAAAAATACTTCTCGCAGCCGCAACTCGTCTTTAAAAACTCAAGGAAATGATTCACTGTTTTTCTCCCGTCTGTGCTCGTGTATGATTCCAACGTACGTACAATATGTTGAATTCTTTCTCCAAAATAGATGATTTGAATCCTTCTAGCTGTGTTTTTCTGTCCCAAAAAGTGTTCTCCAATCAAAAGGTACGGCCATAAAGTGAAAAATCACTTTTAGATAGTGACAGTAGAAAACTCTAGATCTGTCAAAATACGATGTTCGCTCGAGCGGGGTGTCGAGCGAATATCGAGCGGTCGACTCTGCCTAACTTCGCTCGAGCGGCTTGTCGAGCGCACATCGAGCGTTCAACTCTGCCTGACTTCGCTCGAGCGGCCAAAAGCCTCCGCTCGAGTGAACTTGTTTTCCCACAACCCGCTCAAGCTCACTGTCGAGCGGCTATCGAGCGGTTGAATCTGCCTAAATTCGCTCGAGCGGACAAAAGCCTCCGCTCGAGCGATGTTGTAAATCTGCAACATGAAATTTTGCAAGTCATCACCTATTAATGTTGAAAAGTTGTAGTTATCCGTAGCTTCAAGTTATTCTTTTTTTATTTTTCCTTCTACATGCATACGAGTTAACAAAAAGAAAAAAGAAACAAAAAGAAAGAGAATTTTCTCCTAAATTCTTTTTACAATCATATTTTATAATGAGAATTCGATACTTTGATAAGTTATTTTATCATAATATTTCTCATTGTGTAAAGAATTGTAAAAAAAGTTATATATCTATCATTTTTCTGTTTTTTAATTTCCCCTTATCCGACCCCAACAATGTTAGTGTATTATCTAAATTAGTTCCTACAGCTAGAGCTGATAGTGAGCCAGCCTCCTCTTATAGTACTGTAAACTCTTTTAAAGTGATTATTTGATAGCAATTTCAAAGTGATGGTGGAAGAGAGTTAGGGGATACTTAGGGAATTATATGAGAAATCTGTTAATAGTAATGAAATTGTTTGAGTTAAGATGTTTTATTGGATTTTAAAAAATAAGAGAGAAAAAATTGAATAAAAATATTATAAAGTTAAAATATTATTAGAATCTAATTTTTTTAATATTATTTTTGTTTTGAGATTAGAAAAAATTGATTTTTTTTCTTCGGTATTTTGTTTAAAAGTTTGAAAAAGATGTAATGATTAGATAAAAAGGTTGAAATTTTGAAATTGAGAAATACTTGTGTTTGACTTGTTTAAGAAGAAAATTTTGATAAATTTGGAGATAAGGTCATATGAGATGGGAAATGTTTCCCAAACAACCTGTAGGAGGTTTGGATAATAAGTTAAGAAGAAATGAGATAAGATGAAATTTGAAAGTTGAATAAAATATTGTAATAATATTATTTTTTTATATTATTTTCGTTTTGAAATCTGAAAAAGTTGAATTATTTATTGTATTTTGTGTAGGAGTTTGAAAATTTTGTAATAATTAGATGAGATGAGATGAGAAGAATTAAGATTCTTTCAATCCAAACAAGGCTATCTCTAATAAGTTTAAAAACCTTCTATTTTCAAATGGTATCATTCATAAAATGTATGTCCATATAACTCGTAGAAACTAGCCTTAGGCTACATTTGGGTAGTGAAGTGATTTCAGATAATCTATGATTAGAGTAGTGAAAAGGTGGTGAAAAAGTAATGATAAAATATTGAATAGTAGTTAATAGTAATAAAAAGTAGTGAAAAGTATGTGAAAAATAATGATAAAATATTGAATAATAGTAGAGTGATGATCACTCCATTACCCAAACACAGCCTTAGTCCCCTTGTGCACTCTTGTTTACCTCTCTATTAATATTGGGTAGAGTCTTTTAAGATTGTTTTTCACCTTGTCAACAGTTACTCAAACATGATATGTTTTTCCTTGCTTAGAACTTTCGATTGTATGTGCTACCCTATTTTTAGGCCATATAATGATCAAAAGCTCATTTTAAGGTCAAAACAATGCATATTCTTTGGTTATAGCTACAACCATAAGGGATATAAATATCTATATCCTCTTATCAAAACAAAAGACTATTTTAGTCGCAGCATTATAGGCATTCACCTTTGGCTCTTATGTGCCTGCCTCAGGGCTAGCTCAATGATAAGGCCATTTAGGCCATTGCCTCAAGCCACCATGTTGAGTTTGGCTTAATTTCCTATTAAAATTATCATTCCAGAGGCTTAGCTTGACTATGGCTCAACCCTGACTTGACCTTGTTTCAAGCGAGCTTGGCTTGACACTTTGCTAGAACGAAGCTTCAGACATAGAGTTGCTCGACACCCACTCGACAGTCAGCTCTAGCAAGTTCCTGCCCTAAATGTTTGCTTGACATGCGCTCGACCCTCACTCGATGTTTTTAGGGCAACTGTGCCATTTTGTATAAATACATCATATTCTTGATGTATTATTGCTTTATGGGTTCATTTTGAGCGGCTAGAACTCAGAAAGAATACCAATAAGAGAGAGAGACCTCCTTGTGAGTTCCATTTGTGAGAGAGAGACCTCATTTAGGTGTGGATCTTCAAGAGAAAATAAGGAATCTACACAATGGTGCACAGTGATAACTGAGGAAATTGAGTCTCTTCAGAAAAACCAAACCTGGGATTTGATTAAGTTGCCAAACAAGAAAAATACTATTGGTTACAACAAGAGTTGTCCAAGGTATTAGAGGGAGGTTGCTGATGAGGAGATCGTTGATAGTCTTTGGACTAAACTTGAGAGCCTATATATGAAGAGATCTCTAACTAATTGTTTGTATCTAAAGCAACAGTTATACGCGCTCAAAATGAGGGAAGGTACTCCTATCTCTGAACACTTAGATAAATTTAATAAAATTATTATGGATCTAAGGAATATTGACATTAAGTGTGAAGAAGAGGATCAAGCCTTAATTAATTTATGTTTGTTGCCCATGTCTTTTGATAATTTTGTGAATTCCATGTTGTGTGGTAGATACAATATTTCCTTGGCAAATATGAAATTTACTTTGAATTCTAAGAAATTGACAACTACATTGAGTGTGAAGGGCACGGATAATCAAGCCAGTGGTTTGTTTGTTAAGGATTCCTCTAGCAAGGGTCGATCCAGTGAGAGGGGTTCAAAGAAGAACATGGGTAAATTTAGGGGTAGTTCACAGTCGAAGTTTAACAATAAAAATGTTAAATGTCATTACTATCATGAGTTTGGTCTTTACTAAAATAAGTGTCCTCAACTGAAAAACAAAGAGGAAAGCACTAGTTCCTCTAATGTCATTAGCGTTGTTGATGAAAAGTCTAATGGCTCAGATATTGTCATAGCAATTAGCAACTCGAATTAGTTGTTTTGGTGACAAGTGGGTCATGGACTTAGCTTGTACTTTTCACATGTGTCCAACTAGATTGGTTTACTACTTATGAGCCAGTCAACGGTGGCTCCATTCTGATGAAGAGTGATATGACTTGTAAGATTGTTGGGATTGGTTCAATTATGATTAAGATGTTTGATGGGATTGTCCGAACATTGTCTAACGTCCTACATATCCTAGATTTGAAGAAAAACATTATTTCTTTGGACACTCTTGATTCTTTGGGTTTCTGGTATATAGTCTAATCTACTATCATGATTAAATAATCCTTTATGTTTCTAGCTTTTCAGATAAACTAAATTCATTATAATTTTTTCGGACGTGTTCCATTGCCAACCGAAACCCTCTACCTACAACCAATAAAGATGGCAGCTAGTGTGCCTAAGGCCCCTCCGATACCTAAATTAGAGATATACAGAATAAGTTATCTCATAGATAGAGATCAAGATGGTTGTTACCTGAACATGTTGCCTGCTTTTTGTATATATAGGTGTGGGTAGTTATTGATAGATACTAATGATAATCATCCCTTTGGGTCTTATCTTCATGTTCTTTTGATTTGATGGTCTTCCTAAGAAAGTTGGACTCATCCTAACTTCCTGAGTCAATTATCCATTTCAACTCATTCACTGGTTATCTTAAGTCCCCAACGATTTGATCCTCACTATTCATTGGGTTGGGCCTCCATATTGGGCCTGCCCCTTATCAAGGTCAACACAAGTCCCTCCAGTTACCAACTAATTTCTTTTGTGTGAGCATGAAAGAATTAAATTGTTGATGGTACTACCTTGTTTGTTGGTTTCAAATGTTAGCTATAACGGCTAAATCTGGACAAACGTGGCAATCATCTAGTGGGCAACTAACCAACGCCCTTTCTGGGCAGGAGTCTAGGAAACACCTTACTTGGCAATTCATTTTTCCAAGCATTGAAGATTTCAAACGTCAGTGACTCTTTCGTGACACATGCCCCTATTACTTAGCCAACCCCTCGTTTCTGTTACATCACCAGATCATGCAATGATGATGATGTCAGTCCCCTTCGATTTTCTTCACTCGATTGTATAACCATTGCTCCATTTCTCCATCATAGTTAACCTTTTGCTATCATTCCTTTTCCCTTCTTCACAATTGCCTTCTTGCATTTCTTTTTCTTCCCTCATTGCGAAACCCTAGCCTTCTTTGATAACGGCCCATCAAAGCTCTTCACGACTTCCACTCAGGAAATGTGACGCCCCCAAATTCCGCTTGGGATAGAACGGACATCTGAAGCGTCGGGACATGTAACACAAGGTTACCTGCCCCCGTACATGACATATAGGATGCAATGTTCCTAACATGCATCTAGCATTATGCAATATTCGCAGCGGATAATTCTTTTTTTTTTTTTTTATACTATGCACCGAACTTATAACATCTCAAAGAATTAAAACATAATCCATGCATACTAAAATAAATAACCACGATTACAGTACGGGTCTCAGAAGACTGTAATCTCAAAACATGGTGACTAGACTCTATATTACAGTACCAAAATACACTTATTGAACCAGTTCATCGAGTAACTCGCGTAACTCAATTAACAAGGTTAGAATACTGTCCCAAAAGAAACTAACTATAGAAGTTGAAAACTCTGCATCGCATCTGCGGCGTCTAGTCAACATCCTCCAGCCTATCGGTATTTGCTCCTTGTTCTGAACCTGACACATCGCCTACCATTCGGGGAAAAAATGGTAGTTGGGACTACCATGGTGAGATTTGATTACAAATCTCAGCAAGTTAACAGAAAACTTTCACACAGGTTAATGATGTATGCATAGAAATAAAGGTATGAATGCACCATCAAAATTGAAAGTAAACATAACATAACTTGACATAACATGGCATAAAATAATAAGCATAATGTGACATGACATAACATGGCATGAGTTGACATAATTGAACTGAAACAGAAGCTTAGCTTAACGTGACATGAACTTAAATCATAGCATGGATGTGAACTTGAAACATAACATGTACTTGAACTTTAAGTTTAACATGAACGTACACATAACGTAACGTGAAATATGACTTGAACATGAAATACATGAACTTGGAATCTTATTTAATTGTCTTGATTAATAACGTAACCATATGGGTGCTACACGGGTCCCCTAGAGCCGTGTGTCCCTGCCGATTACCGCATCACAACACAGGTATCTAGACCAGCTGTGAGTGCGTTAATACGTACTCCACAGTTGTTGTGGCCCCACGTATTCTACGTGTCACAATTGCTGTGTCTCACGTAGTGTATGCTCCACAGTTGTTGTGGCCCCATACTTCATGCTCCACAGTTGTTGTGGCCCCATGAATACACGTAACATAAAATATGGCACCATCGGCGTTAGTGCCTGGCGCGCTCCGGTGACCAGTTACTTAGGCCCCATTCGCAACCTGTTGACTGTACTTCGTCAACCCAGGGAATTTCACACCTATTTAGACACTCCAGCGTGAACAAAGGAGTTCCACTAGGATATTACCCCATCCTAGCATTTAGGGTCGTGATTGACATGAATAACTTAACTTGAACATGATCTGAAACTTATATGAACTTTACATAAGGTGAACCACGCTTGAGTCCGTGGCACCGCATAACATAACTTGTGGTGAACATGCTTAGATCCGTGTCACCCTTAACATAACTTGTGATGAACACGCTTAGGTCCGTGCCATCCTTAACATAACTTGTGGTGAACACGCTTAGGTCCGTGTCACTCTTAAATATCTTATCTTTCTTAATACATGAGATATTATTTAATATCATGAACTTTTCTAACATGGCGTATACTTGTAAATGGCACAATATGATTTAAACATAAACATTCCATGACATACATGTAACATATGACATACTTAACATGGCATACTTATAACATACAACATTGCATGACATAAAAGATTTTGTAACAGATAAATATTCATAAAAGAATAAATCATGCGTAACAGATAAACATGTAATGACATGACATATATGATAACATACATACATAAATTGTAGTTCCCTTACCCATCATACATACACAATAAACTGATAGTAAGTTAGAAGCTAACTTACCTCGATTGTCACGTTCTACGAGAATAAAGTGCGATATACGAGAAACTGTAAAAGGTCATTCTAAAAGTTAGAAATTTAATTACTAACAATTAGAAACATGGAAACAAGTTATCTTAGAGTAAAATTATCATTTTACCCTCTACATGTGGGAAAACGACCATTTTACCCATAACTTAAGGATTTCATATCCTAACTCCAAAAATTTTCCAAAATTTACATTCCTCATGTAAATTTTGTTCTAAACTCAAATATCAACTCAGAAAAAAAAATTTAAAACAAAACAACACTATGGAAAACACACTATGGCCGAAACATCCATAGGCCATTTCTCTTGATTTTTGTTACAATTCCTTCCAACTTCAAAACTCATGCTTAAACCAAAATTTTACAACAAACATCTTCCAATCCTAAGTTTAAAACCATACTTGAAACATCCATTTAGAAAAAGCTAATAATCAACACCAAACTTTTTTGTAAAAAGATCAAAACACTTGAATCACAAGCTTTGTCCTTAAATCAAAACATCTCCAAGAATTCCAAAAAATCTAATCTTACTTCTAACATATTCATAACATCATCCTCAGATAAACCATGCTTTAAATCATCAAACTAAAGTCACCAAAATCACAAAAATAACACTTGGAGTTTTTGATTTTACACTTAGTCCAAAAACAGAAACTTTTTCTTAACTAGCTTTGATAAATCTCTTGATCAATGGCTTAAGAAGGTGAGATCTTTGAAATAAAGTATCACATGGTTTAAAAACGTGTCCTAAAGAATATCCAACCATCAAAATTAAAATCACATGGCTAAAACCCAATAAAACATGGATCTAACCTAAAAACATCAAATCTTAGGCCTAACCGAAATTCTCTTGCATAGAAAAATCATATCTTTGAAACTAATACTAAATATCTCCAAAATAACATCCTAACATGAAAATAAGAGACTTAGGATCATCATATAAAAATATCAAAGCCTTTAGAGTAAGATCAAACCTCAAAATATTCAAACTTTATCCAAATAAAAACTGTTTTGTCACTTCCAGTTTTCATGTTTCTAGATCTAATAAAATCTATCATCAAAATCTTTATTCATGCAACAAAACCTCAATGAAAACTCTTAAACACATTCTAAGAACACTCCATAAAATTTTCGGACCAAGATATATCCATTAGCTTGGTCAAAAACTCCAAAACATAACACACTCTCCAGATTCACGCCCAGAATGACCTTTCCATGGTTAAAAATACTTTTGACCGACCAAATGACCATGGAATGATACAAAAATACATCTACGGAAACTAGACTCAAAGAGGAACAACTTTTATGAAGGAGTCATCGTGTGAAAATACTTACAAAGGGTCGAAAAACTCCACGCAAAAAGACCCAGAAATCTGCCCGAGAGAGCTCTTTTGGGTTTCTCTCTAAGAACGGGGTGAAGAAATGATTAAAGTGAAGTAAGTGTGTCTTGCACGACTCAAGACTTCTGTAGGGAGAATATTTGGACCTTAATGATCATTGAGTGGAGGTGTAGACATGTGACATAATGTAGAGGATAGTGGGGGGCAAAAGACAACTTACAAAGGCTATGAGACATGGGACTTGATGGGGTGGGTTCCTCCATATTAATGAGTGCAACTTGATGCAATGAATGGTCTGCCAAGTGGGGGAGGAAATTTCTCCAAGAAGCTATGCCAAGGTGGCCAAAATTCGTGGGCTTTAGTGGGCCTTAGTGGGCCTCAACCAAGTGGGCTTCAATTTGGGGTTTAAAGGGGGTTTGGTTAGGGTTTGAGATGCTATCAAGCCCAAATCCAATTTTTCTTGGCCCAATCAAATTTCTAAGGTTTAAAATTTGGATAAAGATGTCATAATAGGAATTTGAGAAATTAATAGCATGTGAAAGTGATTTAATCAAGTGATTAAACACAATACTAGAAATTGGATCAAAAAGGGTTTGAATGCCAACTTTAGGGTTTGGGGAAACCGTTTAGGGTTCGGTTTCAACCAAGTTTTTGGGGTTTCAAAAGGATTCCAACCATTTAGGGTTTTACTAGGGTTGAAACCCTCTTCATCTAACTCAATTTGGTTGATCAGATGAAAAAAAACTGTTTTGCTTAGGTGGCATGATCTCACACATTGATTTCCTTCACAAATCCATCTAATGGTTTCTCTTTGTGCCAAGTATCTAATACTATTCACTATGTGTGGTTAAGATCTTGCCAAGTGTCCAAAAAAAAACTTCTCTAACCTAATTTGGACATTTCACACTGTGATTTTGAAACCACTGCACTTAGTACGCTTATCGAGGTTACTATTCACTCCAAAAAGTGCATAATAAACTTAGTACTGAAAAATCCTAAATATTCAACTGAGTCTAGTGGCGTAAACTATAACGTAATCTGACACTTCTAACTACCTCAAACAAATAAAATCACATTTCTGGCACCATAGTGAGTGATAAAACTAATTATGTTGACATACTAGAACTTATGCGATTAGCCGATTCGTAAAAACTTATGGGGTTTTCACGAGATTTCTAATGTCTATAGAAATTCCACCATTGAATTTCTAGCGGGCTGTTACAGGAAACCCCCTTCGTCAGCTCCAGAATTGTCCATATAGAGGGATGTTCCTTAATTCGAGGGCATTGATTGGTGCTCTGTTCTCACCACCGAGGATCTCACCAAGATAAGGAGCTCTTACAAGATCCCTGAGTTCATGATTCTTGAGCTCCCCTATTGGGGTGTTGTCGACGAAGAAGGTTTCATAAAAAAGGTAGCCGTACCAGCTTATGCTTTCGCGCATTTTAAGGCTTCCTTTCATCTGCCCCCTGTGTGATATTCCTGACTTCTTGAAGTTGGAACTTGCTCAACTTCACTCTTACGTTTGGAGAGTTCTTTTGTGTAGCTGTATCGTTTGATGGACGGTCTTGGAACCATCCAAGGAAGAGTACCCCAGTTGCGCCTAAACTTTGACTCAACTAATGAACCAAAAATTTAGAACAGTTTTACCTGTAAGTATACAGGTGTTGTAGTACCTAACAGGGTCGAATCCACAGGGATTGACTTATATGATAAGAAAAATAAACTCAAACAATGAAAAGAAATTACTAAAAGGAACGTGCAATCAAATAGAAAAGAAAATTATCGAGATAAAGATTTTTAAAGTAACAGAATAAAACTAAAATGATAAAATTAATTGATATGGAGAACGACTAAGGTTTCGAAGATTCGTCTAATAATTTAGAATATTGTTTCAAATCGATTTATTTCAATTGAACTAGAATAATGATTATGTTTAATTGGAAGATTTAACATTTAAGGTCAAGAAAAATAGTCACTAATAATTAAGTATGAAAGATTGATGATTATAATATTCGCAAACTCATTTGAATATCATAGGAATTTTTTCAAGCATTCACTATATTCAGAAATCACAATCAATCAAGATAAATATATAGACAATCAAAATATCCAATAATAAAATCATTCAATCAATCAAGCTCACAATATAAATTCTACGTTGATGCGAAAATAATGTTTAAATCATTAAACTTCACATCTAACCTTAGTACGAAAATTTAGCCAACCATGTTCAACATAAGAGCTATGAAAATCACAAAAATATTCTCCATAAAATAAACTAAAATAAAACAAACAAATTACAATTAGAAAAATAATCTAGACAATAAAGCAAAAAGAGAAGATAGAGCCTCAAAAGAAATAACTCCCTCAAGTCCGTAAACCCCCAGCATCTTCACACGTTCCCAGCTCCAGACCAAAAGAAGTCCCAGCGTCTTTACATGAAGACCCCTTTCTGTTCGTCCATGCGCCATTGACTCTAGTTTGTCTCTCTCTTTCATTTTTCTCCCTTCCGTCTGCCAGCGTCCCCCCGTGTCTTGTCTTTCTACCTCCAGGAAATTTAGCATGCCCCCGTAAGTTAGTGATTCACTTTCACCCCTACTCTGGTTTTTCTCTCACACGTCCAGCGTCCAACAGCTCCCAGCTGTGTACCAAACTTCCAAAAGCTTCTCCGTCTAGCCTTTCCTCAAGTTCCAATCCAGCTCTTCAAGAAAAAAGAAAAAGAAAAAAGGATCACTCAGCTCCCTCCATTTCCTCAAGTTCCAGTTTAAACGAAAGAAATCTCCCCCCTCTCTGTTTCTTTTTCAGCCTTTCTCTCTCTACCTTCCTCTCGTTTGGCCAGAGTTTTCTTTCCCCCAAGCTGCAAAAAAAACAAAAAAAAAAAAATCCCCTTCATTCCTTTCTCCGTCCGTTCCGTCTACCTACCAACAAAAAGAACAGTGGTTCCCTTTTTTTTAGTTCCGTCTCCAACTCCCACAACCAACGTAAAAAGGAAAACCCCAGCCTTTTGTAAAACTCACTTCTTCTTTCTTTTTTTGTTTCTCCCTTCAATTCATAAGTCATCCGAAAAACTAAAAAGCTCCCTACTCGCAAGTAAAACTCTCCATAAATCACTCTTTGTTTTTCTGTAAGTCAGGTCCCCTTCCTTTCTTCCAGCCCCCGTTCAAAAGTAGTCCCCACGTCTTTATGTCCAAACCCCTGGAAAACTACTCCTGTCTCCGTTTAAACCAAGCTCCATAAAAGCCAACCCCAAAACTTTCCTTTTTTCGTATAAACCGACCCAGCCTCAGTATCCCAGTCTCTACCTTTCTCCCAAAATGCCGTGTAGCATGGCTCCTCTTTCTTTGCTGTGTGTGGAAAGCTATCTCTCTTTTTGTGTGTAGAGTAGCTACTAAAAAGAAATATAATCCACAAAAATAAAAATAAAAAGCTAGACTAGAATATAAAAAATATATTGTGCATGTGAAGAATTATTACCCAATTAGATCATAGGTTGTAAAATTAAACATAAATAATAATATTAATAAATTTAAATCACAACTAAGATTTATGTCAATTAACCATTTTTCTATCTAAAACCAATAATAATGTCATGAAATGATTAAAATATGTTGGTTCTAAATGTATGAAATATGTAATATTTCAGCTTAATCACACTACCCAACTAGAGTTTTTCTAATCATTGAGTAAAATAGTGAAAATTAATTGAGACGAATATTGCGTAAAGCTCGAAATCCAAACAAAAGCAATCAAACATAATTCTGAATTCTCACGAAAGTCGATTCGTGACTACTCAACACCAGAAGTTGTATCCACAAGAAAAGTCTCAACAATTGTTCACATAAAATTGTGGCAAATGTCTTAGAACTCGGATGTGTGTGTGGCTAAACCACTGTGTGTTCCTCATTAATAACCATGATTTATCATATGATTTTTCAACTTTAAGATTAATCATTATTGATTCTAACTACCTCAAAGCCCAAGGGACTAGCAGTTTTCATGCCAATTTTGTTTAAAGGTCGAACACTCAATTCCCAAAGTTTTTGGTAACTGTTTCTAGCCCTTTATTTAGGAAAGTCAACCCGCTTTTATCTTCTTCTTCTTCTCTTTTTTTTCTCTTCTTTTTTTTTGTATTATTTTTTCATTTTTTTAATCAAGGCTCGGTACTCTTACAGTTTACTTCACTTATTTTAAATCAATGAACATTAATGAGGAACACTACAAGTGTAAGCATGTGCAAAATGTTCTTTCAAAACTTGCCCTTCATTCTATATAAATCATACGAATTCTCATCTCAATAAATATCGCATCCCGGTATTTCAAGTCACAAATCAACAAAATATGATGCATCATAAGTCATGCTCTATGCTTAGGGTTGAAAATAAATCTTCACAAAATAATTCCGCTTAGTTATTCCACCAAGATGCTCAAATTTCACAAAAATGCCAGAAAGAGTGTGTCGGTCATTTGTATTTCAACTCATATCACAATTTTTTTTTCTCATTTTTAACTAACACATTTTCAAAAGAAAACCCTCCCCCCAGCTACACGTGACATTGTCCTCAATGTTCAGCAAATGAATGTTTGATTAAGTATGCTATACATGCATGAATTAAAGCAAGATAAGCACTGTAAAACATATATTGAAACGAAAATGATTAAACAGAGAGGAAAGAAGTCACCTAAGATACTCGAGTGCATAGAATGAGTAGATTTCTGTCAAAGTTAGGAGACACAAAAATAAAAGAAAGAAAAACAAGACAAACAAATATGGTATATATAATGAGAAATCAGAAATTAATTCTGATAAGCAGGATCCTCCAGAGTAGTGAACTCAATCTTTGGAATAAAATTACCCAAAAAAGGTTTCAACCTTTGTCCATTAACTTTAAAAACATTATCATTCTCTGAGTTTTTTATCTCAATGGCCCCATGATAAATAGTTTTTACAACAAAGGGATCAATCTATTGGGATCGAAACTTGCCAGCAAACAAATAGAGTCTTGAATTATACAACAAAACTTTTTGGGAAGGTTCAAAAGACTTTCAAAAAATATTTTTATCATGAAAAATCTTCATTATCTCCTTGCAAACATGAAATTTTTTGTAAGCTTCATTCCTGATTTCCTCTAACTCATTAAGCTAAAACTTACGAAGAGAGCAAGTTTTGTCCAGATCATAATTAAATTGCTTGATTGCCCAATAAGCTTTGGGTTCCAATTCTACAAGCAAGTGACACGCCTTTTCAAAAATGAGTCTATGTGGGGACATACCAATCGGAGTTTTAAAAGCAGTACAGTATGCTCAAAGTGCATAGGTTAGTCATAAAGACCAATCTTTGCAACTTGGGTTAACCGTCTTTTCTAAAAAAAATTTGATCTCCCAATTGGATACCTCAACTTGGCCACTTGTTTGTGGGTGATAAAGGGTAGCGATTTTATGAGTAATATCATATTTTGAAATCAAGGTCCCAAAAGGCTTACTGCAAAAATGTTTACCCCCATCACTGATAATGGCTCGAGGTGTTCCAAACTTTGATAAAATATTTTCTTTCAAAAATTTCAGTACAACTTTGTGATCACTTTTCTTGCATGGAATGATCTCGATCCATTTGGACACATAATCAATAGCTATCAAAATATAGAGATTGCCAAAAAAAACTGAGAAGGGTCCCATGAAATCGATGCCCCAACAATTAAATATTTCAACAACCAAAATTGGATTTAATGGTATCATATTTCAGTGGGTAATCCCTCCCAATTTTTGACAATGCTCACAAGTTTTACAAAATTCATAGGTGTCCTTGAAAAGGGTAGGCCAATAAAAACCACATTGTAAAATTTTAAAAGCTGTTTTCTTACCAGAAAAATGGCCACCACATGCCCCAGAGTGAAAAAAAGACATCACACTTTGAAATTCACTATAAGGAACACATCGTCTAATTATCTTATCTAGGCAATATTTAAACAAATATGGATCATCCCAAAAGAATTTTTTTACCTCTACAAAAAATTTCCTCTTATCTTGTTGAATCCAAATGTGAGAAATTTCATCTGTAGTAAGAAAATTAGCAATGTCAGCATACCAAGGCAATTGAGATATATCAAAAAGTTGCTCATCTAGGAATGTATCTCTAATAGGAACTCTCTCTATGGAATCTGAAAGAACAAGTATAGACAGATGATCGGCAAGAATATTCTCAACTCATTTTTTATCTTTAATTATCAAATCAAATTCTTGCAACAAAAAAATCCATCTAAGTAACATGGGTTTTGCATCTTTTTTAGCTAAAATGTACTTCAAAGCGGCATGATCAGTAAAAATAACAATTTGGGATCCAATCAAATAAGAACAAAATTTGTTAAGTGCAAAAATTACTGCAAGTAGGTCTTTTTCAGTTGTTGAATAATTCATTTGAGTACTATTTAAAGTTCTACTTGCATAATAAATCACACAACACAAAAGCTATGAAAATCACAAAAATATTCTCCATAAAACAAACTAAAATAAAACACACAAATTAACACTAGAAAAATAATCTAGACAATAATGCCAAAAGAGAAGATAGTGCCCCAAAAGAAATAACATCCTCAAGTCCGTAAACCCCTAGGTCTTCACACGTTCCCAGCTCCAGACCAAAAGAAGTCCCAATGTCTTTACACGAAGACCCCTCTCTATTCGTCCAGGCACCGTTGACTCTAGTTTGTCTCTCTCTTTCATTTTTCTCCCTTCTGTTTGCCAACGTTCCCCCGTGTCGTGTATTTCTACCTCCAAGAAATTCAGCAAGCCCCTGTAAGTCAGTGATTCACTTTCACCCCCTGCTCTATTTTTCCTCTCACGTCCAGCATCCAACAGCTCCCAGCTGTGTACCAAACTTCCAAAAGCTTCTCCGTCCAGCCTTTCCTCAAGTTCCAATCCAACCCTTCCGAAAAAAAAGGGTCCCTCAGCTCCCTAAGTTCCAATCCAGCCTTTCCCCAAGTTCCAGTTCAAACGAAAGAAATCTCCCCCATGCTCTGTTTCTTTTTTAGCCTTTCTCTCTCTACCTACCTCTCGTTTGGCCAGAGTTTTCTTTCCCCTAAGCTGCAAAAAAAAAAAAAAAAAATTCCCCTTCTTTCCTTTCTCCGTCCATTCCGTCTATCCACCAGCATATAGAACAGCAATTCCCCTTTTTTTCGTTCCATCTCCAACTCCCACAACCAACATAAAAAGGAAAACCCCAGCCTTCCGTAAGACTCCCTACTTCTTTCTTTTTTTATTTTTCCCTTCAGTCCGTAAGTCATCCGAAAAACTAAAAAGCTCCCTACTCCCAAGAAAAACTCTCCATAAATCACTCTCTATTTTTTCATAAGTCAGGTCCCCTTCCTTTCCCCAGTCTTCACGTCTTCTAGCCCCCTATTCAAAAGTAGTCCCCGCATCTTTACGTCCAAACCCCTAAAAAACTGCTCCTGTCTCCGTTTAAACCAAGCTCCATAAAAGCCAGCCCAAAAGCTTTCCTTTTTCGTATAAACTGACCTAGCCTCGACATCCCTGCCTTTCTCCCAAAATGCCCTGCAACGTGGCTCCTTTTTCTTTGATGCGTGTGGAAAGCTATCTCTCTTTTTGTGTGTAGAGTAGCTACCAAAAAGAAATAGAATCGACAAAAAGAAAAATAAAAAGCTAAACTAGAATATAAAAAATATATTGTGCTTGTGTAGAATTATTGCCCAATTCAATTATAGGTTATAAAATTGAACATAAATCATGATATTAATCAATTTAAATCACAACGAGGATTTATGCCTATTAACCATTTTTTCATCTAAAACCAATAATAATTTCATGAAATGATTAAAATATGTTGGTTTTAAATGTGTGAAATATGCAATAGTTCAGCTTAATCAACCTAAATTTGATCGCCTAAGAGTTCTTGGCAGTTTTTTCAATCAGGGGTTGAGCAGGCAACATTTAAAGTTTCTGCATGCACTTTAAATGCCTGGTGTGATTTGAGTCTCACCACTCTAATGCCAAACAATGGCAAAAGATTTTTCATTTCAGGTGAAGGCTGGCAATTTCTTGTCAGTGAAGTTCAAAGGGGCGAATTCCTTGTTAGCACCAATTGGTGCAGAGTACCTAACAACAAAGCAATGACCGTCACTTTGTCAGAGCGAAAGCAAACTCACATTGACATGGTGTCCGCTTGGGTTCAGGAGAACAAGGATGTCATTTGGACCGATGCCCTCTTGACCCCCTGCCAACATTAATTGCTTCCTAATCATGCATGATTGCTTAGGTATGAAAGGTCGTTCATTGTTGGCTAAAACAGTGGCACCTCCTAAAAAGTGGCACAGAAAAATGCTCATGTTCGGAGCATGATGTAGCCCAAGAGGGGGAATACGCCCTTCGTCGCAAGGGTATTAATACGCCTGAGCTACCTTCATCTCAAAGTTAAAGTGACGCCAAGACTCCTACCAATGCTGCCGAGCCGCTTTATAAACACCACTTCCTGTCACCGGATCATCACTGTCACGTGGTACTTTTCCTAGTCTCAACAACCTTTACAACTTGATGTGCCAAGTGCTTAACAACTTGGCAATGCTTTTGATTTCGACCTTCCTTCTCGGGAGTTTGGTGACTCGGCCCACTCACCTTCCTTTGAGCTCCCCTCATTCTTTCCAGCTAGTTTAGGGGAAGGAAGGGAAAATGAGAAGCAGAAATTTGTGCTACCTTATCGTTAGGCCTTGGCACCTCAGTGCCCTCAGGGTTCACCTCGCTGACAGCTGGCGAGGATTAGGGCAGATATTAGGGCAAAGATCTGAGAGAGTTGGTCACTTGCAACCCTTAAAAGGATCATGGTGAGGGAGAAACCACCTCGAGTTCCAAGCCTACTACAATTTGTAGGGGTGAGACTCTGCCCACTGAGTTGGACACGAGCGAGGACTGGGTTTCTATCCCTTTCCCCTTCAACCCAACCTTTGGGGGCAAAGAGGAATCTTTCCCTCATCCAAGAAGTTTTTCTTCTATGGCTGATAGTGGCGAGGATAATCCTATTGTCCAGTCTGAGGTAATAGAGCCTATGATTATGTTGAGGAGACTAGCTATTACCCCAGGGGTGGGGCCTAGGCTGGCTGCCAGCCTAAGCTCTTATTCCCTTGGGTCCCAACATAATCTGGCCCTAGGGGCTCAAGTGGAAGGACACACAGGTCCTTCCCGATCCCTTAGTGTAACAGCCCGCTAGAAATTCAATGGTAGAATTTCTATAGACTTGAGGAATCTCGTGAAAATTCCGTAAGTTTTCACGAATCGGCTAATCGCAAAGGTTTTAGTCTGTCAACATAATCAGTGTTATCACTCATTATAGTGTCAGAAATGCGATTTTAATCGTTTGAGGTAGTTAGAAGTGTCAGAATACGTAATAGTCTACACCACTAGACTCAATTGAATATTTAGGATTTTATAGCACAATAACCCATTTTCATAATTTCGGACGAAACGGCTGTTTGAAACTATGAATTTATTTATAGGGGCACTTCGGGGTTGAGTTTTGGTAAACGGTTTTTACTGTAGGTTAATATGAATATTTATGATTTTTCAATACTAAGTTTATCATGCTTTTTTTAAGTGAATAGTAACCTCGATAAGCGTATTGAGTGTAGTATTTTCAAAATCACAGTATGAAATGTCCAATTTAGGTTAGAGAAGTTTTATTTGGACACTTGGCAAGATTTTAGCCACACATAGTGAACAGTATTAGATACTTGGCATAAAGAGAAACCATTAGATGGATTTGTGAAGGAAATCAAGGTGTGAGATCATGCCACCGAAGTAAAACCATTTTCATCTGATCAATCAAATTGAGCTAGATCAAAGAGGGTTTCAACCCTAGTGAAACTATAAATGGTTGGAATCCATTTGAAACTCTAAAAAATTGGTTGAAACCGAAACCCTAAATGGTTTCCCCAAATCCTAAAGTTGGCCTTCAAACCCTTTTTGATCCAATTTCTAGCATTGTGTTTAATCACTTGATAAAATCACTTCCATATGCTATTGATTTCTAAAATTCTTGTTATGACATCATGATCCAACCTTTTAAACCTTGAAAATTTGATTGGGCAAAAAAAAATTGGATTTGAGCTTGATAGTATCTCAATCTCTAACCAAACCCCCATTTAAACTCCAAATTGAAGCTCACTTGGTTGAGGCTCACGAATTTGGCCACCTTGGCAAGGCTTCTTGGAGAAATTTCCTCTCCCACATGGCAGACCATCCACTGCCCTTGGCTGCACCCAATAGTGCCTTGATGAGATGGAGAAACCCACCCATCAACCTCCATACCTCACAACCTCTGCAGGCTGTCCTTTCCCCTCTCTATTCTCCACTTTATGTCACATAGCTACCTCCAATCAATGGTTATTCAAGTCCATATATTCCCCCTCCAGAAGTATAGAGTCGTGCAAGACACTTATTTCCCTTTAATCACTTCTTCACCCCGTTCTTAGAGAGAAACCCAAAAGAGCTCTCTTGGGTAGATTTATGGGTCTTTTTGCGTGGAGATTTTAAACCCTTTTTAAGTATTTTCACACAATGACTTTTTAATAAAAGTTGTTCCTATTTGAGTATAGTTTCCGTAGATATATTATTCGTATCATTCCATGGTCATTTGCTCGGTCAAAAGTATTTTTAACCATGGAAAGGTCATTCTGGGAGTGAATCTGGAGAGTATGTTATGTTTTGGAGTTTTTGACCAAGCTAATGAACATATCTTGGTACGAAAATTTTATGGAGTGTTTTTAGAATGTGTTTAAGAGTGTTCATTAAGGTTTTGTTGCATGACTAAAGTTTTTGATGATAGATTTTCTTAGATCTAGAAACTTGAAAACTGGAAGTGGCAAAACAGTTTTTTTTTTTAGAAAGTTTGAATATTTTGAGGTTTGATCTTACTCTAAAGGCTTTGATATTTTTATATGATGATCCTAAGTGTTAGGATGTTATTTTTAAGATATTTAGTATTAGTTTCAAAAATATGATTTTTCTATGCAAGAGTATTTCAGTTAGGCCTAAGATTTGATGTTTTTGGATTAGATCCATGTTTTATTGATTTTTAGCTAAGTGACTTTAAGTTTGATGGTTGGATCCTATTTAAGACACATTCTTAAACCATGTAATGCTTATTTCGAAGATCTCACCTTCTTAAGCCATTGATCAAGAGATTTATCAAAGCTAATTGAGGAAAAAGTTTCTGTTTTTGGACTAAGTATAAAACCAAAAACTCCAAGTGTTATTTTGTGATTTTGGTGACTTTACTTTGATGATTTAAAGCATGGTTGATCTTAGAATTATGTTATGAATATGTTAGAAGTAAGATTTTATTTTTGAAATTCTTGGAGAAGTTTTGATTTAGGGTCAAAGCTTGTGATTCAAATGTTTCGATCTTTTACAAAACGTTTTGTGTTGATTATTAGCTTTTTCTAAATGGATATTTTAAGTATAGTTGTAAACTTAGAATAGGAACATCTTTGTTGCAAAATTTTGGTTTAAGCATGAGTTTTGAAGTTGGAAGGAATTGCAACAAAAGTTAAAAGAATTTGCCTATGGATGTTTCGGCCATAGTGTGTTTTCCATAGTTGTGATTTATTTTAATTTTTTTCTGAGTTGATATTTGAGTTTAGAACAAAATTTACATTCCCAATTTATATGGGGAATGTAAATTTTAGAAATTTTTGGAGTTAGGATGTGAAATCTTTAAGTTATGGGTAAAATGGTCATTTTCTCACATGTAGAGGGTAAAATGCTAATTTTACTCTAAGTTATCTCTTTTACACATTTTTAATTGTTAGTAATTAAATGTCTAACTTTTAGAATACTTTCTTACAGTTCCTCGTGTTTCGCGCTTTATTCTCGTAGAACGCGACGATCGAGGTAAGTTAGTTTCTAACTTACTATCAGTTTACTGTGTATGTATGAGGGGTAAGGGAATTACAATTTATATATGTATGTTATCATATATGCCATGCCATGCCATGTCATGTCATTACATGTTTTTCTATTATGCATGATTTATTCTTTCACGAATATTTATCTGTTACACAATCTATTCTGTCACGTATTGTTATATGTTATAAGTATGCCATATGTTACATGTATGTCATATCATGTAATATTCACCATTGCAAGTATATCATGTTAAGTAAAGAAGTCATATCAAGTTTATGTTAAGTCAAGTTTCAAATCACGTTCATACTAAGTTATTCATGTCAATCACGACCCTAAGTGCTAGGATGGGGTAATATCCTAGTGGAACTCTTTTGTTCACGCTGGAGTGTCTAAATAGGTGTGAATTCCCTGGGTTGACGAAGTAATAGTCAACAGATTGCAAATGGGGCCTAACTAGCTGGTCACTGGAGCACGCCGGACACTAATGCCGATGGAGCCATATTTTATTTTACGTATGTTCACAACAAGTGTGGCACAAACAATTAATGGGCCACAACAATTGTGGAACATGAAGTATGGAGCTATAACAACTATGGAGCATACATTACGTGAGACACAGCAATGTTACACGTAAAATACATGGGACCACAACAACTATGGAGTACGTATTAACGCACTCACAGCTGGTGTAAATACTTGTGTTGTGATACGGTAATCGGTAGGGACACACGGCTCTAGGGGACCCGTGTAGCACCCATATGGTCACATTATTAATTAAGTCAATTGAACAAGTGTCCAAGTTCATGTTAAGAAGTTAAGAATAAGCAATCATGGTGACCCCATGAGATAAGACTAAGTTTCAGATCAAGTTCATGTTATATTATGTTCACGTACATGTTATGTTCATATTCACGTTAAGTTTCAAGTTCATGGTCATATCATGTTATGTTCACGTTTATGTTATATTCAAGCTCACATTCACGTTATGTTATGTTCATATTCACGTTATGTTTCAAGTTCACGTTTATGTCATGTTATGCTCAGGTTTATGTTAAATTCAAGTTCATGTTTATGTTATGTATGTTCACGTTCATGCTATGATTCAAGTCCATGTTATATTTCAAGTTCAAGTTCATGTTATGTTGCTAGCTCATGTTATATTTTAAGTTCAAATTCATGTCATGTCAAGTCAATTTCAGTTCACGTTTCAGTACAAGTTATGTTAGTTATGCCATGCTATATGTCAAGTTATTATATGATTACTTACAACTTTAATTATGCATTCATGTTTTTACTGTCATGCATTCATAATTAACCTGTGTGGAAATTTCCTGTTAACTTACTGAGATTTGTAATCAAATCTCACCGTGGTAGTCCCAACTACCATTCGTCCCGAATAGTAGGCGATGTGTCAGGATTAGAACAAGGAGCAGACATTGGTAGACTGAAGGAGGTTGACTAGACGTCGCAGACACAACGCGGAGCTTACAACTTCCATAGTTAGTTTTTGGATAGTATTCTGGCCTCGTTAGTCAAATTACACAAGTTACTCGACGAACTTCCTCAATAGTATATTTTGGTGATGTAAATATGGAGTCTTGTCTCCCATGTTTTTGAGGTTACAATCTTCTAAGACTCGTACTGAAATCGTGGATGTTTATTTTGTTAAGTATGCTTGAATTACGATTTAACTATTTGTGATATTATAAGTGTAACAGCCCGTTAAAATTATCAGTTTTGGATTCTTTCCCGACAGCAATCACATCTCTCTCGTCTTAATCCTCTATCTTTAGTTATTTATGTTTAACATAGTTGATTTGGTTGGCTGTAAACTGTGTAGTTAGTGTTTGTGGAGTTCGCTGCGTAGTTGTGAAACGAAGTGTGGTTGTGAAGTGTTAGGCTTGATTTTGTAGTTTTGTGGACTGTGCTGTGAAGTATAGGCGTGAGATGGATGCCGTAGATGTGATACGGCGGGTTGTGTGAAGAGAATACGCGTGTAGCGTATTCTGTGTAATGCAGCGACGCGCCGCGCGACATGCGCTGTAGTGATGTGGGTCGTAGAAGGAAGGGAGTACGCATGTAGTGTACTCCGTGTGGTATGGCGATGCATCGTGTGATGTGCATCGTGTTGATGAGTGTTGTAGCGAAGGAAGTACGCGTAGCGCGTACTCCGTGTCGCGTAGCGATGCACCGTGAGACGTGTATCGCAGTGATGGGTTTTGTAGTGTGAATGGAAGAGAGTTCACGTGAGTGTACTCTGTACTAAGTCGTGATACACCGGATGGCGTGTCACGAAGGGTTGAATGGCGTAGCAGAGAAGTGTGGAGCGTATGGTGTAATGTTGGGAAACTGTATGACAGTGTCCCGAAGCAGTGATGATATGGATTATAGTCCGGGATGACTGGTGTCATCTTGTGGTTGACTATGGCTAAGAGTATATGGATTGAGAAATGAGTTGTTTGTTTGGTTGTTATTGATAATTTTAATGAACTTGTTTTAGTGCAAAGGCTTTCTGAAGTCAATTTATCTCTTCCGAGTATAGTGAAACCTCAAGTTGGCCGTGGTGTTGCAAGTGCTTACAATATGGCAATTGAGTTCAGAAGTGAAAATCTTAAGGACTTGAGTGTTCCTCTTCCAGCTGTTGTGCAGTTCCTCGTGTCTCGCGCTCTATTCTCATAGAACGCGACGATCGAGGTAAGTTAGCCTCTAACTTACTATCAGTTTATTGTGTATGTGTGATGGGTAAGAGAACTACAATTTATGTATGTATGTTATCGTATATGCCATGTCATGCTATGTCATTACATGTTTATCTGTTACGTATGATTTAATCTCTCATGAATAATTATCTGTTATATAATCTTTTCTGTCATACAATGATGTATGTTATAAGTATGCCATGTTAAGTATGCCATATGATACATGTATGCCATGAAATGTTTATGATTAAATCATATTATGCCATTTACAAGTATACGCCATGTTAGAAAAGTATATGATATTAAATAATATCACATGCATTAAGAAAGATAAGACATGTTATGTTATAATAATGCGTGGGGCCACAACAACTGTGGAGTACGTATTATATTTATGTTATTTATAATGCGTGGGGCCACAACAACTGTGGAGTACGTATTATATTTTATGTTATTTATAATGCGTGGGGCCACAACAACTGTGGAGTACGTATTATATTTTATGTTACTTATAATGCGTGGGGCCACAACAACTGTGGAGTACGTATTATATTTATGTTACTTATAATGCGTGGGGCCACAACAACTGTGGAGTACGTATTATATTTATGTTATGTTATTTATAATGCGTGGGGCCACAACAACTGTGGAGTACGTATTATATTTTATGTTATGTTACTTATAATGCGTGGGGCCACAACAACTGTGGAGTACGTATTATATTTATGTTACTTATAATGCGTGGGGCCACAACAACTGTGGAGTACGTATTATATTTATGTTATGTTACTTATAATGCGTGGGGCCACAACAACTGTGGAGTACGTATTATATTTATGTTATGTTATTTATAATGCGTGGGGCCACAACAACTGTGGAGTACGTATTATATCTTATGTTATGTTACTTATAATGCGTGGGGCCACAACAACTGTGGAGTACGTATTATATTTATGTTACTTATAATGCGTGGGGCCACAACAACTGTGGAGTACGTATTATATTTATGTTATGTTACTTATAATGCGTGGGGCCACAACAACTGTGGAGTACGTATTATATTTATGTTATGTTATTTATAATGCGTGGGGCCACAACAACTGTGGAGTACGTATTATATCTTATGTTATGTTACTTATAATGCGTGGGGCCACAACAACTGTGGAGTACGTATTATATTTATGTTACTTATAATGCGTGGGGCCACAACAACTGTGGAGTACGTATTATATTTATGTTATGTTACTTATAATGCGTGGGGCCACAACAACTGTGGAGTACGTATTATATTTATGTTATGTTATTTATAATGCGTGGGGCCACAACAACTGTGGAGTACGTATTATATCTTATGTTATGTTACTTATAATGCGTGGGGCCACAACAACTGTGGAGTACGTATTATATTTATGTTACTTATAATGCGTGGGGCCACAACAACTGTGGAGTACGTATTATATTTATGTTATGTTACTTATAATGCGTGGGGCCACAACAACTGTGGAGTACGTATTATATTTATGTTACTTATAATGCGTGGGGCCACAACAACTGTGGAGTACGTATTATATTTTATGTTACATGAAGTATGGGGCCACAACAACTGTGGAGCATACACTACATGAGACACAGCAATTGTGACATGTAGAATACGTGGGGCCACAACAACTGTGGAGTACGTATTATATTTTATGTTATGTGAATTCATGGGGCCACAACAACTGTGGAGCATGAAGTATGGGGCCACAACAACTGTGGAGCATACACTACATGAGACACAGCAATTGTGACATGTAGAATACGTGGGGCCACAACAACTGTGGAGTACGTATTATGTTTTATGTTACTTGAATACGTGGGGCCACAACAACTGTGGAGTACGTATTAATGCACGTTATTAATCAAGACAATTAAATAAGATTCCAAGTTTATGTTAAGTCAAGTTTCAGATCAAGTTCATGTTATGTTATGCTCACGTACATGTTATGTTCATGTTCATGTTATGTTCCAAGTTCATGTTCACATCATGTTATGTTCACGTTTATGATACGTTCAAGCTCACGTTCATGTTATGTTATGTTCATGTCCATGTTATGTTTCACGTTCATGTTATGTTGATTGTTCATGTTATGTTTTAAGCTTAAGTTCATGCCATGTTAAGTCAAGTTCAGTTCACGCTTAAGTTCTGGTTAAGTCATGCTATATGTCAAGTTATACTATGTTTATGTATGACTATAATTATGCATTTATGCTTTTACTGCCATGCATGCATTTTTAACCTGTGTATAAGTTTTATGTTAACTTACTGAGATTTGTAATCAAATCTCACTGTGGTAGTCCCAACTACCATTCCCCCCGAATGGTAGATCTTGTTACAGGACCCAAAGGAGAATTGGAATCTGACCAACTGAATACGGTCGACTAGGCCACGGTGCGATGTTGATGATGGTATAGTATTTAACTTAGGTTAATACTTGTACTTTTGGAGTTGTATCTCAAGTATTCTTTTGATCACAACCATTTTAGACTAGTGTGGTGATCACGGCTTTTTAGTATGCCTTTATGTATGAAATATGTTTCAAGTATTTTGGATATTTTTGGTTTGGTGCATAGTTTTGCTAAAGAGAAAAATTATCCGCTGCGAATATTGCATAATGCTAGATGTATGTTAGGAACATTGCATCTTATCTGTCATGAACGGGGGCAGGTAACCTTGTGTTGCATGTCTCGACGCTTCAAATGTCCGTTCAATCCCAAGTGGAATTTGGGGGCGTCACAATAAGTTTGGTGCATAGTATTGCTCAAGAAAAAAAAAATTATCCGCTGTAAATATTGCATAATGCTATATGCATGTTAGGAACATTGCATCTTATATGTCATGAACGGGGGCAGGTAACCACGTGTTGCATGTCCCGACGCTTCAGATGTTCATTCGATCCCAAGCGGGATCTGGGGTGTCACACTTAGGAGCAAGTTTGTTGAGGGCATAGTTAAT
The DNA here is from genome assembly GCA_011037825.1 of Carya cathayensis. Taxonomy (NCBI): domain Eukaryota; kingdom Viridiplantae; phylum Streptophyta; class Magnoliopsida; order Fagales; family Juglandaceae; genus Carya; species Carya cathayensis. The sequence goes on from QGSO01000239.1 coordinate 752,208, forward strand.
GAACTACGAGGGTTTTCTTTTTCTGGTATCACCTGTCGCCTTCTTGCCTTTCCCTCTCTCTTCCTCTTTCTTGTTATTTTTTAGTTTTTTTTTAATTATTTTATGCAAGTGTACATTGATTGTTGCAGGGTGTAGATGACCCAGCTGCCTAGATCATTATAGGTCGAGTTGAGCTTCAAGAAAAAGTGTGGTCGAGACGTTTTTTCGCATTTTGGGCAAAAAAAGAGTTCAAATGGTGGAAAGTCGAGAAGGCTAAACTAGAGATCTTTCTTGAGCAAGCAAATGGTTATGCCTACGCACTGGTGGGCAACGTGGAAATTCTCCGCGAGGAGGAATCCAGAGCCTCCATGCAGGCAAGAAAAGTCAGCGTCCATAATAGCTTTGGGTTAATGCTTCCGAGGGTGAGGAGGGATCCTACCCAGGTCTAGTCATATAGCCTCTGGGAGGAATTAGACTCCTCCAAAAAGGAGCTGGCGGCTAATAAGCAGCCATGCATCAAGCTTTTCAGAGCCTCCATGAAGGACTAGGAATGGGCTATTGCGAATCAAAAGAAACTAAATGACTTCTATTGCATGTCAACGAGAAGGTCAAGAGACGGGATCAACAAATATTATAGTCGAAATCGACGTTAGCCTCCTCCAAGGAAGAACTTATCATTACTCTGTTTCTAGAATAATGCAAAGAATAAAAACCTATAAAACCAACAAGGATGGAAAGTGGCATCCTATGCCCAACCAATGTATTTAAGGTGGTTGGGATATGGATGTGTTGGATCCTAGATTATGAACTAAACTATTAGATGAATGAAACAAGATAGAATTCCACTAACACATAGAGGAAAGTTACAAAATTTCACTTGAGAGAAAGGGAAAAAGAGAGAGGAGAAAACGTAAAAACGTATTGTGAATATTACACCTTTGCAACATTAAATATGCCAGTCTTAATGTCATTTTTCTTTAATTGAAAACATCAATATCATTAATAAAACATTACAGAATGTTCTTCTTATCAAGCCAAATAGCTTGGGTAACAAAAGATGGTTCATAATCCCACCACATTTCAGTATCTAACACCTTCCAAGCATGCCTAGCCAAGCTATGAGTAGCTTCATTCTCCAATCTATTAACATGGGAGCCTTTAAACTCTTGAAAACAATTCAACAATCTCTGAATGTATTACATTAGAAATTCTAAAGCAGAGAAATTTTCAAACGAAGAGAGTGGTTCCTTAACCAACAATAAGCAATCACTTTCCAATATCAGCTTGGGCACACCCTGTTAAGCATAAAATTTCAACCCTCTTAACATTGCTCTAGCTTCGATAAATTCTGGGGATGTCATCTCAGTTTCCACTTTACTATAAGCTACAAGCACCTCACCTTTATCATCTCTAAGGATCACCCCCATACTAGCTTTTTGTTGATAAAAAAATATTGCCCCATCCACATTCAGCTTCAAAAAACCAGATGGAGGAGGGTTCCAATAGCATACCAATTTTGCCTCCTTACTCTCAGCATAAAAAACTTGCACCACTTTATATGATTTCTACAAAGACAAAGCATACTCAATCACATATCTAGGATCATGGGAGACATGCTCATTAAGAAATTTATTCCTTCGAAACCATAATCCCCAAGCTTTTGAGACAAAAGTGGAGAAAACTTCATCAGACCCTATTTTCTTCACAACATTTGCCAAATCCCATAAAGATAAACCCTATCCAGTTTTTTGTAACTCATGGACATAAGCAGTCCAATGTTGTCTTACTTCAGTACAATAGAAAAAAGCATGTGCAAGGTCCTCTACTTGCTATAAACAAAAAGAACATCTATCTTCCACATTTATATGTTTCTTTTTTAAATTATGAAAAGTTGGTAAACTATCCCTATAGGCTCTCCAGCCAAATATCTTCATTTTATTAGGTAGTTTCAAATATCACAATCTTTTCCTAAAAGATCTATTTTTGCTCTCCATAGAACTTTCACCCACCTACTGAGTTGATAAATTTTGGAAGAATTTATATGCACTTCTAACTATATAAATACCATTATTTTCCTGAGACCAATACAATTTATCATTTGAGCTAGGGCAATCTCTAATCTTCAAAATCTTTGTTACTGTGTTTGGATTGAATAGAGCTCTTACCCTTTCCACATTCCACCATTAAGTAGAATTATCAATCAGGGAATTCATTGTTGTATCCCATTCTTCCACATGAGCCTGCTCAAGAAGTTGCTTAACATTCAGACCAGGGATCCACGAGTCTTTAAACACTTTTATTGACTACCAAATACCCACTCTCCACATACAACCTTGCTTCAGGAAATTTATAGCTTCCCAAATGCCTTTTCAAGCATAAGAATAATTGTAACCCACTTTAGCATCAAATAAAGTTGTATTAGAAAAATACCTGGACTTATACACTTTATGTAGTATGAATTCTTCATTTTGCAAAATTTTCCAACCCTGTTTAGCTAAGAGAGCCATATTGAAAAGCTTTAAGTTTTTTAAGCCTAATCCCCCTCTAAACTTCAATAAACACATTTTACCCCAATTGGCCCAGTGTATTTTGTTCTCCTCTGATCTCTTCCCCCACAAAAATTGAGCCATCATCCTCTCCAACTCATGACAAAAAGAAGTAGGTAACTTGAAGCAACTAATTACATATGTTGGCATAGACATTGCTATTGCTTTAATAAGAACTTCCCTACCACCTTGAGACAATAAGTAACCTTTCCAAACTTGAAGTATCTACCAAACTTTTTGCTTAATCCCTGAAAAAAGCTCGATGCTTAGACTTGCCAACCATAGGGTGTAGGCCTAAATACTTTTCGTATTGCTCAGTATGACTCCCACCACATAGAGACAAGATTTCTGATTTCAAATCCTCCTTCACATTTCTAGTAAAACCATGGAGGTTTTCTCAAGATTAATTTTTTGCCCTGAAGCCTTCTCATACTTATTCAATAGTAATTGAATTTTAACATTAGTATCTACATTAGTTTTACAAAAAATGACATTATCATCAGCACATAAAAGATGATTCATTCGAGGAGCACCCCCTACAAATTCTTATGCCTTTCGCAACTTCATTACTAACACTATTCTTCAATAAACTAATCAGACCCTCAGTGCACAGTAAGAACAAATAAGAAAATAAAGGATCTCATTGTCTCAAGCCTCTACTAGGGATGATAGGACATTTTGGAACCCCATTCACAAGCATCGAGCATGTCATAGTTCTCACACACTTCATGATGAGTCTTATGAGATTGGGAGCAAAACCAAGAGCAGATATAATTTTTTCCAAAATATTTCATTCCAAAATATTTCACTCCAACCTATCATAGGCTTTACTCATATCTAATTTAAGAGACATAAAACCTTTTTTTCCCTTCTTTTATTCCTCAGAAAATGTATGAGCTCATAAGCTATAAGAACATTGTCTGTGATTTGCCTTCCTAGGACAAAATCACTTTGAGAATCAGATATAACTAGAGGAAGAACCTTCTTAAGTCTATTGCAAAGAACTTTTGAGATAATCTTATAAAGTACATTGGAAAGACTTATAGGGCAAAAATAGCAACTTTTAATGGAGATTGTTTCTTAGGAATCAATGTAATAAAACTATGGTTTAAATCCCTAGGAAACTCCCCAATATTTAAAGCATGCAGCACAGACTTTGTAACTGAATTCCCGATAATTTGCCATTTTTTTTAATTTTTTAAAAAAGGGGACGTCTCATCTAGACAAGGAGTCTTTGAAGGGTGCATTTGTTTGAGTTTGTTTGAGTGCTTGATCCACTTCTTCTACCATAAAAGGTTTTAAAAGATCTTCATTCATCTAAGTAGTTGCTCTTGCTTCAACTTGAGACAAAATATCATCAGCATCCACATAATCAGCAGCTATAAATTAAAGATGGACTAAAAATAATCCGTAATGAGAGCATCTATTTAATTTCCTTTTTTCCGAACTCCATGGTCATCTTGCAGCCTTAGAATCTTGTTCTTCTTGTTTTTTGTTTTTTTTTTAGGCTTAGCATTAGCCTTAGCACTCATATGTAATGTGGCTTCTTTCCTATTATTTTTTTTGGGTTTGATGCCCTAATTTTACATTGATCATTAAGGGCAAGATCAGGGAACTGGCTTATAATTTACAGCTCCGAATATAAGAAAAACAAAAAAAAAAAAGAACAAAAAAAACAAAAACTTGGAAGCAGCTCAAACATAAAATTGCAGTCAACCAACTTTGACACTAGCTATATGTCTCTTGATGATTTTCAATTTCTAAAATGGTTTGGGTGGATTAAGATCGCAATTTTGCTGGGCTTAGGTTTGGGTTGCTGTCTGGATTGGGCTGAAATAGGTTACACTTTGGGCTGGAATACAACATAATTCCAACTAGGGCCGGAGATACCATAATCCCAAATAGTTATGTCCACAGTTCTCTATGCTTCATTCTATTAAACCCCCCACCACTAAGACACCGCGGATTCAAGCAACCACTATCATGCCAAAAGAAAGCACCAACTACTCCCAAACACACAACAATCCACTACCTAGAGGCTAGAGTAACCTTCTCTCAAACATAAACCCACCCATTATGAAAAATGCCCATAAAAAGCTAAGCTACCCATGTTCATCCCATATTTTTAATCATTTTAATCGACCTCAACTACACCAAAGTGTATGGCCAAAATAGTAAGCTATTTGATGCTAGATGTGGGGTTGGAACAACTCGTGACATCGAACATGTCAATTCGACTAATGTATGAGAATGCAGGCCAAAAACATCTATGTATTGAAAGAAAATAAAAGCTGGGATTAAGACTCATATGAAGGTGAGTCATTTTAGTATAGAGATGCTATGCATACTTAAGAAAAATGTAAAAGTTAAAACTACATGTGACATGATCAGTCTGACAAAGAGAAGGAAGCAAATGGAAAAGTTTTAAAAAAAAAACAAAACAAAGCAAAGCCAAGAATGTACAAACTAGATGTCTAACCAGTCCAATTTTGAACATTTTTTATAACTGAACCAGTATACATTGATTTTTGAGATTTAAGAATCAATATCGGGCAAATTCACCACCAAAGCTAGAACTTTTCATTTTTCCAATTTCAATCCGGTCTGGTTTTTCTAATTTTATGGATAAACAAATTATAGTTCAACAAAAATTTAGCAAGTGATTGACCCATATCCCTCATTTTATGTTATATTAAATTTTTATGCTATCGAATTAAAACTCATATGTTATATCAATATTCAAATGTTATCTTAAAAATTATAAGATAAATTTATGTTATATCATAATCAAATGTTATATTAAGATTTATAAGATTAATTTTATGTTATATAAAATGTTATATTGATTTTATATTATAAGATTAATAGACATAAATAATAACATTTTAAAATTTTATGTTATATTAATTAGCAATCAACAATTTAGCATATAATATAATATAAAAAAATTATATATAATATAAAGGTCATATAAAAAACTATTTTATATATAATATAGAAAATTAAAAATAATATATATGTATCAGTCCAGTTTAGTTCGAACCAATGTTCTGAAAACTAAAATCGAAACCAGACTGTTTTCAACTGGTTTTGCTATATAGGAATCAGTACTAGATTGGACCGGTTCACAAGTTTTCTTGTTTTTCTACAGCCCTAGTTAAAACGGAAATGCATTGCTCTAAGAAAAATAAAAGTAAGAAACAAAAAAGCGCCCTCAACCTAGCAACGCCTCTTCAGATGCCTAATTGTTGTCCACGTCCAACCTGATAAAATCATGCAACATATAAAACCAGAAACATGGCGAATATTACGAAAAAAATGCCAACAAAATGAAATTTCAAATTTCCCTAATTTTCTAAATGATGTTGAAATAGAATGATTATATTCGTTCAGATCCTTATAAGAAAAAATGATAGGTAGGAAATTAATTTAGTTTTAATAATCTTATAAGTGTAGACTGGACCTTCACAATTAATTAAGAAATGTCAAAATATAAAAATCCGCAAAACTCATCTTTAACTCTTTTGAACTTTGCATTTATGTACAATAATTGGAATTGCTTCTTAAAATAGTAGTGGGTTATACATGGATATTGGGTATGGAAGGAGTTAAAGTCTACCATTGTTTCATTTTCTACGTTTCTTTTCAAATAATTATCATATGGCTCGATGAATTGCTTCATAGAGGTCTTTGAGTTAACGTAATCATTGAAGAATGTGTTCATACTTTCATTTCGTTGTGTCATAGACTTGCTGGCTCAAAATAATTTATTTTATACATACGTGAGCACCCACTTACGCTTCTCCCCATACAACCAATCCAACCAATCATTATCATGTAAATTGAATGTGTCAAGCATTGTGCCCCGTTTGCCTTCAAATTCCTTATACGTCAAAGAGTCGCAAACACAATTATGTATCTTGGCCTTAATTGCTTCGTATTGAGAGTGGGAGGGAAATTTTTCTGATAACTTCTTTATGATATGACATAGACAAAATCGGCACTAAGATGTTGGAAAGACAGTAGGAATTAAAATTTGTATTGCTTTATTTGGATCCGTAATTATTACTTTCAGAACTTGGTCACCCATACAATCCAACCATGATTGAAATAACAAGGTAAATATGATTGCGTCTTCACTCATATTTAACCCACTTCTGAGAAGAATGGATTGTCAATTATGATTGACTCTTATAAAAGGAGCGAAAGGCATTTTATAAGCATTCGTCAAATAGGTTGTGTCAAATGTAATTACGTCTCTAAAATATTCGTATATATCCCTAATTCGTGCATCTATCCAAAATACATTTTTGAGACGACAATCATCATCTACATCTATTACATCATAAAAACAATCATTCTTCTTTTGCATTCTCACAAAGTACTTTCGAAGTGCTTCAACACCTTCTTCACCAAGTCAAAGATGCTTTACTTTATCAATGTAATTGTAACAATCTTTTTTTCTAAATGTAAGGTTTTCTTACCCACTAGCTTCAACTGCCAAAAACTTAAAATTTTTACTAACGCCTAGACTTGCCCTATCTAGATATTCCAGCCTTCTCTTTGTGGTTGATTCGATTTTCTTGTTACATTTAAAAAATCTAGATAATTTTGTACTCAATACATGTGCATGTTCAAGCACAATAGTAGAAAGTATAACATAAAGAATATAATAAACACCCAATTATAATGCAAATGATCTAAAACATTTATAATTTTAAATAAGCTAAAAAGTACATTTAAAGAAAAGTAATATTTTGATGATTTTTCTCAAATGTACTTTTCTAAATAATGTGAAACGTAATTCAAATTTTAAAAAGACTGTCAATGGGTGAAAATACTTATATAACTTTTAGATAATTACAATTTTTAAACTTTTAAGAATATGATCATAATTTTTAAAAAATTAAATAATATTTATTTCTACATCATAAAACATTTTTTTAATTTATTTCCAAACAAATATAAAATATTTAAAAGTGTATTAAACATATAGCTATCAAATAATAAATAAATTTTTAATAATAAAACTTATTATTTAAACCATAAGTTATCAACTTTATTTTCTACCGTAAATCCAAAGATAAACATGTTGAAACAATATTCTTAAGTGGATAAGGAGATAAGGAGAACAGTAAACTGATTATCACGGGCAATCTTAAACCAAATATTAATTTGGACCAAGCTCTCGGGTCGTTGCGTCCGGACAAAAAAGTTCAACACGCCTTCGTTCGGGTCAAAAGTCGGACAATAATTCATGTTAGACTTGTAAAGTTTAGATTATGAAAATTTTTACATATCATCCACATCCTATATAACTATTTTGATCTTTTAATCTTTTTATATTTTTTTCTCAAGTAAATATATAGTATAAAAATGATGAGTAGAAGAATTCAATTATTTTAATAAAAAAAATTAAAAATTAAAACATGTATAATATGTGGTGTAAACGGCCTGGTAGCAAAGTCCTTAGATTATATATAAGAGAAGTTCTACCGTCACAAAGATATTTAACAAAAATAAATTTATAAATTGACGAAACTTAATGTGATACGTTAAATTGTAATGTTATTTTTATTATAAAATATATCTAACATACCATACAAAGTGGTATCAACTTATAAAATTATTTTTATAAAATTTATTTGTGACTAAAGTTTATATCTTCAATATATAAAAAGTATGTATGAAACGGAAAATTTTGTTTTGACGGTTTTTCTTATTTTTCCGTTAAAGTTAACACCGTTTGTTTAAATACGTGTGAATGTAACCGGCATATAGAATGAAGACATAAATGTTGAAAGAGATAGCATTCAATGATATAAGATAATCACAATAATTACAATACTTAATAGTTTATATAATAATAAGTAATTAAAGATTAGTTATTATATTTTTCTCTTTCTCCTTAACATGTACACATGTCTTAGGTGCATAAGACGTGAATCCTTAAGTATAACACACGTGTATTATACGTTTCATTAACTCAGATTATTAAGTATTCCAAATTTAAAAATCTCATATAATATATAATACAAGTGTGTTTAATCAATGTGTTTTTTTTTCCATGGTAGTAGGACGTAGCTTCCGCTAAGTCATATTTCACATGTGGGCTTGCTATGATGGGCACGTGACAAATGCCGTGATCCTTGAGCTAATCAAAATAGAGTAAATTCGGCCAACAACTTTAAAATACATTTTAGGATTTATATATATGCTATATATAGAAAATATTATACCACAAATTTTATAAAAAGATTATGTTTTAACTTTATGTTGACCCTGATCGATTCAATCAACAGCAAAATAAAAATTTCAATATTATCTCTATTGATCGTCTACAAGATGACATAAATTGATGAATTATAATACAAACATCAAACAATACATATTTTGAACTATCATTTGTGTTGGACTTTTATTAAATTTTTGTATGCATCTTTACTAAAATTATGAATGTTATAAACATGTATTGGATTATATGATATTTTAAACTAATTTTTTTATCTTCTCTAATATGCCTTAAATTATTAAGTGGCATCAATAAGTTTTATAAAATATATATTATTTTTTACAAATAATCATTTCATAAAATTAGACAAACGTGCTCTCACCTATATATATATATATATATATATATATATATATATGTGTATGTCTGTGTGTGTGAGATAATTTTAAATTATTTAACATCATGAAATGATGATAAAATAATAAAAAATAAAATAATAAATAGCGTTACTCTAAAATTATGTAACCTATCTCACTCCTGATGGCCACCGATCGAGAAGGAGAGACAGAACCAAATTTGAAACGCACGTTCGATGGTCGTAGCAAGTTTGTTCTAGAAAAGCTCTTTCCGTCTTTCGCATCTTCGAATTTATTCCTTCCCTTCTTCTTCTCCTTCTCTCTCTTTTTCTTTCTCTTCTTAATCATTTCCTCCCACCGTTTGGATCCGTACATACTCTGCTCCAGGTCTCTGATCCTCTCCGCTTCTTACTCTCGATATCCTTCTACCAGGTGCCAATCAATTACTCTTCTGATTCGGTAAGATCGATGGTTTTGGCTTATATGTAATGTTTAAATGTTTTATTTATTCAGACGAAGATTTTCGTCTGAGCGATATTTGAATAGCTATTCAGTGTCGCATCCATTTTTCCTTTATCCATTTGGTTACTGAGAAAACGGAGGAGTGATCAAAAAAAGAAAGAAGGGAAAAGTGGATAACGTGAAATTCAACCGAGCTAAAGTTCATTCTTTCTTTCTTTTTTTCCTGATGAAAATGGTTAGAACCGTAGAATCGATTTAGTCATGCTCTGATTTGCTGTTCTGCTTAGATTTTCCTGGCAACCAAACAGTTAACGTGAGGTTTGTGTTGTTGTGTGTCGCTGATTTGAACCGATATGGATCCTGTAGTGATCAGGTTAGCTCACAAGTGGCGAGTAAATGATTTCGGGGATAATTCGACGCAAAGTTGCTTCGGTATTAATCAAAATTTTGCTTCCATTTTTATTCTCTTTTCTTTTTGTTTGCATTACTGACGGCGTTAACTTAGTCACTGCACGTGATTCTAATTAATGGTTGTGTTTTAGTTTTGATTCAATGTATTTTTAGTATTTTAATTGATAGCTTTGTTGTTTATGTGTTGATCATAACCAAAGGTGTTAGGACAGTCAGTGCCAAGGATTAGGTCCTCAGTGTCGGGGCCAAGATATTACAGGAAAACTCAGAAAGAGGTACTAATAATGTTTATGTTGTTACTTGCTCTTGTATTTTTTGGTTAGTTGTATTTTCCATGTTGGTAATTGGAGTCATTGTAATCTTGATGGAGAGTAGGTTCAGTTATTTTCCTTAATTACATGAGAAGTGTGGATGTTGAATATATATATGGATTTGGAAAAAATCTCTTGATCAGTGAAGGATGCAGTAAATATGCCAAACAACGTCATAAATTGCTCTGCGAGTTATTGGTTCAGCCATGAATTGATTATTATAATTGCAGAACTTGGTAAAGTTTTTATTTTCCTGTCAATGTTAGTTGACTATAATTGATAGGCTGTGAGGGTTCCTTATATGTGCCTAACCAGCATTCACAACCACAAAAGAAAAAAAGAAACGACAGAGCAACATCTGGGCTTACATTCTGATTGTATTCTGCTTTACATGGAAGGATGTATTCAGCAGAGTTATGAAGTAAAAGAGCCAATCCTTTCAACCCATTATACCCATTATACTGTGTTTGAATTAAGAAAATGGTTTACCTCATATTCCATCTACTTGCCACAATATTGTAGACAGCTTCTAATAATACTATGAATATTGATCTATGCAGGCTTTCCTTGCTTGGCAAGGATTTGAATATGTCCAGAGCTCTAGTTACCACATTTTTCTAGGTGATCTTATCGAACTTTTTTGTGAACAAACATGCTCTTGATAAGAGCTTATTTACATGTGCGGTCTCCTATCCTTTTCTATGATTGATAGCTTCGAATTCCTTTGTTATAGGAGGTCATGCCCATTCAAATCCAAGGTCAGTGAGTTCTCTTCTTTCATCTTAGCAGGGATATTTCCAACTATTTTCTGTTTCTTTTTTGAATCCTTTTTTCGCATGGGGGGTGTGAATTTTAGATGCAGACTTAGAGCATGTCTTAAGCACTACAATCCGAAAGATATTACTTTCCTCATATAGGAGATTGTAAATGGATAATCAAATGGTTTTGGACCATTTGATTTGAAGCTTTCTTTTGGAATTTCTCACCAAATTAATCACGTCATATAACTTGAGAAAGCGGGTGGTCCAGGAATAGGGTTGTACATACCATGCTTCCACTTTAGTAAAAATCACAATGCTTATTGACGTATGCAAGGTCACTCTCTTCTTCTAGCATTGAAAATTGTTTCTTTTGCTACCTCTGACATACTTAAATTGAGAAACTCTGGGCCTTCCCAGCTCTGAATCATTGGAAGGACAAATATAGGTTTTACTACCTGCAAGTTTTTCTCCTCCTCTGGTTTCTTGTTTATATACTTTTTTTATTTTATTTTTTTCGTGCATGCAGGGAAGTTACTGCAATCTTTCAAACAGGGGCCTTTGCCCGATCAAGGAATAGATCATTCTCTTCAGACAATGGTAATGTATTGCTTATGCTTGCACAGATGTCTTATCCCAGTTTTGATACTTTAATTTTTTTTATGTTGTAGTGTGCTTTATACACATTGGAATTGTGTGGTTCTAATTGTTTCATTGTGTCTAGGGGACCTGGTTGAAGCTGTTGTTCCTTTTATGGGTGAATCTATAACTGATGGCACTTTGGCAAACTTCCTAAAGAGTATGTTCTTCTAGCATCTGCATTGTGGGCTGGTTACCATCCTTGAGATTTGTGTTGTGTAATATGCTTTTGAATTTGTTACATTCTGGTTGCATATGCATGACTTGAATGCCTTACGAAACTAATTCTTACAATAAATTTATGAGCAGAGCCTGGTGACAGAGTTGAAGTTGATGAGCCAATTGCTCAGATTGAAACTGATAAGGTAACGGCAGTGAACTCCCACTCCCACCCAACAACACCTCCCTTTTAAGCCACATAACTTGTACAGATTGAATTGTACGTACCAGTACCTGTGGTGGGTTGAGCACTGCATTATATCAATGGCTGCTCAATATAATTTTGTCCTTTTAAGTACACCAAATGATCATTCACTAGTAAAATCAATATGATTGAATTTGTTTCCATGTAGGTGACAATTGATGTAGTTAGTCCTGAAGCTGGCACCCTTCAAAAGGTAATATTGAGTAATGTGGCAATATGAATTGGTTGAATGCCATTGCAGTTTCACTTTTCCCTCTTTGAAAAAGGATTAAATTATATTGTCGTTGTGCTGATCTTTTTTTCCTCTATCGTAAATGTATTTGGTTGTAGTTTGTGGCCAAGGAAGGGGATACTGTGGAACCAGGAACCAAGATTGCTGTCATCTCAAAATCAGGTGAAGGTGTGACACAAGCTCCTTCAGAAAAAGCTGCTGCTCAACCACCGCCTCCTGAACAGAAGAAAAGTGTAGAGAAGCAAATCCCCAAAGAAGAAACTGCCCCTGTTAAGGAGAAGATTAAAGAACCATCTCCGCCTCTACCCAAGGCAAAAGGAGCTTCTTCACCTCCTAAAGCCACAGCTTCAGAGCCCCAGCTTCCTCCTAAGGACAGGGAAAGACGAGTAAGTTTTTAGATTTCTTCTTCATGTAGTAAAAATACATCTTTGTGACTTTATTATATATGCTCCTCCAATTGTAAGGAAACACTGACCTTATCTTCTCCTGCTCAGGTTCCTATGACAAGACTCAGGAAGCGGGTTGCAACACGCCTGAAAGATTCTCAGAATACATTTGCTTTGCTGAGCACATTTAATGAGGTTGATATGTAAGTTTTAATCATCTTTCCTTTCAACCTTTAAGGGTTAACTATGTCCCTTTTCTTTTAAGACTTCTTTTAACTAGGTTGATATGCAAGTTCTTTTCTTTTCCTTTTTCTTTTAGAACTTCTTTATAATCCGATTACCAGGTTTTGTCTTGCATTTAATACACTGAATTCAACAACTGTCCCATTTTAAGTGAATGTAACCATGTTTCAAATACGAAGAATGAGGAGATAAACTAGTGAAAATCATAATTGTGGATTTGAAGAGCTATTTAGCTTTTGACTTTGTTTCCTTTTTGTTTGCTGGATGACTGTTGAATGGCTCTCCTTTTTTCCTTTCAATTTGCTGTGTAATGCAGGACCAACCTGATGAAGCTCCGTTCAGATTATAAAGATGCATTTCTCGAAAAGCATGGAGTGAAATTAGGACTTATGTCTGGTTTCGTGAAAGTATGTTCAAAGTATTAGGTCATGTGTGTAAAGTATCCTCGTGTGTCTGATGATTTTGTATGAGTGCTGTTTGTGTGTATTCATTATCTTTTTCTAATTTTGTTCAGGCTGCTGTTAGCGCACTTCAGAATCAGCCAATTGTCAATGCTGTCATTGATGGTGATGATATCATATATCGAGATTACATTGACATCAGCATTGCTGTTGGCACTCCTAAGGTATCCCTGAACTCATTCCTTTCAGAACTCAAGTTCTATTTAATTTCTCAAATTCTGAGGTTGGTAACCTTTGATTGGAAGCTAAGGCTTTTAGTATCTTTTGTTTCCAATTGACTAACTAGAGCACTCAGAATCATCTAGTGCTAACTGATCCATGTCTGAATCCATACTGCAATCTTCTGTAGTATCACTAATTGTCCCTATTTTTAAGAACTAGACCTGGACTTTCAAAATCTATGGAAAGGTAGAAGAAATGATTCACATCTTTGAACAGATATACTTCCACAGATTAGTTGACTACCTAGCTTGGAAGAAGAACAATAATTAAACATTTTGGCAATTTTTTCATGTGTGTCCTCAGACATATAAACATGCCTCGAGAATCACAGGAACATTTTAACATGTGGTATGGATTGTAAATGGTTTTACGAATGTACCCTTTTCTTTGGTTAGAATGCCACATTCACCTTATTTCGAGCTGTTTTTCAACCGTGTGACGTGAGCTTTTAAAAACTTCTCATTGAATTAATTATCTGTTTGCATCTAACCATCCATCATCAAATTCTGTTCCTATTCAAGGGCCTCGTTGTTCCAGTTATTCGCAATACTGAGAAGATGAACTTCGCCGAGATAGAGAAGGAGATCAATACTCTAGCTAAGAAGGCAAATGATGGTTCTATATCAATTGATGAGATGGCTGGAGGTACATTCACAATATCAAATGGTGGTGTCTATGGAAGTCTTTTAAGTACACCAATCATCAACCCACCACAGGCATGGCTTTAGATAATTTTGTCTTGGTTAATTTTTTTAATTATTCTTTAGTACCATTGTTTAGTTATATATCTAAATGATTGATACAACATTTGCTACTCTTTCCAATAGTTATAGTATTCATATTGTTTTAATTTTTTTTTCCTTAATACTTGTGTTCTTCCCTCTAATTCACTCCATTGCATGTTTTGACAGTCAGCTATATTAGGCATGCACTCAATAGTGAACCGTCCAATGTTCGTTGGGGGCAATATTGTTCCAAGGCCAATGATGTATATTGCCTTGACTTATGATCATAGGCTGATTGATGGGAGGGAGGCTGTGTTTTTCCTGCGCCGCATCAAAGATGTTGTGGAGGACCCTCGGAGGCTCCTCCTCGATGTATGAAGAAATCTTTTCCAAATTCCTTATTTTCTGGTATTAAACATGCAATTTGGTATTACCCAGAATAACATCCCAGAATTTAAAATTTTGTCGAGATGTCTGTTTTGATCTGCAATGACACGAGTTATCAAATTGCTTGAGTTCACATTTTCAAGGACGAACCTCATCAAGTTATGGTATTAGTATTACGGATACTGGATTTGCATATTGAGTACTTCCATCTGTTGACATTTTGTGTCCTTTTGACAGAGTGAATTCTTTTACGGATTCTTGGATGACGGATTGACACCGTTATGTGTACCAATGTTATTTATCTGTTGGTCAGGGTTGTTATAACTCCATATTCTGTGCTATTATTACTGGTTTCCTTGTTCTTTATAAAGTATTAGCATGGGAGTATTGACAGGTTTTTCTGTTTTTTATCTTTGACATCGGGTATTGGAGACACTTCTGACTAATCTCAGAACTGTCTCCAAAAAGGAGTTTTCCACGTGTACTAGGGATAATTCAATAGAGAAGGACAATTAAACTCTTCCAGTTCGACGACACAATTATATGGCACCTGCAACCCCATTTGGGGGTTTATAATTGATAGAAGCATTTCCTGTTCCTTTAATTTTCGGCCTCCCTCTCTCTGGTTGGTCTCAATGATCTCTAACGGTATATTCTAGTAATTTCACATTGGAGGCAACTGTCTATCCAACCTCCAATGTGAACCATTTTTCTTGTTATTTTGATGCCATTTTATTTGGAGTAAATTGGGACCGAACCATCATCTAGGGGTGCTACCCACACCCTATGAGGTTGCCCTCTTCCTGCACCGTGCCCCCCACATGGGGGGTTGGCTTACTTTAAAAAAAAAAAAAAAAAAAACAATCAACATCGTTTTGCTGACAAACTTTCTTTATATATATAATATGTGTGTGTGTGTGTTTTGGGCAGGCGGGCAGGCTTGCTTTAAAACTGTCTGACCATCATGGCTTTAAAACTATTCACACTTTCCAGGAGAGAATTCTTTGGCTAGCCAATGTAGCCAGCCGAAAGCATAATCATATAGGTGAGTATGACAATATGTGCCCTCGTAATGATCTTGATATCAACAATAGCGGAGACGTAAAGCACATGATCATGGTGGTAACCGCATTGAACATACAGGAGGACTGGAGAGTGAATACTCGTGCATTTACACTCACATTTCGAGCTGGGTCGCCCATTATAATCTCTTCAGCTAAGAGAACCCGATTAGTATCACAGCAGATGATACAACTGAACAGAATGACAGATGATTTACATAAACACAATGAGATAGCATGAAAGAGAATGAATGGCATCAACTAGAGATGATGGATATAAAACTTAGTGCAATTGTTTAATAGGATCCGCAAAATTGTCACCAATTAAATACGAAATTAGTCCATAATTAGGTAGCTTAGCACTTGACAAGGCTCATCTCCTATAAGCAAAAACATAGACTAGGTACTAAGCCGATGCTTTAGTGTTGGACTGAAAAACTACCTTATCTATAACAAAGGAGGAAGTAGTTGATGACATTTATACAACCGGAACTTGTTTCATCTTGTAGATAATCCTGCTCAGGTGACAAATAGAAATCTCATGTCTGCCTCGGTTAATTTCCCAAGGGCCTCTGATGAACCACCTACAGTCCTGCAAGACAAAGTTTGTTGATGAGAGGGGAAAATTATGGATGGATGACATATTCTAAACGGTAGACAACTCACACTTACCCTTCAAAAACGAGTTCCTTCTTTTCT
Organism: Carya cathayensis; assembly: GCA_011037825.1. Taxonomy (NCBI): domain Eukaryota; kingdom Viridiplantae; phylum Streptophyta; class Magnoliopsida; order Fagales; family Juglandaceae; genus Carya; species Carya cathayensis. The sequence continues at coordinate 768,742 of QGSO01000239.1, forward strand.
TGCAGCTTCAGAATCCTCTCCTCAATTGTATTCTCAATAACAAATCTCACGATTCTGAAAATATGAAGACAAAGTAAGATTCAATGAAGAAAGAAGTAATCTAATAAGAACTTAGGATATTGGAGTAGTGAACAAAAGGCAGCACCTAATTGGTTTATACTGCCCAATCCGGTGGATTCTATCTTGTGCTTGCCGCTCCACAGCTGGGTTCCACCACGGATCCATCAAGAAGACCTAGACACAGGTGCAGCACATGAAGCATATCAAAACTTGAAACTAGCAAGTAATTACGTTCAGGTATCCACCATAAAAACGCTAAAAGGTGTTCTTTTGCTGTATGTCATTTAATAAGAGCTAAAGAATGACCGAGTTAAAAACCGAAACCAAACCGCTAAAAAATAAGTATGTTAATGCAGCAGAAGGGCATCGTTGGTAAAATCTTGAAAATGGAAAGGAATGAAGCTTAAAAAAAAAGCTTGATATACTTCTCATATGTAAATCTTTTTCTCAATACAAAAATCAGCCAATGGTCTGAAACATGAGTTCCTTACTGCAGAAGAGAACTTTCCTTGAAATTCTGATATGAAGCCTAAGGAAATTTAACATAAACTTTTTTCTTTATTGAAAAATGAAAAACTTAATTAATATCTAAACACAGGTAAACAAGCATGGTTCATTGATGCGAATTGAGCCTGAAAAAAATAGATAAAAATCAACAAGATTCAGAAAGTAATTACTCACATGTGAAGCAACAGTAAGATTCAAAGCAACACCCCCGGCTTTCAAACTCATGAGGAAAATCCTGCAATCCGGGTCCTCAGTAAACCGCTTGATAGCAGCATCTCTTGCAGACATGGACATGCTTCCAACTAATTGCACACAATTTATACCAGACTGCAACAGGTTCAATGCATTACTTTGTCTACTTCCATAAAGAGAAATTTTTTTTTTATAAGTAATAATCTTTATTGAATATGAAGAAACTAGGAAATGCCCAAGTACACGGGAAGTATACAAAGTGAGACACCTAGTTACATTCGAGTGGACTATAAGGAGAATAGAAACTCATGAAACTTCCCGCCCTTTAGAACAATAGCAGAAAACCATTGAAACAGAGAGAATACAAAAAAGTTCCAGATTGCCCCCACTCCACGCTCCTATCATTAAAGCACTTCTCATTCCTTTCCAACCATAAACACCACATTAAGCACAAAGGTATTATCCGCCACACTGCTGCCTATTGAGCACTGTTGTGAGATCTATTCCAGCATGCAAGTATCTCCACCACACTCCTAGGCATAACCCAGCTTAGCCCAGCTCTGCTAAAGATTCTGGCCCATAACTCCCCAGCCACCTCAGAATGTAAAAGCAGGTGATCTTTCGATTCCCCACTCTTTTTGCACATACAACACCACTCCATGAAAACCATACCTCGCTTTCTAAGGTTATCAATTGTTAAAATCTTCTCATGAGCGGCTGTCCAAATAAAGAAAGCAACTTTAGAGGTACTAACACCTTCCATATACTCTTCCACGAAAAGAAAGTAGGCTGTTGGATTGTCAAGGCCTTATAAAAAGATTTAACAGTAAACTTTTTACTCCCCGTGTGTGTTCACAACATACGATCACCCCCATTGATGCCTAGATTTACTGAATACAAATAACTATAAAAATCTACCAGCTCTTCAAGTCCCCAATCCTAAGCATTTCTTGTAAAAGTGATATTCCAAGTTACCGTCCCATTGGCACGACATAATATTTCTGAAATTGATGCCTGCTGGTTTCCAGCCAAGTTAAATACAGCTGGAAATATAGTACAAAGAGAACTCTCCTCACTCCATGCATCTAACCAAAAGCGGGTTCGTGCTCCATCACCCACCTCAAACTTTAGATGTTTTTCAAAAGCATCCCATCCCTTTCTTATGAACTTCCACAGGCTTACTCCATATGACCCCCTACCCTCTAAAGAACACCATTCCCCCCACGCACAACCATACTTTTGATCAATGACCTCCATCCACAGCGAGTTTCCTTCCAATTGGTACCTCCACAACCACTTCTCTAATAATGCCTTGTTAAACACACTCAAATTTGGCACCCCTAACCCCCCATTCCCAGTCGGCCAGATCACCCTTTGCCAACTTACAAAGTGAAATTTGAATTCCTCCCCCATGCCCCCCCACAGGAAGGCTCTAAACAACTTCTCTATCAAGTTTGCCACCTTTACCGGTAAAAGGAATAGGGAAAGATAGTAGGTGGGGAGATTGGACAGTGAGCTTTTAATGAGTTAATCTTCCCCCTTTTGATAGGTATAACCGCTTCCAACCCGATAACCTTTTCTCAATCTTCTCTACTACTCCATCCCAAATGCTCATTGCTTTATAAGGTGCCCCCAAGGGAAGTCCTAAGTATTTTAAAGGGAGGGACGCAATTTTTCAACCCAATAGCTCCGCTAAAGAGGCTATATTGCTCACATCCCCCACCGGGACCAATTCCGACTTCTCCAAGTTCACCTTGAGCCCCGATACAGATTCAAAACACAACAACAACGCCCTTAGGGTTCGAATCTGGCCGCTAGCTGCATCACAAAGAATGAGGGTATCATCTGCAAAAAGTAAATGAGAAATGGTGCTAACATTACTGTTGCTACCCACTGAGAAACCAGCGAGAAAGCCCCCCTTTACGGCAGCCTCAACCATGCGACTCAAAGCCTCCATCACAATAACAAACAGGAAAGGGGATAGCAGGTCTCCTTGTCTCAACCCCCTAGAAGACTGGAAGAAGCCACATGATCTTCCATTCACTAGAACTGAAAACCAAGCTGTTGATACACAATGCTTGATCCATTCACACCACTTATCTCCAAAACCACATCTTCTAAGCATATAGAAAAGAAAATACCAGCTCACATGGTTATAAGTTTTTTCCATGTCAGCTTGCAAAGGACTCCCGGAATGCCTTCTCTTAACCGATTGTCCAGACATTCATTTGCTATCAAGACTGAGTCTAAAATTTGCCAACCCCGAACGAAAACATTTTGAGGTTTGGATATGAGACTATCCATCACCACGCTCATGCGCTTAGCTAACACCTTAGAGAAGATTTTGTAAATCCCACTTACCAAACTGATAGGCTGGAAATCTTTCAAGTCATTGGCACCCACTATCTTCGGAATGAGAGCAATGAATGTAGCGTTTAGTGACTTTTCAAACTTATGACTAGTATGAAAATCATGAAAAATCTTCATTACTTCCTCATTTACTATATCCCAACATTCTTGAAAGAAAGCCATGGAAAAACCATCCAGTCCCGGGACTTTGTCTTTACACATACCTTTTACCACAAGATGCACCTCCTCTTTCTCAAACGGCCTCGCCAACCATCCTGCTACCTCCGAACCCAGCTGTTCAAAACTTAAACCATCAAGTTTGGGGCTCCAATCTACTTTTTCAGCAAGGAGTTCCTCATAATATTGCACTGTGGTCTTGAATTTCTTTAGTAGAATGCAACACCTGTGAGCCGGCATGGAGGACTTCAATAGCATTGTTGCGCCTATGTGAATTGGCCACCTTGTGAAAGAACTTGGTGCATTTGTCCCCCTCCTTCAGCCAAAGCGCCCTAGATTTTTGCCTCCAAGATATCTCTTCCATCAACAAAACTTTCTCAATTTCAGTCACAACCACATTCTTCCTTGACAAAGAAGTCTCATTAACATCCCCTTCCTCCAAAGCATCCAACTCTTCCCATAGGACATTTTTCTGCACTTCTATATGTCTAAAAACTTCTATATTCCACTTTTTTACATCAATCTTAAGAGCTTTAAGTTTACCCGCCACAATGAAGCTAGGAGTACCATCAAAAGAGTAGCCATCCCACCAAGCCCTTACCTTCTCCACAAATCCTTCAACTTCCAGCCACATTTTCTCAAATTTGAATGAGCGCCTACTCCCATGAATGCCACCACAGTCAAGCAAAATTGGGAAATGATCAGAACACACTCGTGGCAACCTTTTCTGGCATAGATCCAGGAAACACGTTTCCCAAGAAGACTAAAAATCTATCCAGTCGGGACCCCCCCAACAATTGGACCAAATATATGCCCCCCTTGCAATGGCAAGTCCACAATATTCAAATAAAAAATCAGCTCCGAAAAAGCTTCCATTGCGCCTGTCGACGTGGATGCCCCCTCCCTCTCACTAGGGAACCTAACTATATTAAAATCTCCAAAAAAGACCCAAGGTAAGTCCCAAACAAAATGTAAACCCGCCAGTTCCTCCCACAACAAGCTTCTCTCTCTATCCGCATTGGGCCGATACAGGTTCGCTAGAGCCCACGTCCACCCATCCTCTATATTCTTAAAAGATACTGCCACCGAAAACATCCCGATACATTTATCTACCATCTCCACCACTCGCTTATCCCACAATACCAACACACCTCCCGAAGCCCCTGATGAAGCTAAGTAACACCACCCCACAAAGGAGCAACTCCACAAACTACGAATTATGTGTCTGTCAATACTACACAACTTGGTCTCTTGAAGGCAAACAATGTCCACCTTCCAAATACAGAGAAGAGATCTAATGCGAAGGCGCTTATTCACATCATTGATCCCCCTTACATTCCACGAAAGGATTTTAGGCATTAATAAAAGACGCTGGCCCCCTTCCCTTCATCCCCTCCTTCCCCACACCTCCTTCCTTATTATCATAGTTAATAGAACTCGAGGCGTTTCAACTCCCAGTCTTGTTTCACAACTAATTTCATAATTGTAGTTCTCCCTGCCTCTATTGCAATTAGAAGAGCCTTGAACTGATCTTCAAACCCAGGACACGAAATCCCCACACATTCATGAAGTTTCTCAACTTCTTTTAGCACCTAGTTTGAAGAAAATCTGAACATCGGCTTTGGAGATAGAGTACGTAGCAGGATAGGGCTATCCATATCTCCCTCGGCCCCGCTAGTCTCAATATCCTTCAACTCAACCTCCTCCATACCTTCTGCTAATGTCCCAATGTCCCCCTCTAGCCCCCCTTCTAATACCAACAACCACATCTCCTTAGTACTACCCCCCTCCACTTCATACTTATTCACCTCCCCTTCCTCTAGCTCAACCTCCCCTTCCCGTGCTTCGAAGATGCCCTCAGCTGCTTCCCGTGCTTCGGAGATGACCATCGGCGTCGTCTGTGCATATGTCGGCGACCCATGCTAAGAGATGGGCTCGCCATTTGGTTCCGTAACTTCCTCCAAGAGAGATAGTGAAACCGAGTTAGTGGTTTGTGCCTCTTTACCAATGCTGGCCTCACAGAACCCCTGTATTGGCATCAACGAAGCCCCATCAACCTCCGTTGCACATTTCTAAGCAGAATCCGAGAGCCTTAAACCAGGCGTGCCGTCGTGGATGCATCGAGAGCTGTCTTCATGCTCTGTTGTGAGCACCACCGACACCGTTCTGTCCTCCGAGGGCGGCGAAGTCACGTAAGGCCTCGCCGGCGACGATGGCTTAGGCCCGCAGACCGATGGGCCTACATCTTCAGATAAGCCACGGATCTCTATATCCACCGTGCTCTTTCCACAGATAAGCCAGGCCTCATTTTCGGCCACTGGGCCCTTTCCCTTCCCCATTAATTCCGGCCCATTTGGCTTGTCCTAGCCCTAGCCCGTTCCACTCAAGCCCACATCCAATACCTTCTGTTTCAAAAAGTACTGTTTCAGCCACTGCATTTTAAAACTCAACTCTCCCATCTGCTTTTCAATATCAATCAAAGTCTCCAACCAGTTTTCCTCTTTCGGGTCAACATCTCCTCTACCATCCTCTTCACCATACTGCACCCCTTCCGAAAGAGTTCCCGTCTCTGGCCTGAACAGACCTGCCACCTCTGGCTTTTTTTTTTATCTTGAGGCCCCTCAATCCGACCTTGGAGTGCCTCCATATACAACGGAAGCAGCATAGTACGTAGCGGTGGAATGGGCTTCCATACATGGTTGTCTCTATTCTTTCCTCCCAAAACAGAGGAAACTCCAGAGATTTCCTTCAACATATCCCCAAAAGTCCTCCACCCTACCCCATCCCTTCCTTCTGGAATCACTAGCATCCCACGCCTCTTCACTTGACCGAACTCCGATACGGAAAAGAACCTCCCATAGAAGTTGCTCTGCCGCTGCACCACCAACACTTGGGCCCCGTTTCTTTTCGTTCTAAAAAACTCAAATGAGCCCCCATTTACTACGCCTTCTTTCACCATGTTTGCTAGCCATCCCAATGAGTCTTGATCCATGGAGATGTATTTCACAGCACAGCAGCTACTTTCCGTGATTCTCCACCACCTATCATTGACCTTCTTAAACTCAAAGCATTTTTGTTCGATGATAACATTTCTGACTGACTTCATCTCAATGCCACAACAAGGATATGAAAAGAACAGATAAAAAAGCACCGGGGAAAAAGGTTTAAGTATAGAAAAGGGATTCTGAGACACACTAAGATGTCCTAAACTTCAATATGGATAAAGGTACACCAATGGATCATCTCCGGCGAGAAGCGCCAGAGATGAGTGAAAGGGAAAAAAGGGTTGTACGAAGAGAAAACATAGAGTCTGGTATCGTATAAACGTTAAAAGGAAAGATGAATAATCCATAAAGAGAAAAATAAAAGATTGAAATGCACATTTTAAATTACCTTGTGGAGGGAATAATTGATGAGATCCAAGAATGATGTGAACTGGCTGAAAACAATTCCTTTCGCAGAACCATCCCTTTCAACCATGAACCTAATTTCTTCCCTCTAGAACCATTTAAACTCAGTCAACAGCAAGTGTGAAAATAATATCAATTGCAATAGACATACACACCAGAAACCGCATAGGCAAATCAACAAAAATATAAAATGACCAATTATGGAAATATAAAACCCTTGCAAAGTAAAGACACTCAGAAATGGTAAACAGGTAAACATGCATATCAAATGATCAATTAATTGTTTAGCAGTATGGCAAATGAAAAAATATAAAACCGTTGCAATAGACATACACTCAAAACACATAGAAGCAAACCAACATAAAATATTTATTTGCTTTGGCCAAAAAATTATATCAATTTTTTCGGAAGGGATATTTACTAGAGATGAAAACGGTTTTTGATGACCACAAATAAAAAAAGGATCTTGGAAAGGTACAGAAATTAATGGTTTAGCAATCCTGGAAGTTGGATTAGGCAATCCCCTAGATAAAAGAATCTTGCAACTTAAAAACTGAGAAACCTGAAACTTTAGCTTCAACATGTCCCTTGTCGTTTAACACCTTTTTTTTTCATTTTTAAATAATAATTCCTTATTTATTTCTGAAAATGAAAAGACACTAAATAAGATAAAATATATGTTAGGTGACATAATGAATAACAACTTGCTCTCTTGAATGATTCTTTCTTCACATTTGCTTTGCTATTTGAAATGTAATTTGAGAACATCAACTGCTATGACATTTGAATGAGATTTTCTTGCAAGTCTACTAGGATATGTAGAAGGGTTTCTTAATTTAGAAGAATGAGCATAAACAAAAGCACTTTCGCAATTGCCTTTGTAGACCTCTGTGTTCTCTATATTCATATAAAAAATGACAAGACATCATAAGCTAGCAAAATCATGTCAAGAAATATCATATATGTGATAATTCTTTAAGCAAATACTTAAAAAAATAATTTTTTAAGCAAATATCACAAGATATGTGATTTGCCCATAAGATTTTTCTTTTTCTTTCTCAAAATGTATAAAACCATCCACGGTGTAATCTGGACAGAGAAAAGGGAAAAGAGCATGTATTATGTAACAAGTTCGTTGACAGGTACCAATGCCTCCATTTTTGTGCTTGTCTGAAAATCATCAAGTTGTATTCTGTTTAGAATGCTTGAGGATCTGAACCCCTTAATGGTAGTTTTAGCAGCCTGATCTCCATCATCCACATTTCTAGTTAAATCGACCGTAAGTAATGTTGAACATGAAGGGCAAGAGGTTTGTCCCAAGGAAGCACAGAAATCAATCAGACAAGCCTTACAGAAAACATGCTCACAAGCAGTGACCTGTAACAATAAGGAAAAGCTTTTAGGTAGAAAACCAACCAAGGACCAGGTGTTAATCTACTTATACGAAGCAAATCAAGGCAGGGGGTATCTACAAAACAAATGCACTACTTCAGGATAAAAGAACACATATTTGAACTTGGTAATTCACCACCCAATAACAAGGTGTTATTTATTATGTCACTGTCACCAAACATGCAATTCAAAGGTTTTTATTTCTTCTCCAGAAAAGTAACAAAATTCATAGGTAAACTAGATTGTGCATTTGGAAAAAATGAAGCACTTATTATTTGTATTAACTTAATTGGAATTTATTTATTCCGTCTCTTCCCTCAAGAATTTAATTAAAAAGTTATATGCCCATATTTTAAAGTAGGTAGTTTTTTTTTTTTTTTTTTGTGCTGGGGGGGTGTGGAATTATATCTGAGAAGAAAAATAAACTGTAACCAAGGAGATAATTTACCACATTATCTTCAGCTGGGTGATGACAGATGCCACATACTCGTTCAGTATTGTCATTACTTGCCATGTTTCCACTTCTTAGTGCAGCAGTTCTAGAATATACCACTAGGTAAGGATGATCAACGGCCTGTGATTTTGCACAAATATTAAATTAGAGACATTAGCAGATGAGATTAGTCCACAACACATTATCTTTTTTTATATGTACGATAATGTTATTATAAGCGCAAAAGGGACACAACCCAAATACACAGAAAATATACAATAGGAAAAATCCAACTAGCAAGACGAAGAAAAAGAGCATAATTCTAAGAACTCCAGAAAGCTAGAAGAATGAATACCATTGTGCACCGCCATCCATATATTTTTTTTTAATAAGTAAACGATTGTATTAATAAAATAAGCATAGCCCAAGTACACAAGATGGTATACAGGAGGAAACGCCCATCTAGGCTGAAGAAATGGAAAACTGCCATCCAAATAGAAATTTAAACATAATGGCCCTTAAATCTAACAAAAGCCCCTCACGATCTTCACAAGAACCAAGCAAAATTGTTCCCATCAAGCATAACGAGACCATCCTCCAAACCCCTAAGTTGCTTGGGCACCTTGGGGGACTTTGCCAGCATGCCATCAAATTTACAACCTGCTGGGGCATGACCCTTGCAATCTCAAAAGTACAAAATATCATTGGCCATGGATCCAGTGCCACCTAACAGCGTAGCAGAAAGATGATCAACACTTCCTCCACTCTGCTTACACATGACCACCAGTCCATTACTACAGCTTTCCTCTTTTTTGATAAGTAGAGAGGGTGCAACACGATGACTTCCAAGGAGGTCACCCATCCTAGTAAAGCATTCTTCTTTCTCAAGTTATCCACCGTTAAGAGTTTCCCTGATGCTTCCAACCAAAAAAGGAACGTTATGAGGGTGCCTTAGTTCTCCAAATATTCTTCCAAGGAAGCCGGAGGGCCATCTTGGAGGAAGAGTAAGTGGTAGAAAGACTTGATCTCAAAGGTCTCTCTTTTGGAAGAAATACAGTATATTTTAGCAGCCCAACCACTTCTCAGTCTAAGAGAACACAGACAATTGAAGAAGGAAGAGATCATCCCAACCTCCTAACCATGCACATCTATAATGAAAGTAATATTCCATTAGACTCTATTCTCATATTTGTAAAAGTTATGCCATCGACATCTCATTACTGCAAGAAATGCTAAACGATGCCAGGAAATCTGTCTTCAATTGGCTAATTTGCAAACAATAAATGGTGCCAAAACATGAACATAGACCCATGTGTCAGCACACCTAGGAAAGTGGCCTCGGGCCAAGCCTCGACACGACCATTGACATGCCTTGACAGCCCCACTAACGAGCCACATGCATGCCATGACATGCCCATGCCAGCAGCATGGCCAGCATGCCAGCGAGGCTGTTGGCCCAGCCAGTGCGCAGCAGCACACTAGCAAGGTTAGTGACCAGGCAAGCGTGCATCAGCACGCGCAGGCCAAGCCTGGCCATGCGCACAACCCACCAGCCATGCAACCACACAGGAGCACCAGCCATACACATAGTAGCCCCAGCCATGCACCAAGCCAAGCACCATGGCAGCAACGCCCATGGCCCACGCCATGGGCCATTTGAGCCAAGCCATGGGCCTAGGCTAGCCGTGGGCCACTATGGGTCCCACGGCTAACTCTAGCATTGTTATTTATTATTTTATTATTATTTCATTTATTTTAAGTCTTTTATTATTATTTCATTTATTTTAAGTCTTTTATTATTATTTTATTTATTTTAAGTCTTATTATTTATAGGACCTACTAGGGTTTCCACTTTGTAATCCTATAAGTAGAACCCTTAGCATTTCATTTTGCATCTTTTAGCATATTTCCTTTGTGGACGAATTATTGTCTAGGAGATCTCTTTTCGGTACATGGCATTTGGGCTATTTGGGTGCAATTCATGAATCCCAAATAGAGGATCTTCACCTTGCCGTTTGTGAATAGATGATGATTCATTTATCTATCGTATGACAAGTTTCTTTTCACAATTCCATTGTTGAACTTTTACTTATTTTGTTATTTTCTTTTTGCTTGCATCATCTTTGCAAATCCATTGTTCTTCATGCCAATTTCATTCCATCATTCATCCATTGGTTCATTCATCCATACAACACACTAAATCTACCATTCCAAGAAGATCTAGCCGTATTGCCCATTACCATTCACTTTACATATATTTTTCTACCCACCAAACACTATTTTAGCCTCCATACTTCCATATTCCATCATAGATCTACTCCATAAAGCCATAAAACCCTAGATCTAGCCTAGATCTAGTGCCTCCATGGCCTTGGCTGAATTCCCTAGATCCCATTAGGATTTCCTATATTTTAGGAAACCCTAACCCTAGCCTCCACTAATTCCTATATCTTAGGAATTCTTCTAAAACCCTACCATTCCTACCCTAGCCATACCCCCATAAACCCTAAGGTGATCCTGCACTTTTGGATCTCATCTCATCCATCACCAACCCTAGCCTCACTTCCACAAACACCGAATATCCTAAGTGGCACCAACCCTAATCATCCAACCCTAAATTTCTCTAAGTGGTGCCAACATCAAGAGAGGTCATCCAAACCGTCCACATTGCACCATTGCTGATAATCATTCCATTGATTTCTCAATCCACAATCACCATTCAATCCATTATTATTCACCAAACACCACTGCTCAAGATCCATACTCAAGTAAAGACAAGCAAGAAGACAAGGCACTTCAGTCATCTTAAGGAGAAGCGGAGCTAGAAGATCCTAACGTTTAGGGACTAGACCAAGGTCCCTAACACCATGTCCCACCCTCAAATTTAACACATGAGAAATCCGCATCTGCATTATTTTCCACCCCCACCCGAAAGACCTGCTAATCTCATTGGTACATCCTCCCAAATACTAATATAATACCTTCTACCAAAACTCTTGACAGTGCCCCTCTTTGTGGCATGCCATAACCATTTGTACAACAGAGCTTTAAAGACCAATAATAGGTTTTATACTCCAAACCACTTGAAGAATCAGAGTGCAAATGCTAACCCACTTAATGAGGTGCTACACTTCCTCAACACTCCCACCCCACAAGAAATACCATTGACGTTTCTCAAGGCAATGGGCTGCACCGATAGGAATGGGGAAGAGAGCCAAGGAATATGTAGCCAAATTGGAGGGAGTACTTGCAATCAGAGTGATCAACTTGCCCAGTGTTAGTAAATGCGTGCTCAAGTGGAATGCAACAAGATTGACGCTACGCTAACCAAAAACAAAGCCCATTTACAAAAGTGCACTTCTTGGCGCTTTTGGCATTTGCTTAAAGAGCAAAAAAAGCACATCTTGGTAATTTCTTTGAAGAAAATGTAATATATCAATTCAGGACCCAAAAAATTATGTAAAAAAAATTCTCTTAAGTATATTAGTTGATATTGAATATCATTTATGTTCGATTGTACCATATGTTGACATGTGATGTGTATGCTTTGAACCTGAAATAATGGTCTATGTCTTTCTAGATGGTTTGATGTTTGATTTCTTATGTTAGCATAAGTCAGTACCTACAGTTATTAAGCTTTTCTGGTCATGGTCTTTTTGGTATATTTTAATTCAACTAAGCACTTCAATTGGTTATGGCTACCCAGTATCATAGATGTGTTTATTTAGTAAAGCACAAGAGAGTTATATAGATTGATATGTTTAAATTTTACGTAATTAGCTGACTACTTGATTGTCCTTTTACATATTACTCTAATATAAATTAAGTGAATATTTAAATATGTGACCATCTTGCCTTTTAAGCCTTTTTTATTGCGTTTTATGAAATATTTGTTAACATACCTAATTTAGCAAAATGTGCACCTTGCACGTAGGCTGACAGCATTTGAACTTAAATATGTCTTGCACTTTAACCAACACTAGACTGCCCTTAGATAAATAGTCACTTCCACCCAGCTAACCGGCATTCCATTTTCTCAATAAGGTCATACCAAATGAATTTTTCCTTGAATGGAAAAGGGAAGATCCACATACTTCATAGGCAGAGACGACACCCTAAATCCCAATATTGGTCTGCACCATGTTACCAGCATTTTACTTCTATAATTTAAATCTTAAGCAGCTGAATGCAGAAGCAAACACCAGCCTTCCTTGACTGTCGGTTGGTAGCATGTCTGACTTCCAGCAAGTCAGAAGTTCGAAGGTTGGTAGAGAGGAGAAGAAAATCAGGAATGTAGGATGCAAACCAGTCTTTAAGAATAAGATAGATGGGTAGAACTCTAAATTTGGTCAGTCAAGTCTATTCATCGAAGATTCTGAAAAAACTTTCTTAATCAGGAACCAAGTTCATGTTCTGATAAATAGTTCCCAAATGAAAAGGCTACACATGATTAATGCAAGGCCCTCACTTTGTATATTTCTAACTACAGCATGCATACTTTAAAAAGGGAACCAAACCGCTACTCTAGTTTTATAGTACAGTTGTCATTTACCTGCCGCAAGCGTGTGAGAAGGTCAAATATGTGAGCATAGTTATTCATCACAGTTCCTGACTGAACATATCTGTAAAGAACCAAGCAAATTTATAAAAAGACACCGAATTAATTTTATACAATTGATAAGATAATAATTTGTGTAGGTGTATGGGCACAAGCACATTTTTCTAAAAGTACAATCATTGAATGGAAAAAAAAAATGGATATAACTTTTTCCATTTAAAATTAAAGGAATTTCAAGAAATTAAAAAATCACTCAACAATTTGTCTTGCGAAATTTGTGAAATAAAATTATAACAAAAAGAAAAGAAAAGAACAAAACAGGATTCTAAATCCCCCCCCCCCCAACAACCAAAAAAAACAATAAAAGGAGAGAAAACAAGGAACCCCTATTGCAGCAAAATCTTGAACTTTCAGAAAAATTAAACCTCAACCTTAAGCATCTAGACTGAGGTTAAATGATGTTAATAACAAATGCATAAAAATGTGAAATCCAAGATTGAAACACAGAATAAGAGATTAAGGGTGATGTACGTATTGAACTGCGCCTGACTGTCATTGTACAATGATTCGTAATAATCTTGTTCTTTGATGTCGAGGGTATCCCGCCTCAATGAAACCTGCACAAAAACTAGGGAAGCATTATACCCAGAAGGGAAAAAGGAGAGGGTGTTAGCCATAAAGCAAATAAAACTTACAATTCTAGGAGGAAGTGCGAGATCAGAAGCCCTGCCTTTTTTCGTGCGTCTTAGCACTATGGTCTTTAAAATTTTGTGTTTGAGCAAAGTCATGGCTCTTCGTCCCTCAACACTATTTCCATATGTTTGTATTGGTGTAGCAACATACTAAAAAGAATCAAGAATTAAATGGTTTGTCCGCGTGAAAAATAGATGCCCCATAAGCAACCAAAAAAAAAAAAAAAAGAGCAATAATTTTCAGTACTCACCTTATTCCACCAACAAAAATGTCTCACAGAACTGTGAGGACAGTTGGAACATTCTTTTGAAGAACTGCATGAAGCCATCAGACTCACTAAGATATGAATAAAAACTACACCAAAATTTAACAAAAAGTATTTCAAGTGATGATTGGAGAATGGAGAATAAAGCACACAAGAAAAAGATAAACTAAGTATAAGAGAACTAAAATCTTTTTTTATTAACATCCACCAATTCTTAAAGCCATTTCCTTGTTACCACGCAACAAGTATGATGTGCTACAACATTTCCTTACTGTGAACTTGGAAAGTAGAAAGAGGAAAAACAAACAGAACACGTCATTTGAGCAAGATATGAGATCTATAGCATTTTCATTTTAAACCAATCACAGGCCTCATATTGTGCAAAATGAGAAGATCTGAAAATGTCCCAGAAACCTCCCAATGGAAAGAAGTTTTCAGTAGAAGAAAAATAAAGGCATACTAGTACTAATTGTATGTCAAACTAGTACTAGTGAATCAAATTATACTCTACCATCAAATGTACACAATTAGTTCATATTTGTAGACAAGTCATAAACAATCCTGAATCTCAAAGCATACCTATGATCAAGTGTTCTGCAATCACAGTCCTTACACAAGTAGAAAGAATATGGTATTATTCTCAGGAAGCGAACCTGTGTAATTAGCGTTGCAACCATATCAGTTTACCAGAGACAGTTGCCTGATTGTAGCAATTTTCTCAAACATGCATTCAACTTACCAAAGAGTAAAGTTCTCCAACACGGTTCTGAAGTGGAGTGCCACTTAAGGCCCATTTGTATGAAGACTCTAAAGCAAGAACAGCTTTTGCAGTATTACAATGTCTAGCTTTTATATAATGTGCCTATTTGAAATAGAAGAGCTATAAGCATTTTTAGAACGAAGAACTACTTCTGGAAAGCATAGGCCCAGGTTACAAAATAACTTTTGAAATCTTTTTTTATACAAAAGGACCACAAACACTCTATAGAGATCCATGGATGCAAATAAATAAAAGAACAACAAGAAAATAAACAAGACATTGGATTTGGCATGCAAGCAATACAGGGAAAAAGCATTTTCAAATTGTTATTAGAATGTGATCAGATTTACTATTTTTCTTTTGTAGATATGGTTTGACAAAGAACATGTTCAAAAGGAAAAAACAGCTTCTACTTGAGCGTAAGGGACACATTTTTCCACGGGGCAGGCAGATTATCTTGGAATCACATCCAGCAGCGGTTGGACACAACAACCAACCACAACACAAAAAGATGATTTTGGGTTGAGGCCCATTCCAAGCTGAAAAGGCTTCCGTGAAAAACCGGCATCAGAGTGTCTACCATATCACTTTATTTTTGGTTGGTATTTATTTGACCACATTGTCTAACAGAACAAAGTTCAACAAAATAAGAATCCAATTTCACAACAAGAGAAAAAAATAACCAATCAAAATAAATTAATAGATAAAATTCAATAATTTATAAGCAACATAAGCTTTTAAGCACTTAGGCATTTGAACTGTTTAATATATATCTGGTTTACAACCCCCAGTGGTTGGCTCAAGTGGTAAAGGCCTTGGACCTCTGAGGGTATGCTCCCCCCAAATCTAAGGTTCAAATCCCTTTGGGTGCAAACAATCTCTAAGGGCCATCAGACTAGGGGATTTTTCTCTTGAATTACCCAAGGTGCAATTGCGGGAAACTTCTTACCAAGGGCCTGTGCATCTCCGGAATTAGTCGGAACGCTATTCTCGGACACCCGATGCCAATAAAAAAAAGTATAAATATATCTGGTTTACGATATTCCCAATCAAAAGATATTGTCTAGCCATGTAAGTATTCATGTCAATAACATTCATATTCAGGTCATATTATGTCACACCATACATAGATGTGACATAATATATACTTATAAACAAAAAAGATGTGACATAATATATACCTGGTTTACGAAATATCAAATCAAAGATATTGTCTAGCCATGCAGGTATTCATATCGATAATATTTATATTCAGGTCATATTATGTTGTATCATACGTAGATGTCATGTCAAACCTGGAAAAATACACCTACCCCTCACCCACCCCTACCCAAGAAAAACAGAAACAAATCTTCTAACATGAAATCATGAAACTCCGATAATCTGAGTGCAAAATTCCCCAGTTAAAACGTAGTCTATGGTTATAATCCTAGGGAATAAATTTTCGTCTCAATACCAAGGGGTCAAGCATGTCAAACCTTTTATGTAGTTTTAACCAGTTACAAAATATTATTATGAAGTTTGAGAATTCAGAATCACTATACCGACCACACCTGGCTCATTAAAATGAGCCCTACATGCATAAAGGTACCAATCCCTGTCATTGATTGTGAATGTGTAACTAGATGCTTGTTCACATACACAGATACAGAGAGAGAGAGAGAGAGAGAGAGGCCATAAGCAAATTCAAACGATGGCAAGAAGAATGAAAATTTCCTATCTCTTGTATTACATCTTGTATACTTGGGCTTTGCCTATTTCGTATTAATATTACCGTTTACCTATCAAAAAAAAAAATTCCCTATTGCAAATAATTTATGCAAACTTACCTCATCCAGAATTACTCGTTCCCACCTTATAGCATGCAGAAATGATTTTCCTCTGGGAGAACCATCTACACCTGCTGAATGTTCGTTTCCAAATCTAATTCCCTTATCCTTTTCTTTGTTGTTCTTGTATGGTGTCTTTTTATGAGCTCCCTTCCTTTTCTTGCCATCATATTCATTCATCTTGTCTTCAGCAGGTTCTGTTTCCTGATTTGAAATCACAGTTTTGCTTTTTTTCCTTGCTTGTTTAGACTGCTTCTCCGTTCTAATAGCATCAGGCCCGCAAAAGTATTTCAAGTGAATTGACAGCTTACTATCATAAAATGCCTTGCCACAGTAAGGGCACTTTGTCTTGGGTGGCATCACGTACTTTCTGTATTCAGCCTCAACAATAGAATACGTTGTAATTACAAAATCATATTCTCCAAAATGTTTTGAATTCTTCCCTCTATTAGCCCCATGATAAACAAGCACCTTGTTGCTCCTCTCTAAAGTAAACCTATCAATCTCACTCACCCATTGGCTCACAGCAACCACAGGACAAACCACAAGAGTAGCTTTAATACCAGCCAAGTCTTTGGATGGGCCCGGTAATACAGAGGATTCATCCGGTTCACAAATCATCTTCTGAGTTCCCCGTTGGGCAAGGACAAGTGCAATTGCTTGAATGGTCTTCCCCATTCCCATCTCATCTGCAAGAATTCCCCCTCTAGTTGGAGATTTTTCCTGCTTTAAAGCCCAGGCCAACCATTCCTTTTGGTACCTTAGCAAAGGCAATTTCAATTCCGATGGAGCCTCAGAAGTTTCGGCAATTATTTCATTCTGATTATCCAAACAAACTTCATCCAAATTTTCATCGATCCATCTCTGATGCTCTTCTTCCCACTGATTCCACAATAATCTTGGCTTTGGGACCCTATTTTTTGTTGTTTTTTTATGCATTTTCTTCTTGCTCAGCCCTATGAAATCAATTTCAACTGCTTTTTGCTGAGTAGATCGGTTTCCGCCTATAGGTCCACAATGCATTGCATTATCTTCGCAACCCGATTCTCCATACTCCACAATACTCTCTACCCCACTTGGTTCTCCATGCTCCACTATTTTCCGTCCAGCCTTCCTCGTTGTCAAATCCTCATTGTAACTCTCATAATCATAACCATCATCTTCCCAATCATGAACCTTGATTGTACCTTTTGGTTTCTTGTTCAAATCCAAATCCATTCTCCCTCCATTCTCTTCATCTACATTTATACACCATTATTTGTCACTTACATATAATTTAAAGCTAAAACCAACGACATCACATTTTGCAGACTTGTCTGTTTCAAGTGAAAATAGATCATCAAGAACACTTTCCCAGAATTTTTACTTTGTATATAAGCTCCAAGTACCCCATTATATTTCTCCAGCAAACATTTTCCCCAAGAGTTTTTAAAACAAATTCGATAGTTGCAATAAAATACAAAAAAGTTTTAATAGAAGATTTATAAAGTATCACAACAATAACAAAGAAGGAAAAAAATCCAAAAGTACCTTCTTCGCTGGTATCCGATAGCACATAAACTTCTGAATCGGAACCTGCTTCATTCGAGCTATCGTCACTTAGTTGTTGCACCTCCACATTGCTTGATTCTAATTTAGACATTATAACTTAAACTGAGTGTCAAGCATTATTAAAGCCAATTCTGCAACTTTATCCAGTTCATATCAATCCAAAAGCTAGAGTTCGAGGTTTTACTTCCTTTTCCTTTCCTACGTTACTGAAAGCACATAGAGCTACAATGTTAATAAATAAATGAATAGCATAGAAACTGAATAGACTCTTCTTTGTAATACCGATTAATCCAAACGCTAGTCTATAAATTTATTTTACTATATATATATATAATATTTGGCATTTTCCAGTAGACAAACAGTCTTATTTCGAGAGGGAAAAGAAATTACTTTTTTTTTTTAAAAAAAAAAAAAACAACGCATGCTAAATCTTTACCAATTTTTTTCCCACACATTTTCAGTAACCCCTCGATGATAAAACGAAAAACCTCCAGAAAAAAAATTATAAAATTACAAACAAGAAAATCGAGCTCGAGAGTTTACCATCTATCGGATGGTTAGAGATTCGCCTACGAGAACGAAGCTCCATTGCCTATACACCCAACCAAACTCCAAAAATAAAAGAACCCAATAAACTTTAGGGTTTGTTTAGGTTATCGCGAAACCCTTTTGCGGTTCGATGGAGGAAAAGAAGGCGGTCTTACCGTGCCGGCCAGAGAGAGAGAGAAAGAGAGAGTGCGTGGGGAATTCCGCACGACTCCACGATGAGAAAGCGCTCTTTATTTAGTGACGAAGCGGCGGGAAGTCGATCTCAGCTCTCTTTTAGAACACCGGGATTGTGTATTGTGTATAACTTTGGGGAGGAAATTGTAGATGTGAGCGTATCAACGCTGTTAAAGTTTTGAATGAAGTGGGTCCTACAAGGAATTCAAGCTTTTTAACGGCTTAGGTATATGCAAACGGCCGTGGAGGCCAATGCAGGTTTTCTCCTATTGCACCCCGTTTTAAAAAGCTAATACCGTTTGCTACTTTTATTTTTTTTACTTCTAATTTAGAAAATAATTTGAGTTTTGAATCATTTAATATTTATCTTGCTTGGATTCTTTTTTGTCCTCAATCGGGATTAAACACTTTAATAAAATGTTTCATCGAAAAAATAGAATTATAACTAATTATGGTAAATCTTAAGACTATATCTATAAAAATAAAGGTTACTACCAATACAAAGAAATCCCACGAGAGAATTCCACAAATTGACTTGATACATTGTAACGCCATCACAAACATTTTTTTTTTGTTTTTTAAAATTTTGTTGTCCCCATCATTCTCTCACTTTTTCTGTTTTTTCAAATTTTGGGGATATCGTCATCAATAATTTTGACTTCATTATCGTCAACTCTAGTCCTCGACATTGTTGCCCCTCCTTCATGTCGCCACCCCTCACCAGTAGTTACACATTTCTCGCAATCTCTATCCTTTTACCTTTCTAACCCTGATGCTCGGGCCTAGTGGATTTGGGAAAAGGGAGAGGAGGAGAGAGAAATGAAAAACACAAAACAAATGAGGGAAAAAAATTGTGATGGCATGACACTGTACAACATTAGTTTATTAGATTCCTTTGTATCTTTTACAATTTTTATAAAAATGTTAGCGGCCATTTTGACAGCGTTTTTTATAATATGTACCTTCAATTACAATTGACATCAGTCATTAAGAAAGTAATAAAAGAAATTTTAATTATGTCCATAAAGAATGTCGTGAAAAGAAAATTGGCTTCGTTTGGTTACATTGTATAGATAAAATGTTTTGTTGAAAGTTAAATAAAATATTATTATAATATAATTTTTAATATTAATTTTTTTTTTAGATTTGAAAAAATTAAATTATTTATTATATTTTATATAAAAATTTTAAAAAATTATAATAATTATATAAAATAAAATAATTTAATTTAATTTCTATTAACCAAACCAACGCTAAATTTTGTCTGCAACGATGACTTGTGGCATGGAACAATAACAAGGAAAAATATTATTGCAAACACAGTTGTACACTAATCTGTGCACCAATGTGATGTGATTGGTCAAAAAGTAAATTTGAAATCCAATCTGCATACATCATTTCTTACCACACCTACTAGTCTACTACTCGGTCCCAACGCCTGTGAAATTGCTCTGTAGGTACCAATTATGAGGGTAAGAAGAAGAAAGCAATGAATGATTATACCGTTTAAATAAGATAAGAATAAATATTTTTATTAAAAATTAAATAAAATATTATTATAATATTAATTTTATTTTAAAATTTAAAAAGTAAATTTATTTATTATATTTTATATAAAAATTTATAAAAATTGTAATGATTATATAGTATGAGATGAGATGAATTTGAGTATCTAAACCTGTTAAGTTATATAACATTAATTTTCTTATGGATGAGAAAATAAATAATCTATTTGAAAAGCAAATGAATAATTGTCATTGTTAAAGTTGGACCAAAATCCAAACGTGAGGCGGTGAGAGTTTTAAATAAAAAAGAGACACGGAGTGAGTCATACAATATTTATTTATGTCTATGTAAACTTTTCTCTCACATAAAATTATTAGTATTTTTCTAGCTATCATGGTGGTACATGATCTTGTTAACAGTAGCCAATAATTGACCTGTTTGACTTGAGGATATTTCTCAGAAAAGATATGGAATGAGAACGAAAACCTGAGTGATTTTGACAACCACGTTACTGTTGTGCCGAAAGCCGCCCAAAAATCACACCCACAATAGATAGAGACAATATTTAAGTGGTTCGGCAACTTGCCTACGTCCACTGAAGCGGAAATTCAATTTTTCAATGTGTTTGTACAAAATTACAAACACTCATCAACAATCTCTCTATCTCTCAAATGACACTCCGTTCTGGATTTTCCCAGGACCCAAATTTCGCCCCAAGCCTCCTGCCTCAATCTCTCACCGAAGTGAGGATCGTTTTCCCCTTCAGAATTCATCTCCTTTTATAGGAGAACCATGGGGAACAAATACATGCAAATTCCATGGTGGGTGGCCTAACTTGGACGGTGGAGTGGGTGGGTGAGGGGTTGGTGGCTGTAAATCCACAACCCCATTTCACACTTGGGGGGCTATGTCCAACAATCACCCCCTCCACCCAAGTGTGCCATACTAGGATGTTACAAACGGTTGCATCCTTCAAATGATTGCACTCCTTCATTGGAATGCTTGTCAGCCACGAGAGATCCGCTATCAAATGCATCTGCCGGTACGTCTTCAGATGGATGTCCTGATGCCTCTCCAAATGCATCTTCAAATGCATTAGCATCGTCTACACCCACGGAGCTTGCAAAGGATTTTCTTCAGAGGAGATTTACAAGTGCTTTACTGCACAATCTCAACTCTCTAGGATTCTTCTTTTCGCTCGAGTCCATGAGTCCGCACTCATGTACACCTTGAGCAAACTGAGTTTCGCTTGTACCACAGCCGAGCGAACAATCTACCTGGTGCCTTTACAGCTTTCAAAACCAGGCTCCATAATCCTACAATCACACCAATCTCCAACTTGGAGACTGGTTCTCAACATGCTGAGCTCTATCTCCAGCATGATCCCTTATCATCTATGCAATTTTACAGCTCATGTCTTCAAGTTAGAAGACTAACTAAAGTGATGCATAACTTTAGTTCATCACGTACAATGCCCTTAATCAACACATCTATATAGGGCAACTCATCTCCCACTGCACTGGGAATCAATGGTCTCGCATGGACCTTGACACATATCAGAGAACCTGTTGCTGAGGTCTCCTTCTCTGATCTGACTGACTCATCATCCTGCTGCTATCTTCAGTCGATATGCCCATCTTGTGTGCAGTCTCTGACTTGCATAATCTCCTTTCTTGCAAGATTTTTCTTCATACGGTAGTTCACTACCTTCATTCAGCAGGATACAATTTAAGGTAGTAACCACCATGGAAGTCTGATCATCTTGGCAGCCATGTGATCATTAACTTTAGGTGTAGATATCCCTAGAACATCTGACGTTTTGTTCCCATCTCTCACACCTTTGCTTCATGTCGTGGTCTAGGGAGATTTCTTCAGATTTAGATGAGGAAAAGTAAAACTGACTTCCTTTTACTTCCATATCTAATTCACACGACCATTACCACAAGCCAAGACCAACAAATCATTCGTGACCTTCCACGACCTTCTGAGAAAACAAACCTGAATGACTGTTGTCTTCAAGCTGTCTTTAACAGCATCGTGCACTGCAAGAAATACAACGTCTTGTATTTCTTCAGTCACCGTATTCACAACATCATTCTCAGTTTGCTCCTAATTTTAGCAGTCTCTTGTGGCCTGTCTTGCCACAAACTTGAGATCTTGCCAGAATCTCTTCTGCGCACCTCCTCATCTAGGATAAGATCTCTTCAACTTTGTCTTCTTTGCAGAATTACTCATAGTCATTCTCATGACCTCCCAACTTTTTGACCGCAATGCCAAATACTATTGGGCAACAATAGTACCTTCTGCCTTTTCTGAAATTGAACAATTTCTTCATCAGCACTTTGTTATTTGCAACTGGCTTTTCAAAGAAAGCCACACTGAGATCCGGTGTGGTTCTCCTCTTAATAACATTATGCTCCATGAATTGTATGACTGCCAAAACCTGCTGATATAACAAGTTAATTAGCATCGTCCAATGATTTGAAGTTTGCTCCATCAAACTTCACGATCCCAACTAGCTTAAATCAAGCCCAAGCGAACTGAGTCAGGCAATATTGGACTCCAACTGGCTAACATCAAGCCCAAACCAATGAGTCCATCACGACTCCAACTGGCTGCGATCAAGCCCACAGCAAATGAGTCCGTCACGACTCCAACTGGCTACGATCAAGCCCAAAACCGATCTGAAGTATGAACGGTCCAGATCATTAGTATTGATGGCGAATCTCAACATTCCCACCGCACAGATGAGTTCGGAATGATCCAAATAGTTTGTCAGCACTATTTGATCATCGCAATTGAACTCCAACCGGCATAGATCATGCCCAAAATGATCTGCAACTCCTGGATAGTTCAGATCGACAGTGCCGATGGCAAATCTCAACATTCCCACCACACAGATGAGTCCAGAATGATCCAAATAGTTTGTCAGCACTATTTGATCATCGCAATTGAACTCCAACCGGCATAGATCATGCCCAAAATGATCTGCAACTCCTGGACAGTTCAGATCGACAGTTCCGATGGAGAATCTCAACATTCCCACCACACAGATGAGTCCAGAATGATCCAAATAGTTTGCCAGCACTATTTGATCATCGCAATTGAACTCCAACCGGCATAGATCTAGCCCCAAATGATCTGCAACTCATCGATAGTTCAGATCGACAGTACCGATGGCGAATCTTGACATTCCCACCGTGCGGATGAGTCCTGAATGATCCAAATAGTTTGTCAGCACCATTTGATCATCACAATTGGACTCCAACTGGCGTAGATCTAGCCCAAAATGATCTGCAACTCCTGGACAGTTCAGATCGACAGTACCGATGGCGAATCTTGACATTCCCACCGTGCGGATGAGTCCTGAATGATCCAAATAGTTTGTCAGCACCATTTGATCATCACAATTGGACTCCAATTGGCGTAGATCTAGCCCAAAATGATCTGCAACTCCTGGACAGTTCAGATCGACAGTACCGATGGCGAATCTCCACATTCCCACCGTACGGATGAGTCTCGAATGATCCAAATAGTTTGTCAGCACCATTTGATCATTGCAATTAGACTCCAACCGGCGTAGATCTAGCCCAACATGATCTGCAACTCATCGACAGTTCAGATCGGCTGTACCGATGGCGAATCTCCACATTCCCACCGTACAAATGAGTCTGGAATGATCCAAATAGTTTGACATCACCATTTGATCATCACAATTAGACTCCAACTGGCGTAGATCTAGCCCAACATGATCTGCAACTCATCGACAGTTCAGATCGGCTGTACCGATGGCGAATCTCCACATTCCCACCGTACAAATGAGTCTGGAATGATCCAAATAGTTTGACATCACCATTTGATCATCACAATTAGACTCCAACTAGCGTAGATCTAGCCCAACAAAGATCTAAAAAACGGACGATCCAGATTATCTGGCGCGTGAGATGCACGCGCGGAGCTGTGCAAGTGAGGGGCGCCTGGGCGAGTGTATCGATGCTCCGATCTTCCACTAGCGCGTGCAGGCTCTTCCGACCTCCGTTTTCGATTCCGTTTGGGACAACGGATTCGTCTCGACGCGAGGAACACCCTGGAGTGGTCAAAATTTAATTTTAAGCACTTTGATTTCTGGACAGCTCGAATCTGACAAGATTTGATGACTTACTTCATGTCATTGCTTTGATGAATTTACCGTAGAAATGAATAGTACCTCATTAAGTCAGTTCCCAGGAAAGATTGGAGGGTCACAATGGACACACTTAAAATTTCCAATCTCCTAGACAGAACCTCCTTAGACTGTACGTATCCACACTACCACACCAAAACTCCACCCCACAAAAAAAAACCTAGTGGCTCTGATACCAATTGTTGTGCCGAAAGCCGCCCAGAAATCACACCCACAATAGATAGAGACAATATTTAAGTGGTTCGGCAACTTGCCTACGTCCACTGAAGCGGAAATTCAATTTTTCAATGTGTTTGTACAAAATTACAAACACTCATCAACAATCTCTCTATCTCTCAAATGACACTCCGTTCTGGATTTTCCCAGAACCCAAATTTCGCCCCAAGCCTCCTGCCTCGATCTCTCACCGAAGTGAGGATCGTTTTCCCCTTCAGAATTCATCTCCTTTTATAGGAGAACCATGGGGAACAAATACATGCAAATTCCATGGTGGGTGGCCTAACTTGGACGGTGGAGTGGGTGGGTGAGGGGTTGGTGGATGGGGTTGGTGGCTGTAAATCCACAACCCCATTTCACACTTGGGGGGCTATGTCCAACAGTTACTTCTGGTAAGCCAAGAGGAAAAAGTGTGTCAAGTCACAAACTACAAGAGGAAACTGCAAATCATATGACTACGACACTTTCATTACAACAACTCAGAAAAAATCATATGAAAACTGCCCCAAACCAAATCATTATGGAACAACATTTGCAGTAGTTTGACAGTGGCCACGGTTTCACATATTAAGATGGTGATATTGTTAATAAGATAACTCGAAAACGAGAGTTACAGTTCAATAAATTTGTTCAGATACGTAAAAGTACATATTTAGAGGTATGATGAGTTTTAACTCTCAATGACCGCCGCCACCACTACCAGACCCACTTCCAGATCCGTGGCTTGCACCACCACCAATTCCAATGCCAATGCCGATACCAATTCCAATGCCTCCTCCATGGCCACCACCATGACCACTTCCTGCACCACCCCCTATGCCTCCTCCAAAACCACCACCACCTCCAAGACCCCCACCGGCACCAATCCCACTGCCATGACCCGACCCTCCACCTGCACCAAACCCACCCTCGTGGCCAGATCCTCCGCCTACACCGCCACCTCCACCTCCACCGCCTACACCACCTCCAGCTCCAAAGCCTCCACCATGTCCAAAACCCCCACCAACTCCACCGCCACCACCTCCGCCTCCACCGCCGCCACCCCCAATTCCTCCTCCAGTTCCACCACCTAAACCTCCTCCAGCTCCAAAACCTCCACCATGACCCAAACCGCCTCCCCCACCACCACCTCCTACACCCCCTCCAAAACCACCACCATGACCTACACCACCTCCACCGCCACCTAAACCTCCTCCTCCTCCAACACCTCCCCCAATGCCACCACCTCTTCCACCACCGTGACCACCTCCTAGCCCTCCTCCACGACCACCCCACCTACCACCACATCGTCGTCGGCTCCCAAATCGACAATCATCATCATGGTACCTAGTTTTGTCAAGCTTGTCATCTCCAAGACTGATTGCACTCAAATGGAGGACAATGCACATGAGAAGAAGACTCAGAGGGAGCCATTTCGAAGAGACATCCATGGCAGCTTTGATATTGCAGCTCACTTAGTTTGTTAGCCTTTTGTATGGAAGCTATTCTTATATAGGCTTCACCTACCAGCCAAAGCTGTCGCAGCTCAATTAAACAGCACTCGTCGATGGTTGCATTATGGTCATGGGACGCGTTGGAACCGTTGGGAGGTTGGCTGGAACATTAAATGAGAAAATGGATGTCAATGAAGACTCAAATAGATAGTTGTGTGGGACTGGCTAAAGCCCAAAGGCTAAATCAGCAAGTCAGCAATATATTCTTCTACTAAAAACAGCCAGTCCCGACGCTCTAGCTTACTGCGCTATTCGAGCGTTATTCTCTCATGTAATTCTTGGTAGCACGAGGAGGCAAAAAGGGAATCAACCGAAGTGCACAAATTAGCAACGACAAGATTAATTTGTTACATCTTTTTAATAAAAATAACTTAAATCGGGTTGAAGCAAGGAAATTAATGCACAAAGAATAGCATTAAAATAGTCACAAATAGGAATTAATTATATATCAATATTTAATCTTCAATGTACTACCGTTACTTACCACTTGAAAATCAAATGTGAAAACTACTCTTTGAAATTTCAATCTTTACAGTTATGCAGATTGGAGTAAAACATATTAATTACTCCTTCTGCATTGGTAGATGCAGCATTGATTCCTTTCTGATACAAAATTAATTATCAACCATATATACCTCTATGTATATGCTTTTTTTTTTAATGGCTCTATGTATATGCTATTCGGTTTGATAGTTGCAGAATCTCTACATTATATAATTTTCAAAGCACAAAGGTTTGGTTTCTGTTTATGAAACTAAATTAATAAAAGTAGTGTTATATATAGTCTTAGCATTATGCAAGTTTTACGCATTCCCTTTAAAAAAAAGTGTGAAGTCCATTATTAAAAAAGTAATTTTTTTCATACATGCAGATTTTATATTTACTCACTTCTTTTAAAGGGAGTGCGTGTAACTTGCATAGTCTAAAACTGCAAATATTATTTTACAATTAATAACTATATCAATCAAAAGACGAATAGTGCTATAAAATCACATTTATCATACGAATAGTATGTTTTCATCATAAATGGTCCTTTTCGGTCACAGAATTTTGACCACAAAAACTCGTTTCTCTTATAGTACTTCTTATTTGTATTGTTATTAAATAGAAATATTTAATTAAATATCACGTTTCATTAATTGCTTTAAGTTTATAAAATAAATAATAATAATATATACCATAAAATTAGAAGTGAAAAATGATATATTTAATTAAGGTTATAATAATTGTAGTTAAGATAGGTTATCGTTTAATTATCCTATTATAATGGCTTCCTTCCAACTCCCATGGTCCTCAGGCATGCAAGCCGTACGTACTTATTCACAATGAATGCTAAAATATTAAATGAGTCTGAGAAGAAATATGAAAAGAATCTATATCATGGTCATAACTTTCAACATCATCCACATGTAAAATTACTTACAAATTTACAAGGCATGCAGTACCAATGGAGCTAATTGTGATGATTTTGTGGGTTCAAGTTCAACCTGTCATGGATAACAAGCCTGCATGATGATGATGATCATCATATATATAGCATGGCAAAGAATGATCATGAATCCAACTAGACCATGGTCCATGCAGCAAGGGGTTTTATGCTCCCAAAAAGTTCATGTCTTGTAGCAGTTAGGCATGAATCCAACTAGACCATACCGATAAAGACTCGGTACAAAACAACGGAGCTTAAGATTGTATGTCTTGGAAGTCCTGATGGTGATAATCAGCTTATTAATTCTGAATGTTGGGATCTTTCAAATTATACGAGAAATATATACTATGATAGGCTTTAAATGAGGTATACAATGATTTCATTTCATTTCTTCACAAGTACAAAGCCACTACATGATCATCAGATCGATCATGATCAGTACAACATTTGACTCTTGGGATAAGTACAGAAGGAATAGCATAAAAGAATAGAGGAAAAATGATGTGAACCCCAATCGACTCGCTTTGAGACCCAACAACAATATTGGAAAAATAAATCAAGGAAAGCCAAACTCAAGTCAATGGATGGAGAATTTAGACCCGTTGAGAACTCGTTTCAAGAACCTAGATTATATGAAAATCTAAACCCGTTGAAGAACCCATCTTAAGAACCCAGATTACAAAGAAGGAACGTCACAAAGGTTGTGATTTACCTTTGATAAGTTCAAACGTTCAATCAAGAACAAGATGAGATAAACTCAACTCACAATGAATAAAATTCATCAATTTCAATAATGTCTTACCTGTTCAAATGAGGTTACAAGTGATTTAAATAAACAATCCCTAACAACCCTAGTGAATAGTGCGATGATACTGTAGCGTGAACAGTGCTAGCTAGAGTATTTCTAAAATCCTAGTTCAAATAAAAATAATAACTTTCCGAATAAGCCCTTGGCCAAAATATAAGGCCTTCCTAAAAACTCTAGTTTATTAGAAATAAGACGTGTGGGTTGGACATCCACAAACTCAATTATTCTAGATTAATTCCTATTATTAATAAAATAAGCCCTTTTAATGAAATAAATAAGTCCATGGCCTTCAATAACAATATGCCCAAGTCGTGTCTTCCATAGCATATCACATAGTTGAAAACTGGATCTCCTTCTCTCAAGCCCATCTTGAATATTGGGCTCTTGCTAAACACGTCTCAAGTGGATTTCACCCATCCTTGCAGAGCTTCCTTGATCTTCCTAACTCTTGATCTTGTAATTGCCTATTCTGAAACTTGCAAAGGATCTTTACGACTTGGTCCACCTTAGGGCCCATCATTCCCTCTCTCCTCAAAAGGATTCGACCTCGAATCTCCACCTAGATCAAAAGAAAAAAGATTAGAAACATTGAAAGGAGTAGAAATATGGTACTTACCTAGAAGATCCACTTGATATGAATTGTCATTAATTTTCTCAAGAATGTAAAAAGGTCTATCCAAGCCACTCCTGTCATCAACAAGCAAAAACATCAATACTAAAGGAGTAAGTGGATTAAAACCATATACAATTTCAAAATGAGAATAAAAAATGGTAGTATGCATAGTTTCATTATATGCAAACTCTAATAATGACAAATAATACCCTCGCAAACGTTCATGCAACAATTCAATGAATAGAAAATGATACACTCACAAACGTTCATAAAATACATCTAAAGTTTTCTTTACACCAAAATGACCACTCCAATTATACGTGATCTCAATGAATGGCAAATAATATTTCCACAAACATTAATACGACACGTCAATTAATGGCAAATGATACTGTCACAAGCATTCATGCAACATGTTAATGAATGGCAAATGATATTCCTGCAAATGTTCATGCAATGATTCAATGAATGGCAAATGATATTCCCACAAACGATTATGCAACACATCTAAAATCTTTTTTACACCAAAATGATCCATCAAACCACATCTATGCACAAGCAAATGGCGAATAAGACTAGTAGGCTCATAAAATCTATTCTCTTTAAATAAATACCAATCTAGTCTATAGCACTTACCAAACGATGCTTTCTCACATACTCCATACACATAAGCAAAGTCATTATCATTAGCATGCAATTTCTTATCATATTCAAATCTCAATAGCTTTGCATCTAAAATGAAGACAATGACATACCGTCTTGATAATGCATCAATCACAAGATTTTTCTAACCATGCTTGTATTTGATTTCATTAGAAAAAGTCTCAATACATTCCTCCCACTTAGCATGCATTCTAGTCAACAACTTACATTGTCCCTTCAAGTGTATCGAGGACACATGTTCTTGAAAGAAAGATCGGGTAGAGATTGTCACACCTGGCACAAAGTTAATGTAATGCTCCATCTTTCTAATAGGTGGCAACCCACTAAACACACTGCTAGGAATCATGACCTCATATCCCTGCAACAAAAAAACAACAATACTAGGCAAAGGTACGTCAAGTTCGTTAGTATAAAAACTCACTTTTCTTTTTGTTTTCCTCTAATTTTCTGCACTATCTCTTCTCTTTTCACTCTCTCTTTTCTTTTCACTCTCTCTTTTTTCTTCAGTCTCTTTATTCTTTTCACTCTCTATTTTCTTTTCACTCTCTGTTTTTTCTCTCTTGAGGTTTTGGCCTCACTATTTTTTTGTTTCCCAATCTCACTTTCACTCTTTCTTTTTTGATAAATCTCACTTTATCTCTTTCTTTTTTGATCAACCTCACTTTTACTCTTTCTTTTTTGATCCACCTTACTTTTCAACTTGAGTTGGTCCTCATGGACCTGTGTTGGAGTTAAAGGAGCAAGTTTGACTGTTTTTCCATCCTTTCTGAAACTGTACATGTTCCTAAATCGATCATGGATCACTCTCCTATCACACTGCCATGACCTCCCTAACAAAATATGACCAGAATGCATAGGCACTACATCACAAAGTATCTCATCCTTATACCTCCCAATTGAAAAAGAAACTAGCACTTGCTGATTTACCCTAACCTCCTCACAATCATTCAACCACTGCAACTTGTATGGTCTAGGGTGTTTCAAGGTAGGTAAATTCAATTTCTCAACTAAAGTAGTGCTAGCAACATTAGTACAACTTCCCCTATCAATGATCATACTACATACCTTGTTGTTGATGTGGCATCTAGTATGAAAAATGTTCTCTCTTTGCTGCTCTATATCATCCATCTTAAATTCTGTATTGGGAGCACGCCTAACAATAAGAGACTCGCCATACTCTTCATTTTTATCGTATTTATTCTCAATACTAGGCTCACGTCTCCTTCTATCTCTCCGACTTTACAAATTTCTAATCAATACATCTTGTTGTTCCATCTTATCTCTCACTTCTCCCAACTTCAAATTTAACCTTTCAAACTTTTGTTGCATGGACTACAACACAAAGAATGAGTTATCTACCATCCCCTTTGGTAATGAGTCATTTTTATGAGACATCATATGTTCTGCACAAAAAAGAATGTTAGAGGAAAAAAGACCTCACACGCTCCCTTATGTATTTATACTCGAATAATGGCTCTCCACTCGTGTTTCACTCTTAATTGACTTTTTCCCGATAATAATCTCACACTCTCTTGCCATTTACCTCAAGAGTTTTCCCACTCAAGTTCTTTTAGAACTAATTAAACAAATCAAGACAATACAACCTTATTTTATTCCAACTAGTAATTAGGTCCAAGAAAACAAAGTACAAGAGAAAACACGGAAGGAATAAAATGACATGAGACTCAAGGAATTTATAGGATGGAAAGAGTAATTACGAAATAAGATACGAACTGGAAAAATGTATTAAGCCCCTTTAAAGATAAAGGCTCAATCAATAAAATCAAAATTTGGATTTTTTTTTCAAATTTTTTTTTCCTTTCTTTTCTTTTTTTTTTCCTTTCTTTTATTTTTTTTTCCTTTCCTTTCTTTCTTTTCTTTTCTCAACAATTCAACCACAAACAGAAATATTCAATTGTGATAATCAAACAATTGAATTCAAACACATAAAATAATATTGGAAAAATAAATCCAAGAAAACCAAACTCAAGTCAATAGATGGAGAATCTAGACCCGTTGAGAACTTGTTTCAAGAATCTAGATTATATGAAAATCTAGACCCGTTGAACAACCCATCTCAAGAATCCAGATTACAAAGAAGGAACGCCACAAAAGTTGTGATTTACCTTTGATAAATTCAAACATTCAATCAAGAACAAGATGAGATAAACTCAACTCACAATGAATAAAATTCATCAATTTCAATAATGTCTTACCTGCTCAAATGAGGCTACAAGTGATTTAAATAAACAATCCCTAACAACCCTAGTGAATAGTGCGATGATACTGTAGCGTGAACAGTGCTAGCTACAGTACTTCTAAAGCCCTAGTTCATATAAAAATAATAACTTTCCGAATAAGCCCTTGGCCAAAATACAAGGCCTTCCTAAAAACCCTAGTTTATTAGAAATAAGACGTGTGGGTTGGACATCCCCAAGCCCAATTATTCTAGATTAATTCCTATGATTAATAAAATAAGTCATTTTAATGAAATAAATAAGTCCATGGCCTTCAATAACAATATGCCCAAATCGTGTCTTCCATAGCATATCACATAGTTGAAAACTGGATCTCCTTCTCTCAAGCCCATCTTGAATATTGGACTCTTGCTAAACATGTCTCAAGTGGATTTCACCCATCCTTGCAGAGCTTCCTTGCTCTTCCTAGTTCTTGATCTTGTAATTGCCCATTCTGAAACTTGCAAAGGATCTTTACGACTTGGTCCACCTTGGGGCCCATCAAAAAAGCATGCAAACAAACAAACATTACACAAGAGAATCTTGATTAATTAACTTTTCCTTGTATGATAAGTTGATAACTATTGGCTTTCCCGAATAGAACTATTTCACAGTTTAAAGTTTCGGATATTATGATGACAATGATGCAAGAACTGCATGCAACTTAATAAACTCGTTCAACTATTGCAAAAACTGGTTAAGGTGTTTTAGGTTTCAACGTCCACCACCACCATTGCCGAATCCCTGGCCTGCACCAGCACCAACACCGATTCCAACCCCAGTGCCAATGCCAATTCCAACTCCAAATCTTCAACCACGACCTCTGCTGCCACCTCCTCTTGCACCACCACCACCTCCAACACCTCCGCCTGCACCAAACCCACCACCTTGACCTGATCCTCCACCTACACCACCACCTCCTCCTCTTCCTCCACCTCCAGAACTGCCACCAGCTCCACCACCTGCACCGAACCCACCCCCATGGTCGGATCCTCCACCTACACCTCCTCTTCCTACCTCCCTGCCTCCACCTCAACCACCTAAACCTCCCCCAGCTCCAAAACCTCCACCCTAACTTGAACCACCACCAACACCACCTCCTTCTCCTTCACCAAAGCCACCACCACCACCACCACCTACACCCCCTCCTGCTTCCCCTCCAACACTACCCCTAAACCCAAAACCACCACCAAGACCCCTACCACCTCCAACACCCCTGCCTGATCCAACACCACCTAAACCTCCTCTTCCACCGGCACCTCCCCCAATGCCACCACCTCTACCCCCTATTCCTCCTCCACGAACACCCCCATTGCCACCACATGATCTTCGACCTCCAAATCGACAATCGTGATTGTTGTATCTAGTATTGTCCAGCTTGTCATCTCCAAGAGTGATTGCACTCAATTGGAGGAAAATGCATAGGACAAGAAGACTCAAAGAGAGCCATTTCGAAGAGATTCCCATGGCTTCTATAAAATGTAGAGAAAATTGTATATAGTGAGCTTGAAAATAGAGAGATCGGAGAAGAAGAAAATCAGTGCTTCTGATTATTGTACGAAATTGAATTATAGTTCTTTACAATCAGTTCGTTTAAATAGACACAAGGACTATTTACAACTTGCCATCTAGACCACTAATATTCATGATTGGATAACTAACTTAAGTACCAATTACATGCAAGCCTTTTGTTTCTGTTTAGCTTCTTGAGACTTTAACTCCAGACCTTCTATATGATTCTGTAAGCTCCAACACTCCCCTCAAGATGAGAATGAATGTTAATCATTCCCATCTTGTGTATAAGATGATGGAAATTGAGTGAACCAAGGGGTTTGGTTAATATATCTGCTAACTGATGTTTAGAAGGGATGTGTATGATTTTAATGAGGCCTTCTTGTAATTTTTCTCAAACTAAGTGGCAATTCACTTGAATGTGCTTAGTCCTTTTGTGATGCACAGGATTAGAAGCAATTCGAGAGGCTGGTTTGCTATCAGTATATAATAAGGCAACTTGAGAATGTTGAATATTTAGATCAGCTAGCAAATATATGAGCCATTGAATTTCACATGTAGTTGTAGCTAAGGCCCTGTACTAAGATTCAGCAGATGATCTACTAACAGTGGGTTGTTTCTTCGATTTCCATGAGACAATAAAATCTCCTAGAAACACTGTGAACCAAGTTAAACTTTTTCTAGTGTCCAAGCAGCCACCCCTATCACTATCTGGGTATGCTTTTAGATGTAGAGATGAGTTTGCAGACATGTAAAGTCCCTAACCTGGTGTAGGTTTAATGTATCTAAGTACCCTTTCAGCAGCTTGAAGATGTAAGGTACTTGGATTGACCATAAACTGACTCAATGCTTGAATTGAATAAGCTATGTCAGGTCGAGATATAGTTAAATACAACAATCAACCAGCAATCCTTCTATAAGATGCAAGATCAGTAAGAGAAGGTGAAGAATCATTTGCACTTAGTTTCAGATTTGACTCCATAGGAAAAGTTATTGGTTTACAACCAGAAAAGCCACTATCTTGTAGAATATCCAAGACATATTTTCTTTGAGAGACAATAATGCCTTTAGTTGATCTGGCTATTTCTAGACCTAATATGTATTTGAGCTCACTAAGATCCTTGATGGTAAAAGAATCATGTAGAAATTTCTTCACTATATTAATCTGATCACTGCTATCAGATGCAAGGATTATATCATCAACATAAATTAGTTGGGCTATGAAAGTTGAGGGGGTTTGTTTAATGAATAAAGAAGAGTCTGATTTACCCTGAGTGAAGCCAATTTGCATCAAAGAATGAGACAATTTGGAAAACTATTGTCTTGATGCATGTTTCAGCCCATAGAGACTCTTTTTGAGCTTGTATACTCAAGGGTCATTGGTTGAGGAATATCCTGGTGGCAATTGCATATACACTTCTTCATTGAGATTTCCATGCAAGAAGGCATTATTTACATCCAATTGATGTAAATGCCACTAATTTATTGCAGCAACAGCAAGTAAGACTCTCACATATGTCATCTTAGCAATAGGAGAATAAGTGTCAAAAAAATCTAGCCCCTCTTGTTAAATGTAGCCCTTTGCCATTGGCCTTGCGTTATACCTTTCAACTGTACCATCAGCCTTAAACTTGACATGATAAACCCATTTACAACCTATTGCAATCTTGTTTGGAGGTAAAATAGCAAGATCCCAAGTTTTGTTTAATTCAAAAGCCTTTATTTCTTCTACCATGGTAGCTTGCCATTAAGGATGAGAAATAGGTTGTTTGAAGGTTTTGGGTTCGAAAGTTGAAGTAATGGCAGCAACGAAAGCTTTATATTTAGGGGATAATTGAGAAGTAGAAAGATAAGGGAATATAGAATGAGGCTTACCTTCATTTGAAGTTGAATTGCAGCTGGGAGATGATTGAATAACTAAAGTTGTCTGTGCCATATGACCACAATAGAAATTTTGTAAGTATGTAGGAGGATTTATGATCCTTTGAGACCTTCTGAGAGTTTCAATTTGAGTGTTGTCAATCTTTCAATTTGAGAATTTGATGTAATAGGAAGTGAAGAAGAATTGGGTTCTGAAGATTAAAAAAACTTAGGAAAGTTGGGAAAGACAAAAGGTGGATGAACTGCGTTTGGTATGGAAGGGAATATGGATTCAAGGATGTTGAACCCAAGGTTTCAAGTTTCATGTAATTAAAAATCTACACATGGATTTTGATGATAACAAATGATTTCAAAGAATAAAGGAGTCTCAAGCTCAAGTTGTTCACACAATGAAATCAAGTACATCAAGGAACCAAGCATGAGCAAGAAGGGAACAAGTTCACATTAAAGTCAAAGAGTAATGTTGTAAATCTCTTAAAAATTTGAAATTAGGATTAAGGCTCAAAATTAATATTTTATCATAAAGCATTAAAATACATTTTCCACATGTGCATGAATATTTTTGAAAATTAAATTTGAATATTTTGAAAGATAATTGATTGTCATCTTTCACATGTGCATGCCATGATTAAAGGTTTGAACTTTGAAAATATTAAAGATGATTGATTGTCATCTTTCACATGTGCATGTTTTATTTGAATAATTTCAAAAGTGATTGATGCTTTTCTTGACTTATGCAAAAGGAAGATGTCTTTGTTTGAAAAATTTGAAAAGTAAAGTGTGCTCCTTTTGTCATATGCAAAAAGTAAAAGATTAGGTTTGAAATTTTTGAAAAGCAAAGTGTGCTCCTTTTGTCATATGCAAAAAGTAAAAGATTAGGTTTGATTTTTTTGAAAAGCAAAGTGTGCTCCTTTTGTCATATGCAAAAAGTAAAAAGATTAGGTTTGAATTTTTGAAAAGTGAATGATGATGTCTTTGACATGTGAATCTTTTTAAATTTGAATATGAAGTCTCATATGCCTATAAATAGATCATTTGAGAGCTTCACATTCACAACACCAAGAGCATACAAATTCATTCAAAGCTTTCATTCTCTCTTCTCTAAGCATTGAGCCTTAACCCTTGTTCATTTTGAGAGATATAGTTTGTGCTGTATTGTTCTTATTTCACTCATTGAGAGTGTTTTCTGATATTCTACCCACTATCAATTCTTGTATCAGTAAAAGGGTGTGTATAACCCTTGTGCGTGTAGAAAGTGTTCTACACAGGGAATAGTTGAATCACCACGTGTAGGTGATTGCAAGTGTAGAGGGTGTTCTACACGGATCCTTTGTAGCGGTGTTGTTCAAAGGTGTAATAGGTTTCTATCTCCACCTGAAGGAGGTTGAATAGTGAATTCGGGGATCCTCAAGGGGTAGCTTGAGGCGAGGACGTAGGCAGTGGGGCCGAACCTCGTTAACATACTGAGTTTGCTTCTCTTACCCTTACTCTTTATATTTATTGCTATTTTATATTTTGTTTATATTTTATATTGTATATTTGATTTATAATTGTTATTTTTTTAAATACAACTCAATTCACCCCCCCTCTTGTGTTAGTCATCTGGGCAACAAGGAAAACTACATTTCTGGAAGCAAATGTTTTGAGGGTAATAAGATCCAAAAGCTTATATCCTTTGATATTTGGTGAAGGTCAATCTAGCAGTCGGCCTCCACTCTTTTGTGGAGACAATTACTCATTCTGGAAAGTTAGAATGAGAATATTCCTTCAGGCTCAAGGTCGAGAAATCTGGAAATGCATTGTAAATGGACCTTATATTCCAACAAAAGTGGTTGATGGAGTAAAGGTCAAAAAGGAAGAAGAAGAGTTTAATCGTGAAGACGATAGACTTTATACTTTGAATTTAACTGCTATGAATTTATTATATAATGCTCTCAATGGTAATGAGTTTAATAGAGTAATGACTTGTGCTACGGCAAAGGAAATTTGGGATAACTTGGAAGTTACTTATGAAGGAACTTCTCAAGTCAAGGAATCAAAAATTTATATTCTTACTCATGAATATGAAATGTTTAAGATGAATGATGATGAATCTATTTCTAGCATGCACACTCGTTTTACTAACATCATAAACAGCTTGACAGCTCTTGGCAAAATTTATTCCAAAGTGGAGATGGTAAGAAAAATTCTCAACTCTCTACCAAAACGTTGGGAATCAAAAGTGACAGCGATTCTTGAAGCTAGAGATCTCAAGAAGCTCGAAGTGAATGAACTCATCGGGTCACTTATCACCCATGAATACACATTGAAAAGAGGAGAAGAAGAAGGAAAGCCAAAGAAGAGCTTGGCACTTAAAGCTGTTCCTCATGAAAGTGAAAGTGATGAAGATGAGGAAAATGACGACAAAGATGAAGAAGTTGCGATGATAACAAGAAGAATTCAGAGGTTCTTAAAGAAAAATAAAACTCCTCCGAGGAAATCCTTCAAAAAGTTTTCCAAGAAAGATTCAGGTAAAAATGACACTTTAATTTGTTATAAATGCAATAAGCCTGGTCATATCAAACCAGATTGTCCTCTGCTAAAGAAAGATCGATACAAAGGCAAGAAAGCAATGAAAGCTACATGGGATGATGATTCAAGTAGCTCAGATAGTGAAGCAAGCAATGGAGAATCAGCAAATCTTTGTCTTATGGCTAAAGATGACATTGAGGTAACAAATCTTGATAATATTAATGATCCTTCATATGAAGAATTGCAAAATGTTTTAGAAGAGGTATATGAGGAATTTGAAAAATTGGGTATCAAGTATACTGCTTTGAAAAAGAAAAATTCTTTTTTAACAAACGAAATTGATACTTTAAGAAAAGAAAGTATTGTTTTGAAAGATGAAAATATTGAGTTAAAGAAGAAGAAAACTGATTTAGAAAATATTGTTGAAAACTTTACGAATGGAAAAAGAAATTTTGAAAAACTTCTTGGTAGTCAAAGATGTGTTTTTGACAAGGCAGGCTTGGGATATATGCCAAAACAAAAATACAAACCTTATAAAAATTCTTTGATAATCCTTCTACATCAAAGTCCAATATTCAAAATTCTTTTCATAATAAATTTGTCAAAAAAGGATACTATTATAATCACTCAAGATCTTCATATATGTCACATGTTATTTGCAATTTTTGTAATAGAAATGGTCATAATTATCATGCTTGTCCTATTAGAAGAAACATACAATGACTATTAGGGCCATATGGGTACCTAAAAATCTTGTTTCTTCTAATACTAATAAATAAAGGACCCAAAGAACTTGGGTACCAAGAAAAATCATTTTAATTGTTTTTATAGGTATGCATGAAGTCCTCTACAAGCAAAAACAAATGGTTTTTAGATAGTGGATGTTCAAGACACATGACGGGAGACAAGACTAAGTTCTTTGATCTTAGATCTAAAGAAGAAGGACACGTGACATTTGGAGACAACTCGAAAGGGAAGATCATGGGAATAGGTAAAATTGGTAATAAATCTTCTCTCATAATTGAAGATGTTCTACTTGTTGAAGGTCTAAAACATAATCTTTTGAGTATAAGTCAATTATGTGATAAAGATTTACAGTTACTTTCAAAATGGATAAGTGCATTATTTTGAATAATCATGATTGTAATATTTGTTTTACTGCTTTTAGAAGCAACAATGTTTATACAATGATTTTGAAGAAATTACCTCACACAAGATGCTATTTGTTTTTCAGTACAAAATGAAACTAATTGGTTATGGCATAGAAGACTAGGTCATGCCAACATGGAACTTATTTCCAAACTTTCAAAAAATGATCTTGTGAGAGGTTTACCAAAGGCAAATTTTCTTAAAGACAAAATTTGTGATGCATGCCAATTTGGTAAACAAACAAAAACTTCTTTTAAAACCAAGAAATATATTTCCACTACTAGACCACTGCAACTGATACACATGGATCTTTTTGGACCAAATAGAGTTGCAAGTCTAGGAGGAAAATATTATGCTTTTGTTATTGTTGATGATTTCTCTAGATATACTTGGGTCATCTTTCTTGCTCATAAAGATGAGGCACATAATGCTTTTACCAAGTTATGCAAGAGAATTCAAAATGAAAAGGGCTATACTATTTCAAGTATCCGAAGTGATAGGGGAAAAGAGTTTGTTAATAAAAATATTGAAACATTTTGTGATGAAAATGGTTTTGTGCATAATTTTTCTGCTCCTCGAACTCCTCAACAAAATGGGGTAGTAGAGAGGAAAAATAGATCTCTTCAAGAGATGGCAAGAACAATTCTTAATGAGAACAACTTGCCTAGTTATTTTTGGGCCGAAGCGGTAAGTACTGCATGTTATGTTATAAATAGAGTTATGTTAAGGTCTAAATTAGATAAAACCCCCTATGAGCTTTGGAATGAGAAAAAGCCCAACATTGGTTACTTTCATGTATTTGGATGCAAATGTTTTATTTTGAATGACAGGGATAATTTAGGCAAATTTGATGCAAAATCGGATGAAGGTATTTTTCTCGGGTATTCTACAAATAGTAAAGCTTATAGAGTATTCAATAAAAAGACTTTAACTGTACAAGAATCTATGCATGTAGTATTTGATGAATCTAATTCTCTACTCTCCAAGAAATCCATTGATGAAGAAACAGGAGGTATAAATAATA
Organism: Carya cathayensis; assembly: GCA_011037825.1. NCBI lineage: Eukaryota > Viridiplantae > Streptophyta > Magnoliopsida > Fagales > Juglandaceae > Carya > Carya cathayensis. The sequence continues at coordinate 808,866 of QGSO01000239.1, forward strand.
CAGAAAGTCTCAATCTCAACAAAGAGAACACAATAGAGGAAGTCCAACATGGAGACATCAGGAAAGATCATCAAAATTTAATACGAGATGCAACCAAACAGTGGAAATTTGTGAAAGATCATCCAGTGGAACAAATTCTGGGAGAACCTTCACAAGGTGTAAGCACTCGATCATCTCTTAGAAATATTTGCAATCATACTGCTTTTTTATCTCAGATTGAACCTAAAAATATTGATGAAGCACTTCTTGATGAATCTTGGATTCTAGCTATGCAAGAAGAGCTTAATCAATTTGAAAGAAATGATGTTTGGACACTTGTTCCTAAACCCAAAAATCATACTATTATTGGAACAAAATGGGTTTTTAGAAACAAGAAAGATGAGTCCGGAGTCATTACTAGAAATAAGGCTCGACTTGTAGCCCAAGGTTACAATCAAGAAGAAGGAATTGATTATGATGAGACATATGCACCAGTCGCAAGATTAGAAGCTATTCGAATGCTACTTGCATATGCTTGTTATAAAGATTTCAAACTTTTTCAAATGGATGTTAAAAGTGCTTTCTTAAATGGTTTTATAAATGAAGAGGTATATGTTGAGCAACCTCCAGGTTTTGAAAATCATATTTCTCCAAATCATGTTTTCAAACTCACAAAAGCACTATATGGACTCAAACAAGCTCCTAGAGCGTGGTACGAGAGACTCAGTGGTTTCTTGATTAAAAAAGGTTTCTCAAGAGGAAAAATCGACACAACTCTTTTCATTAAATACGAAAATGATGATATTCTTTTGGTTCAGATTTATGTTGATGATATAATATTCGGTGCTACTAATGAAAATATGTGTCAAGTTTTTGCTAAGACTATGCAGGATGAATTTGAAATGAGCATGATGGGAGAACTTACATTCTTTCTCGGATTGCAAATTAAGCAAGTAAAAAGTGGGACATTCATCAATCAATCAAAATATATTAAGGAATTGCTGAAGAAGTTTGGGATGGAAGGTGCTAAGGAAACTGGAACACCAATGAGCCCATCTACTAAACTTGATAAAGATGAATCCGGTAAGACAGTTGACTCGAAAGTATATCGAGGTATGATTGGTAGCTTATTATATTTGACAGCCAGTAGACCAGATATTATGTTCAGTGTGTGTCTATGTGCACGTTTTCAATCATCTCCAAAAGAATCTCATTTAATTGCAGTTAAGCGCATTCTTAGATATCTTAGTGGTACAATTAACCTAGGGTTATGGTACCCTAAACACACATCTTTCGATCTAATCAGCTACACAGATGCAGATTATGCTGGTTGTAAAATAGATCGAAAAAGTACTAGTGGAGCATGTCACTTCTTAGGTCATGCATTAGTTTCCTGGTTTAGTAAAAAACAAAATTCTGTTGCATTATCTACTGCTGAGGCAGAATATGTTGCTGCGGGTAGTTGTTGTGCTCAAGTTCTTTACATGAAGCAACAACTTGAAGATTTTAAACTCATGTATAATCACATTCCAATCAAATGTGATAATACAAGTGCTATAAATCTTTCAAAGAACCCAATACAACATTCTAGAACTAAACATATTGAAATAAGATATCATTTTCTTCGAGATCATGTGCAAAAAGGCGATATAGTACTAGAGTTCACAAACACACACGATCAGTTAGCAGATATATTCACAAAACCTTTACCAGAAGATAGATTATCTATGATTAGAAGAGAAATAGGTATGATGCATATTATGAATATCTCTTAAAAGACAGATCAAAATTCATAAAAATAGATAGATTTTTCTTAAATACTTTTACATAAACTTGAGGTTCTTAGCCTCATGTTTGAGACGCTCATTCTCTTCATACAATATCATGTCATCCCTATTCATGGGAACTGGCAAGCGGAATGAAGAATCCAATAGAGATTTCAACTTTTTATTCTTCTGCCGAAGGATTCCTTCCCTTGTGTGAGACTCTTGAACAATTCGTTGAAGTACAACAATTTGTTCCTTAAGCTTTTCAACCTCATGGTTTTTGGCTTGAACCCGCTGGGAAAAAGCAACAATAGAGGATGAGTAGCGAGTTCCGAGACTCACCAAGTCGTAGATAGCATCGGAGTCTGACTTATTAGCCATACTATTATTTTCTTGCTGCAACATGGCACCAATGGTAGCTGCAGAAAGGACAGGAGATTGAGGTGTAGAATACCTCATGGATGCATCTAGAGGAATGTTAGAAGAATGAGCCATGGAGAGAAGAATTAAAAAACTTAAAGCGAGAATGTAGAAAGAATGCAGATGAGTTATAGAGATAAGAAGAAAACTTGATGCGGATTGGATGAACTTTAAGACTGCTTTTATAGAGATAGCATAAAGAACAAGACGAGCTATCATCCAAGTCAAAGAGTAATGTTTTTTTTCCGTTCGGTGAAAATGACATTTTTTAGAAACTCGGAGCCTTCAATCTCGTTTGTCAACAACATCAGGCGATTTTTTCAAATCTCCAGCCACACTTGTCGGGTCACGGACGGATCCAATTATTCTCTTTTTCAACTATCTACAGTGTATTTTAACGCACCGTTTTCTTCAGTCTATTTACTTGCTGCCGATCCTTTTTAATGATGCCAAAAGGGGGAGAAGTTTTAGACTAGAACATTAACATTGTTTAAATTGCTAAACTTGTTATATATGCTTGGAATTATATTTATATTTTTGCTTGAAAAACTAACGCACATTCTCAGGGGGAGCTTAAGTATTAATACAGGCTTCAGGTTCTATCAAGTATTTGTCATCATCAAAAAGGGGGAGATTGTTGAACCTAAGGTTTCAAGTTTTGTGTAATTATATATTTACACATGGATTTTGATGATAACAAATGAATTCAAAGAATGAAGGAGTCTCAAGCTCAAGTTGTCCACACAATGGAGTCAAGCACATCAAGGAACCAAGCATGAGCAAGAAGGAAACAAGTTCACATTAAAGTCATAGAGTAATGTTGTAAATCTCTTAAAATTCGAAATTAGGATTAAGGTTCAAAATTAATATTTTATCATAAAGCATTAAAATACATTTTCCACATGTGCATGAATATTTTTGAAAATTAAATTTGAATATTTTGAAAGATAATTGATTGTCATCTTTCACATGTGCATGCCATGATTAAAGGTTTGAACTTTGAAAATATTAAAGATGATTGATTGTCATCTTTCACATGTGCATGTTTTATTTGAATAATTTCAAAAGTGATTGATGCCTTTCTTGACTTATGCAAAAGGAAGATATCTTTGTTTAAAAAATTTGAAAAGTAAAGTGTGCTCCTTTTGTCATATGCAAAAAGTAAAAGATTAGGTTTGAAATTTTTGAAAAGCAAAGTGTGCTCCTTTTGTCATATGCAAAAAGTAAAAGATTAGGTTTGATTTTTTTGAAAAGCAAAGTGTGCTCCTTTTGTCATATGCAAAAAGTAAAAAGATTAGGTTTGAATTTTTGAAAAGTGAATGATGACGTCTTTGACATGTGAATCTTTTTAAATTTGAATATGAAGTCTCATATGCCTATAAATAGATCATTTGAGAGCTTCACATTCACAACACCAAGAGCATACAACATTCATTCAAAGTTTTCATTCTCTCTTCTCTAAGCATTGAGCCTTAACCCTTGTTCATTTTGAGAGATATAGTTTGTGCTGTATTGTTCTTATTTCACTCATTGAGGAGTGTTTTCTGATATTTTACCCACTATCAATTCTTGTATCAGTAAAAGGGTGTGTATAACCCTTGTGCGTGTAGAAAGTGTTCTACACAGGGAATAGTTGAATCACCACGTGTGAGGTGATTGCAAGTGTAGAAGGTGTTCTACACGGATCCTTTGTAGCGGTGTTGTTCAAAGGTGTAATAGGTTTCTATCTCCACCTGAAGGAGGTTGAATAGTGAATTCGAGGATTCTCAAGGGGTAGCTTGAGGTGATGACGTAGGCAGTGGGGCCGAACCTCGTTAACATACTGAGTTTGCTTCTCTTACCCTTACTCTTTATATTTATTGCTATTTTATATTTTGTTTATATTTTATATTGTATATTTGATTTATAATTGTTATTTTTTTAAATACAACTCAATTCACCCCCCTTCTTGTGTTAGTCATCTGGGCAACAAAGGAAAACTACATTTCTGGAAGCAAATGTTTTGAGGGTAATAAGATCCAAAAGCTTATATCCTTTGATATTTGGTGGGTAACCTAGAAAAAGGCATTTGTAAGCTCTTGGTTGAATTGGCCTGTAACTAATGTATTGATCCCAAAGGGTCTTGAATTCATTAAAGTACTCAGTAAATGATCTTGAGCCTTGAGAAATTGAACTAAGAGACTTTTCTAGAGTAAAGACTCTTGGACCATCACTTCGAAGATACCTTGTCTTGAGTTCTTCCCAAATGTCATATGCAATTGTGAAGTATAGCAGACTCCCATGAATCTCTTTGGCTATAGAATTCATTAGCCAAGATAAGAGAAGATTATTTGCTCTCAACCAAGCAGTTTGAATCCAAAAATCACCAAGATTGGATTGAGGCAAAGTACCATCTATGAATGCAATCTTATTCTTTACTATAAGAGCTATAGAGATGGATCTACTCCATGCAATATAATTTTTGCCAATAAAGATCTCGGGAACTAAGAGTGCTCTAGGATTATCAGATTGATGCAATTAATAAGAACTTGAAGAATCATTTGATGGGTTTCTTGAAGAACCATTAGTATTTGCCATAGAAGCATAATGCGCAGAAGACTCAGAATCCACCATAGAAGTGGGAAAGAAATAGAAAGATTGAAGAAAAAAGCTTAAGAGGGCAGCGGAAAATGAATTATACACGATGATACCATGTAAAATATAGAGAAAATTGTATATAGCGAGCTTGAAAACAGAGAGATCAGAGAAGAAGAAAATCAATGCTTCTCTTTATTGTACGAAATTGAATTACAGTGCTTTACAATCAGTTCATTTAAATAGACACAAGGACTATTTATAACTTGCCATCTGGACCACTAATATTCATGATTGGATAACTAACTTAACTACCAATTACATGCAAGCCTTTTGTTTCTGTTTAGCTTCTTGAGACTTTAACTCCAGACCTTCTATATGATTCTGTAAGCTCCAACAGCTTCTTAGATATTGTAGCTTGCTTATAAGTTTGATATCCTTTTGTATGAGAGCTCTCCTTATATAGGCTTCACCCATTGACCAATGCTCGTAGCTCAACTAAGCAGACATTAATGGTTGCAATATGGTAATGATCATGTGACGCGTTGAAATAGTTGGGGATTGGCCAGAACATTAAATGAGAAAATGAAAGTCAGAAAAGTAGCCTCCATTTCATTTTTTGTGCCCTCAAAAGACTCGAAATAGAACAAGGAAGAAAGAATACGAAATAAGTAAAATAACACTTAGAAAACTTCATTTGGGAAAAGTTTGTTAGAATCAAGCTGAACCACGGAATAAGACTTGGGAGAGGGAAAAACAATTATGAATAAGACTCGCAGAACTAGTGGATAAGATTTAATTTGGGTGTAATGGTTCAAAAAAAAAATCTAGTTAATCTACCTTGAATGGTTGGAAAGATTTCTAAAAGCTTATTTCAATTCATTGGAGCATGTCTGTTGAGTTGTACGTGTTGGTGTGTGAGTGTGTGAGTTTGTGTTATGGAAAATTGGATGCATGTCTCTTGCAAAGAAGATCAATTTGAAGAGATTTTCCCATAATCCCAGTACTCCAGTCTACCTTTCTCTTGTCATGAGTACTCATGAAGCTAAAACAGGGTAACTATTAGTCTGTTTAGTTCCCATATATATCCAATGTGTCACACAGTTCACTTTCATCATAAAACCATTGATAGTGTCAATTCGAGTTTTAAAGAGTTATTAATCCAACTTGCAAAATCTCCGCGGATATGCAAATGTAAAGTTCTCGTTTATAATATAGTTGGTTTTTTACAACATGTACTTAGCCAATGATGTCATTGGTAGAATTGAAAGAATCGAGATAGGTTAGCCTATCCGAGAGAGAGAGAGAGAGAGAGGAGGTGCAATAACATGTGATCATTTTTTTCCAAGCCATGCCAGCAATATTTTCTGATCGAGGACATCCACATGCATGCGCAAATAAAAAGACAAGCTAGGAGAAGGATAACATTGATATCGTTTTCAAAATTAGCTTAATCAATAGTCTCATGTGGTTGCTCCGAACAAATATACAGGTAGAGACCATAATAAAGGCTCAACTAATTTCATAAATACGAGTTTTGACTTTTGAATCTTTGATACTGTTGATCTATTTTATAATTTGCGTGGCTCATACTTGTTAGAGATACTGGACGCCCGTGCTTTGTTTAACTGTGATGAAACAGATAAGAGTTTAATGATCTCTACATACACCATGCATAGTACATGCACGACTTTTTTCATGCATATGACTTGGTCAACTCTACCGACTCTCAAATTGGAAGTCAATCTTGATCTCTACATCTAACCGTACGTACGTCGGCGATGAAATCTGGATTGATGTAGAGAACGTTGACTGATAAATTCATGACATGAATGATAAGATTTCTTTGAAAATGCTAGAATGGTGTACCGATGGAATGCAATTGCATTCCTAGAATTACTCATGCTAATTGGTTCGTTTCATCCCATGCATGCAGATCGACTACTACTCGCTTATTATTGAAGAGAATAATTCTATTTAAATACCTTCACATTACGGAAATACCATTCACGTATTATAATTTGATTTGAAAAATAAATTTTAAAATTTAAAATTTTCACATCAAATTATGTTATGTGAATGGTATATGGTATAAAGACTTTCAAATAGAGGGTACCTGGGAATTGGTCCTAGTGCATATATAAGTTTTACACCCACCAATCACAAGATGACACATAAGGATTTCTTTAAAAGTGAAATACATTTAGATATTGTGGATCTTTACAATTTTTAACGCTTTTCATAACTCGAGACCATACTTTTCTCTCTCAACCTTTTACACCCGTTTGCCTTTTCTCTATCAACCTTTCCTTTACACCCATTTGCCCCCCCCCCCCCCCAAATCTCTCTCTCTCTCTCTCTCCTTCGGATAAACTGGACCCTGTTCTCAAACTTTACCCCTCTCGTACTATCCCTCTTATGTTGTCGCTCTCCACAGACATATCCCTCGCATGTTGTTGCTCTCCTCAGACCAAAGTGAGGTATTCTTGACGTGTTGATATTTTTTACATGCTCACCAGCTTTTTTTTTTAAAGCTTTTTTCTACTTTGATAAATACTGTAAAATAATCTATTGAGTTTGTAGCATTAACCTGTCTCACTAAAAAGTTTGTCAAGCTTGAGAAAAAAGTTTGTTTTTTTTTTAATCATTAACCTGTCTTTTTCTTAAAAAAAAAAAAAAGACAAAAAAAACATGTCTAACTGTACACTTAATAATATGTAGCACTGCAAACTTGACAAAAAGATTTGTTTTTTTTTTTTTTATATTTGAAAATGACTTTTTTGGATTGTTGTTAAAACCATATCCACTAACATGAAGAAAAATGAAATTAATGATCCTGCAACATAACGGCCCACCAAAAATTTAAGAAAACCGTAAAGCACATAATTCAAAACCAGATACTTTTTAGATTACCTGCATGATTGAATAAAATATGTTTAGGTTGAAGAAGTGCATTATGATAATGATGTTTAGATTACTTTTCAAGTACAAAACCGCCAAAAATTTTCCTTACATGTTTCATTTATGATAATGATTAGTCACCAAAAAGAATGTTCCCAGCAGTGCAACCTTATTTTAATTAATGATGTTTGTAGCCAATTTTATTTTTGGATACTATTCCATTAAATTATTAACTATTGTGCATGCGGATTTTGTTCTCTAAATGACACATTTTTCATGATATTAGGTGGAATAAAAATTTGAAAGATAAGTATTTCTAAGGATGAGGTATTTGATTCTGCAAATTCTAGTGCCGATGAAATTGAAATAATTGAAGATTTTGGATGTTGAGGTTGAAGAAGATAAGAACTTGCCCAAGGAACTAAATACCTCATCATCTTCACATGTGGAGAAATATATGGGGCTACAATTTGACGATGTAGGAGATGCACATACTAGCTATAAAGTTTTCTCTAGACGAATTGATTTTAGCATTCAAACAAACCATACCTTATTGTCAAAGGAAGACAGATCACTAATTGGGATAGAATATGTTTGTTCGAGGGTATGGTTCTGTTGCCAGAATTTGAAATCGAAAGATAGAGTAAGACTCGAGACTGCAGAAACAAAAATTGGGTGTAAGGCAATGATGTCAATAAAGAAGGATGGAGAAAAATGGGTTGTGTTCAAGTTTGTACTCTAGCATAATCATGAGTTGCTGACACCTAGGAGTACAAGTTTTTTTCGTGGGCACAGACGGGTAATACTAGCGCAAAACAATTTAATAGACACACTAACCGAGTCGGGGATACTAACATGGAAAATAATGTCCGTCTTGAGTAAGGAGTCTAGTGGTGACTATAATATTAGTTGCATTAATAAAAACGTTCAAACTTATTTAGACAATCGAGGATACAGTTTCTGGGAGAGGGAGACGCACAAAACCTGTACACTTACTTTCTGGAAAGCGAACGTAATAATCCAAACTTTGTATATTCGATCCAAGTTGATGAAAATGGATCGATGGGAAACTGATTTTGGGCAGATGCTAGATCAAGGGCTCCATATCAATATTTTGGGGACGTTGTGACTTTTGATGCCACGTACCTCACCAATCACTACAAGATGCCTTTTGTTTCGTTCATTGGAATTAATCATCACCATCAATATGTGATGTTTAGATGTGCCTTACTCATATATGAGACAGTTGAGTCTTATACTTGGCTGCTGAAAACATGACTAGAGGTGATGCTTGGCCGTGCTCCAACAATTATAATGGTTGATGATGACAAGGCAATGGCTAAGGCCATCGCGGAAATAATTTCAATACAATTCACAAATTGTGTTTATAGCATATATTACAAAAAGTTCCTGAATATCTAACTCATGTTTATAATAAGTACCCACAATTTCAGCAAGATTTTCAGCATTGTATTTATGAAACACTCACCATTGAAGAATTTGAGTTGGAGTGGACTGAAATATTATTAAAGTACAAATTAGAAGGCAATAGTTGGTTGTAGGGTATTTATGCCATGAGGCTAAAGTGGGTGCCAGCTTATTTGAGAGGCATATTTTATGCTGGAATGTCTATAACTCAGTGAAGTGAGAGTATGAACAAGTTTTTTAAAGGCTTTGTTCATTCAAGTACAATGGTTCTTGATTTTGTCCATCAATATGATAAAGTATTGAACGCCCGTTATGTCAATGAGAAAGAGAAAAATGTGAAGACAAAAATTACGAAACCGATTATGAGAACTTGTTTCAAAGTGGAAGAGGAAGCAGCCAAGATTTATACAAAAAAGTCATTTATTCACTTCCAAGAAGAGTTATTTCAAAGCCAACGATACAAAGCTTCTAAAATACGTAAGAAAGATAGGAGGAAAATATATTTGATGACACCTGATAAGAAAGAAAGTCTGGTATATGAAATAATAATTGGGAGGGAAAAGCTCAATGTTTCTTGTACATGTTGTCAATTTGAGTTTATTGGATTTTTATGCCACCACAGACTACATATTTTGAGAAAAAAGTCAATCATATGTCTTAAAAAGGTGGATGATCCATGCAAAAAGTTACATAATATATGGCATATGTGGCGATGGGGGGCCAGTGAACACAATCCCAATTGCATTTGTCATTGTTGCCCAGATGACTAACACAAGAGGGGGTGAATTGAGTTGTATTTAAAAATTAACAATTATAAATCAAATACACAATATAAAATATAAACAAAATACGAAGCAGTAATAAATATAAACAGTAAGGATAAGAGAAAAGCAAACTCAGTATGTTAACGAAGTTTGGCCTCACTGCCTACATCATCGCCTCAAGCTACCCTTTGAGGATCCTCAAATTCACTATTCAACCTTCTTTAGGTGAAGATAGAAACCTATTACACATTTGAATAACACCGTTATAAAGGATCCGTGTAGAACACCATCTGCACTTGCAATCACCTTACACGTGGTGATTCAACTATTCCTTGTGTAGAATAATTTCTACACGCACAAGGGTTATACACACCCTTTTACTGATACAAGAGCTGATAGTGGGTAGGTTATCAAAGAACACTTCTCAATTAGTGAAATAAGAACAACATAGTTCAAACTATATTTTTCTCAAAATGAATAAGGATGAAGGCTCAATGTTTAGAAAAGAGAGATTGAAAGTTTTGAATGAATGTTGTAAAACCTGCAATAATATGCGTATGCTTTTTGTGTTGTAAATTTGAAATTCTCAAATAATCTATTTATAGGCATATGAGACTTCATATTTAAATTTAAAAAGATTCACATGTTAAAGACAACATCATTCACTTGTTAAAAAATTTTAAATCTAATCTTTTTTACTTTTCGCATATGAAAAAAGGAGTACTATTCACTTTTTAAAATTTTCAAACAAAATCATCTACCTTTTGCATAAGTTAAAAAGAGCATCAATCACTTTAAAAAATATTTGAACAAAGCATATACATGTGAAAGATAACAACAAATCATCTATAATATTTTAAAAATTCATACTTTTAATCATGTCATGCACATGTTAAAAGATGACAATCAATCATCTTTCAAATTTTCAAATTTACTTTTCAAAATATTCATATACATGTAGAAAATTTATTTTAATGGTTTATGATAAAATATTAATTTTGAACCTTGATCATAATTTCAAATTTTTCAAGAGATGTACAACATTACTCTATGAGTTTTAATGTGAGTTTATTCCCTTCTTACTCATGCTTGGTTCCTTGATGTGCTTGACTTTATTATGTAGATAACTTGAGTTTGAAACTCTTTTATTTTTTTAATTCGTTTATTATCCTCAAAATTCATGTGTAGATATATAATTACATAAAACTTGAAACATTGGATTCAATAGTCATGAAACGTCATAGGCAGTTTTATGAAGTTGCTGAAATGGGGTTACAGTCTATCCAGAGATATGAGCATGTCTCAAGGGGCATAGAAAATATCCAACAAGAACTTCTTTTAATGAATGTTGATGACGGGAACGTAGAGAAGGCACAACCGGTCAATAGGCAAGTACTTTCAAATTTTTCATTACAAAATCCTCCACATATTGTGCCTAAATGAAGGACCAAATCGTTATGCTAAAAGAACCCAAAGAAAAATGGTCCAACCAAGAAGTGACGATGTAGCATCTGTAAAAAAGAGGACCATGTTAGAACCAATTGTATATCAAATAAGTACTTAGAATATGACAATTATGTTTCTAATTAATTACATTTCTTAAATTCAGTTTTTTACTTTATTAAGGAATCTTTTTTTTTTTAAAGGCATATGGAGGAACCAAGTTCAATTATATTTGACATATCTTCAAATCCGGGCTCTATCTCAACTGCATTTGACATTTTTGAATATTATGCCACTTGATATTTTGTATTTCTCATTTTTTATTTATTCATTTAATATGAACATTTTTTTTGTTTGTAGGAATATGCCGGAAAATTATGCAACTGCTTTTGACATGTCTCAAGATCCGACCATGTCACAAGATCAAGAGTTTGATGCTTCGTGGAATTTTCACGCATCACAAAATTATTAAATCATATCCAAACTTTAGATGAAATGCTTTTGCTAGAGTTGCTTTGTGGATTATGACACATTTTGAGAAGTCATTTAGATATATTTTGAAATGTTTGACATATTTTGTATTGTTGTTAATATCAACTTTTGAGAAGCCATTACATTTGTTAATGTTAATGCTATAGTGACTTTATTGCTTGGTAGACAACAGAGTCTACTTGGTTATTTATTTTATTAATAAGTTCTACTATTTTAATTTCAACCAAAGTATTCAAAGGCCTTTTAAAAGTTAAAGTAATTGTTACTTTTAAAAGTGAAAATAATTTTTATAATAAAGTCTGTATTTGCACTTGTTATAAATGTCATTTATCAAATAATTTATGAACAACAATTAATAAAATATATAAGCCCACTCAATAACCAAAGATCTTGACTTCAAATTCATTCTAAGACAAATATAAGCCAAATATATCTTATTATAGCATCAAACGAGTTACATTATCATTGATTTAATAAAATTTCAAACTAACTAATATCGCAATAAATACAATCCAAGAAGCAATCAAGGCACTTTTTTACTTCATTTTCATTGATTGGAATTTTGCATGTTCAATCATTGCCCGTTCAGATTTTATCCTTTCATTTATTTGTTGTGCTAATGCCAAGGTTCGCTTACAACAATCCGATTGTTCCATTTCAAGATCCACCCATTTGAAAAATGCACACTATTTTTTAATCTTATAATATGGACAGTTGAAAAACCGCCGACTAAAACTTTTTAGGTTGTCAGACGTTCTAAGTTTGGAGGGAATGCCACAATAACATAGTGGTCTTCGTCCCTAGATCACTTCATCTTCTACCTGCATAGACCGTGAACTAGATATGGTGTCTAGACCACTATTTTCCATATAGCTGCAAACAGAATCAAATTCTCTAAAGACATCACAACAACAAGTCAGAAATGAGTAAATCTAATAAACAAATTATAAATATAAAGAGATTGAAAGACCCAGCATTCTCCAAACACCTTTAAGTGATTAATATAAAAGCATATCTAGAAATCTTTCAGAAACCAAATTCAAAACAACCAAATGAAATTAAAAGACCCAACAAATGAGAGAAATAAAATAAAAAAATATTGTATCTTCCAAATAGACTTGCCAACCAAATTGTAGCTAAAGGTTAAAACATTAACCATAATAATAAATATATACAAGAAAACACAATTTTTCAATGGGATTATCTGAATAAGCTCTTAGATTTAATAAACAGGAGTCAGATGTCAAGTCGAAAAAAGAATGAAAAATGTAGAAGAATGGCTGGAATCAATTAAAAACAATTGTCAATGGGGAAACTGAAGAGTAAGCATTTTATAATCAGCTTAAAGAACCAAAATTGAATAATGCCATACCTGTTACTCATCAAGTGCATGACTTTCACATTGTGAGCTGTGCAAATGAATTAATTTGGTATTCCACAAATGACATTCCAATTGAACATTCACATTGAACATTCACTGTCAAATATATTTTTAATATGTTATCAGCTAGAGCTCTCTCAAAGTATGTTTTGACTACTTCAATTGAAGAAATATTCCATAAAAGAGTGTGCATTCTAGAGGAAAACTAGAGGCACTTCTCAGTGACAAGTTTCATATTGGATAAGTGTCGCATTATCAAAGATTGAGCAAGTTCTTTTTTATATAAATAAGTCAAAGATTGAGAAAGTTTTATGAGAATTGCACAACTCTCCAAGAAACAACATCTTGGTGCCACATCTGAGAGCATACCACCCCCTTCTTATCAGTACAAACACAATATTAAAATTACATCCAGTATAATGCGAACTTTTATCAATCATGAGATAGTGTCTGTTCAAATCTCTCAAAATGATATCTACTCCAAACATATATGCCATGGTTCCTACTTTGGCAGGGTGCAAATATCACCAAACAAACATCACCAGACAAGATGGACTTTTCTTCTAGACCAATATAGAAAACAGATACAAAATCAAACAAAATCTAACCAACAATTCTTTGGTCTGTACAAATTCCTTCTCTGGTCTATACCCAAACTACCCAATTGACAAAATCGCAACCCAAATTACCCAATCGAAGAAATCAACATAACATTCCAAATCGACAAAATCTCAACCAAAATTACCCAACCTAGACAAATCGACCTGCTGCTTCCATTGGATAGAGAGAGAGAGAGAGAGTGTGCGAGAGAAGTCTTACCAGATACTTCATGAGAGAAGTCAACTGCTGCTACTTCTTAACGTCTGCTGCTGCTGCTACTTCCGAACGGGATCTGTTTGGGTAGAGAAAGAGAGTACAAGAGAGGGAGAGAAATCTAGACAAGAGATAGAGTGTGAGAGAAATACTGCTGTGAGGGACAAAAGAGAGAGAGAGTGCGAGAGAGGGAGAAAGACGACAGGAACGCCTGAAATGAAGTCCTTTTGCAGAATGAGAACAAATACTCTCAAGTGCAGATCCATGATATTTTAAATAAGACTCCTACGTGTCTATTATTCATAAGTTGGTGTAATTCTAAGCTTTACACTGGGTCCGACTTGAAACTTTTCTCTTTCAAATAACACTCTTCACCAAATATTGGAAGACCGCGGGCTTTAATAAAGTTATACACAACTTAATTTAATTGTTGCAAAAAAAAAAAATGAAGCAATTCTACTCCATACAACCAGCCTGTGCAACTGTCGTGTAAAATTGCCACATCAACATCTGACAGAAATTAAAAAAACAAAAAAAGAAAGAAATTTGAAAAGCCATCGAACTGAAACTCGGGAATACAACATTTTACATTTCAACTAAAAGGTGGTATTTCAACTCAGGAATACAAAATTTGAGAAGATCAAAAGGTGGTATTTCAACTAAAACATTTTGCATTTCAAACATAGCATTTCTACTGAAAGCATTTATATCATCTAAGAAGAAAAACGCACAAACCCATTTTCGAACAGAGCATTTCCACAAAAAGTATTTCAATCATCAGAGAAAAAAAATGCCTAAATTTCCAATAGAGCATTTCAATTGAAAAAAACAAGGTCCCAAACCCATTTATTCTCTTAGCTTGCCTTTGGCTAATCTCGAAAGTATTAGTTTCTCAAATACTATTTTTCTTTTTTTTTTTGTTCCTTGGATTTAGTTCTATTGCATGCTCTAAGAATAGTTTCGTCAATTCATATTCGTGGCCACATGAAGTATATGTTCTTATTTTGTCATCTATTTTGTTACATGTTGAAATTAATTTTTATGAGGCTATAACCCGCGCAATGCGCAGACTGGTTATTTTTGCAGGAATTTATAGATCTATATTTAAATGATTAATGCTATTTGAAAGCCAGCTCTACACCGTATACCATTCATACGGCATAATTTGATTTGTAAGATTCAAATTTTAAAATTTATCTTTCAAATTAAATTATGCCACGTGAATAATATGTGTTGGAAAGGTCTTCAAATAGAATAATTCTATTTAAATATAAACTATACATAACTACTATTACAATATTCAAAATTAATAATTATAATAATTGGTCAATATATAAATACGTGAAAATGTTAAAAAAATGTATGTCTATTTAAAATGAAGCATGCTATATTTTATTTAAAGCTTTGAGTGAATAAGCAAATATGCGAGTAAAAACTATTAAACTATATATAAACTACTTTATAACATTTCAATAGTTATCTACATATATTATAAAAGCATTTATCCGTTTATGAACAATAATTTGTGTTTGTCAAATTTTTGTCGAAATGTAAAAATTCCATTATTGTCAAATTTGAAAATGAAATAAACCAAATTTAACATTGCAATCAATTAAGCATACCTAGGATTAATTTTCCTCAAACCCCAATATTCTAGTGACTCACTCATTGATATATTTTTCTCAGCAAATTCTATATCAAGAGATATGCAAACATTTTGTAAGATACTTAATTGAGTTATTTCATCAAGCATATTGTGCTCAATTATCCACACTCAATAGGTAGAACTCATATAGATTGGCTTATTCTCAATTTCATAACCAATCTAGCGCTCTAATATTGTAACCACACTTTTAAAATCTCTATCAGAATAGAGACATTAAATGTATTAGTTCCAAAACGCATACTCCCATGCATGGTGAAGACAAAACATTCATTTTCCATTTTAACGATATTGAAAATCAAAATATTATTAAAACTATAACCTTTACACAAAAGCAAAACCATCAATCTAAAACAATCTAAATATTGTTGAAACGTAACTTCTATTTTCGTTTGTATAGTTAATAAACAAACAAAACACCGTGTACGTATCTAAGATAATGTTTGCCTTCAATATATCTTTATGGCAACCACACTATTATAAGAATCTGCACAGGAATGCAATTCACATCTGTTTCAAACAATCTCAACCAAAACATTTCTCACTAACAGGGGATTCCAAAAAACAATTATAACAAAAGTCACTCGCCGAGTTTAAATAAAAACTACAATTCTACACAAACACAAAACTACACTTTTAATAATCTATAAATAGGTTTAAGATTACTTTTTGGATTTTCATTGAACATACACAAAAGAGAGTAAAAGTAGTATAATTTATCTATAGATTTTAATAGGATTTAATAAACACATTTCATCATTTTTGTAAACTTTGGATGCTTCCAGTGCCAACCAAATCTAGCCAAGTTTTATTTTCTATATAACAATAAACTAAATATTGAAATATCACAACCAACCAAATAGGGAAACTGAAACCAAATTTTTACCATTTCTTAAAATTACATAAACGACAAATAGAATTTATGAAGCAACTATAGTACTATTTTCCATTCTAAATATAATGGAAATATTAACTTTTTTCAAAGATACATTTTTCCTACAACACCATGTCCATATACAAAACAAAAACTATCATTTTCACCATTCACGAATTCAATGACAATCATATATTCTAATCTATTCAACATTAAGATTAACAAATAACTTGTTATATTTCTCCTTTAATCCAACACTCATTTTTTGTTCACTAGAAACCATACTCAATATTGATATGCAACAATTACCTATATAAAGAAACTTGAGAGAATTATTACTCACAAAGCAATAAATCTGAAAAAACAAATAAAATGAATATATAAAACTGCATCAAATCAATGATCAAGGAAAAAATATAGAAATTACATGAGAATTGATAGAAATTTACCTAAACAGACTGATTATGAACACCCGTTGTCATTGGAGAGAATGCAAAATAGGGATAAAAATAAAATGATTGACTATAAAAAAATAAATTAGAGAACATTCACGCCTCTTCAAGACGTTTTCAAAGGAAAATAAGCCTATTTGTTTGCCTCGATTTCTTTTTTACATTGCTTGACGTTTGTTTGCCTCTTCTATTTCCTTTTATACCGCTTGGTTGTTTGTAAAATGGTGATAAAAACTAATATTGAATCAAATGGGAAAGACAATAACTTATAGTGGAGAGTTTGTTTGTAAAAGGATGTAGAATATAGAAACATCGCTTGCCCATTTGTGTGATTGTCCGGTTTTCTTTTTGCATAAAAGCACCGCTTCATAAACAATTTTTAACAATCCATTTTGCTTTTTACCAATCTTACTAGTCCATTTTCCTTTCGCATAAAAACACCGCTTTATAAACAATTTTTAGCAATACTAGTTGATGCTTGAGTACCCAAGTAATGTGGTACAAATTTAGTTTAACCTTGACTAATGTGTTACACATGCCAAGTCAGAAAGTGAACTTGGCTTTTATATAATTAAATAGATTACCTCCAATATTCATTGCTCTGTCATGTTCAGGTCCTTAATCAATATATCCTTTTTTTAGGGAATTAATTACCTACCATCTCCCTTTAATACAAGAGATGTAGAAGCTTAGGGTTCTAGATCAATTCCTCCTAAGCTTGCTTTAATTTATTGGAAACATATTGGTGTACTTCAATGAGCACATTTTGACTTTTGATAATCTAAGGGAGTTCATTTCTTGGTTGGATTGTTGTACTTCAATTAACATGTACTGCATTATACATGTGATATGATCATATTAAATTCCAAATTACCTAATAAATATTTAACTAGATGATTAATTAAGATTGTTGGCTAAGGATTTGGATCCCCTAGAGTTTCTGCCCAAACTTTAAGGCCTAGAATATATAGGAGAGAGATCTCATATTATTAAAAAAATATCATTGTTTAGCTTTGACTTGAAGAAAGACTTGAAAAAATCTCATTCTCTTGTTCCTCATTCAAGTTAAAGAAATGTTTTAATTTTTACTTGAAGAAAGAGAAGAAGAAGATTTAATTGTTGTAACATGTGATGCTATTTGATGGTATTCGTTGAAGTCATTACACATTTAATTGTTAGCAGTGTTTGATGTACCACATTGTGACCTAATTGTTATTGGGATCATGTAGATGGAGAAAGGGAAAGAACACGCATCTCCTCTAACACCTCTTGTCTTGAATTCATCAATTGAGGTATGGTAATATTGTTACAAATATTCTATATATGCATGTCGAGTTTGTCAATTTTTTAGTACAACATCATTGTATTCGTTCTTGTTATTTTTTGGCGTTAGGACATATCAATACCTGTTAATTCAAACTTCCCAAACTACATGCAAAGTTACCCACATGCATAGTTACCACCTTTTTTGCCTCGTACAGATGCGAACCTATATCCAACCCACAGCCAAATGTGAAGTAGATTTGCATATATTTTTGTGACCAATTATGAGATTTTTTAATGTTTCTTTTTCTTAACTTAGCAAAACCACCCATTCAACAATGGACCTAGCCTTACAATGATGATCACTACTACTGATTCGGTACACATTCTATTACATCCTAGGTCTTCTTTACCACCTGTTGGCTGTTATTACTCATCCAGATGTAAACTCATGTTCATTGAATAGTCAAGTGAAGCATTTGAAGACAAGTGTGTCGTCATGCTTTATTTTTCAATGAAGATGTCTGATTAATTGATTTTTTTTTTTTTTTTGCGCTGTTTATTGCAACCAAATATTGTATATCCATTTCAATATGCAATTAGCCCTCTGATTGCACTCAACGCTAGGATCTCTGCTTCAAGCTCAAGAGTAGTTGGAGAAAATAAAGAGGTCACTAGATTTTAGAAAAGTTAAAGCGATGTGCAATTCGTCAATGGGTAATACTAGTGAAACTAAGGTTGATGATGGCAATTCAAGGGCACCTAAGGTAGTGGAAAATGATGGGGGTGAAAGCATTGAAGAGACAAAATCGGGGATGCAATTTGCTTCAGTAGAAGAATTATTTGCTTATTATAATTGATATGCTAAGCAATGTGTTTTGGAGAGATGAAAAAAAAAAAGAGTGAGAGGGGAGAGGATGGGAGTGTCAGATATGTCACCATTGATTATTCTTGTGGTGGGAAGGCCCATAATAGAACTTCAAATGTCGCTAAGCTACGTCCGATAAGAAAGACTAACTATAAGGAAAATATTAATGCCTTAAAAATTAAAGAATGTTGTAGTTGACAACAATTCATAATACCTATAATCACAGTCTAAATCCATAAATCACAATTCTCTCGATGTAATAGAGAAGTGAGTGAGTCCGTAAAAAGAGTATTAGATATAAACGAGTTGGCTGGTATATGAATGAATAAAAGTTTTGGCTCTCTTGTCGTTTGTATAGATGGATTCGAGCAACTCCCATTCTTGAAGAAAAATTGTCACAATTACATCGACAAGGCACGACACATTTGACTTGGGAAAGGTGGTGCTGGAGCACTCCAAGAGTATTTTTGTAGGATACAATACAAGAATGACAAATTTTTTGCACTGATAAATTTAGATGATGATGAAATCCGTGAGGTTACTGAATATCTTTTGGACAGATGCACATAGTAGGACAGCATACAAATATTTTGGTGATGTGGTCACATCCAACACCACATACTTGACTAATAGATATGGGATGCCCTTTGCACCATTTGTTCGTATAAACCACTATGAGCAGTCAATTCTTTTGGAAATAGAGTTGATTTCTAGTGAGAATACAAAAACCTTTACATGGTTATTTCATACCTGGTTGCACTGTATGGATGGTAAAACTTTGAAAGCTATTATTACAAATCAAGACAGAGTAATGAAAAATGCAATTGTTATTATTTTTTCAAATAGTCGACATAGATTTTGCTTGTAGCACAAACTGAAAAAGGTGCCCGAGAAGCTTGGTTCCCATGGTGCATGCAAAAGTGAGTTGAAAAATCAGTTGATGAAGTATGTGTATGACACTAATAGTATTGAAGAGTTTGAGAGTTATTGGGACGAGTTATTAACACATACAACTAGGGCTGAGCACCGACTTGTCGGACTCGGTATTGTCATCCTCCGACTTTGACTCCGACTCCGACATCTATAGGCTCCGCTCCTACCTCGACTTGTCAGAGCGGAGTCGGAGTTAGGCTTTTTTATTTGAATTTTTTCCTTAATCCATTTGATATTTTAATTTTACAATTTTGGACTCTAATTGGATTTGGGCTTCCATACCAAATTTTTTTTAAAATATAATTTCTAATTTATTTAACCAAATTTGTAAAAAGAAATCATTTATACAAGGATCCTTTATCCTTAGATCCTTAGAACTTGATACACATATTAAAATCTTGGACACTGTAAAATAAAACAAAATTCAAACTTGCAAGAAGAAATTTTCCAACTATGATACACATTAAAAATACATAACCAAAATTACAAATTAAAAATACATAACCAAAATTACAAACTAATTATCCATCATCATTTATCCTCCCAAATTATCCAATCAACTCATGGCTCATCATTCATCAAGTTCTAATTCCATCAACAAGTTACAACTTACAACAAAAGAACCAATACAAATTGCAACGAATTTCATTCCAACTTGTGCATGAAGAAAAAAGAACAAAATTAGTATTACATGTTATAAGTTATTATAGAATCATAGATTGATTACTATGGTCTACACATTACTACTACATGGTATATTAGGTACATTAGTATTACATGTTATTATAGTAAAAGTGTATTATTTTTGGTACATTTGTTCATACTAGTATTTAACTCACTATATAAGTTATAGTTATATAAAATATATATGATTAATGTATAAAGAATATAGATATTTTTATAATAATAATTAACTCATGCTAGTATATATATTATTGAGTTTAACTAACTATATAAGATATAGTTATATAAAATCTACATAATCAATACTTTAGTTATTATACATTAGTATTACATGTTATTATAAATTTATTATTTATATATTAGTGTTTATCCATTGGTGTTACATGTTATTATGCATTTTCGTATTTATACATTATTGTTACATGTTATTATATTTATATGATTAATATATAGAAAAATACATATATTTTTATTAAATATGTACAATATCGGAGTGGAGTCGGAGCCAGGCATCGGAGTCGGAGCGGATTGGAGTTGGTTCACCTCCACCTCCGACTCCGACTCCGACTTTTCTTGAGAAAAAAACTCCGACTTGTCGGAGTCGGAGCGAAGTTAGGGTCGGAGCCGGAGCCGGATTTTTGGATTTCTACTCAGCCATACATACAACTTGTATGAAAATGCCTAGTTGTGAAGTTAGCACACTGAGCGTGGGTATTGGGTATCTGTATATGTGATTAAGCCCTAGAATCATTTCACCTCTGTATTGTGTTTTGGAAATCTGAAGAAGTATCCTCCAAGATCTTTTGGTGTACTAGATTTTCTAAGTGTGGATTTATGATTGCATATGCAAACCGGGACTTGACTCAAGGTATGATAAACCAACGATGATAAAGAAACTAACGATGACATTCCAATTGAGCTACTTAAGTCAAATTCAAGCCGGGTGAAAAAACTTTCCATTAAAGGTTTTTTCTCCTTTACATGCATAAAGAAAGAAAATTCACTAACAAAACAACCTAAAATGATGGAGTAGATGACAATACTATTACACATGTGAAGGGGGAATTGGGAGCAGTCACCTTGCCTGTGCATATACTTATAGTTTGAGCATGTACTTTATAGTTTGGAAGCACAATTATTGACATTGCAACCAACGGCTAGCTAGCCTAATGTTAGCTACCTAGCACCAACAAGGCCATGACGATCATCAATATATATAGCCTAATGTACTTTTGTGCTAACACCTCGTGTATAAGTCACGTATTTGATAATTAGTAGTACTCCACGTACATTAGCCACTATATATCCTAGATTCACCAATTATATCTACCACGCGTGCTACCTTTACTTACTACTTTCTTCACAAATCCGAGTCACCATGCATGATTTCCCGGCCAAACAATTTCATTTCCTAGATCTTTTCAACATTATCAACATTAATTAGAGTTCCACAAGTTTTTAGATCTATGATGAATGGCTAGCAACAATCAGAAGAAACGATCAAGTACATACGAAAGTGAAGCAAGGAAATAAGTTAATTCCAAATTATGTGGGAGGTAGAGATCAAATGAAGATAAAATCTTTCGTGGCTTGATGATCATGTGTTATAAATATATAAGCAAGCATATTGGAAGCTTTATATTAATTATCAAGGAAAACTTGACACAAGTCATGAAAAACATAATCAAAAAGTTTAAAGATCGCTTTGTCATATCTTGGACTAACATTAAGAATTGTGATGACCACGAGACTTCATTATAACACGACAAACGTTAATGTGAGGTTTGGATAGTGGGATGAGATAAGATTGTTTTAGATGAGAGTTGAAAGTTGAATAAAATATTGTTAAAATATTATTTTTTTAATATTACTTTTGTTTTGAGATTTGAAAAAGTTGAGTTGTTTATTATATTTTGTGTGAAAATTTGAAAAAATAGTAATAATAAGTTGAAACTATCTTTGTATCCAAACCTAGCCTGACAGTTCATTCAATAATAAAAAAAAAAAGATCCCCCAATAAAAAAATAAATAAATAAAGAAAAAAGGCTGCAAAAAAAAAAAAAAAAGAGTCCCCCACTTTAATCATTGAGACAGAGTTCCTGACATTTTAAAAAGTGAGTTCAAGAAAGAAGACAATTAAGTTTGTATTTATTCCTGAGTTTACGAAGCATATGTTCAAACTTTAAACAAGTAAACAGAAGCATCCACTAAACTATCAACTTATATGTTACAGCAAGCTGGTTTTGGATTTGGGCTCAAAATTATTTACATAATTTCTCAGCAAACCAAAGAATTGATGTGCCTCCCACCCAAAAACAACTTTAGAGTGTATGGCTTTATAAGCAAGTAATCCTATAGAGTACACAACAAAAACACCGAACCAAACAAAATTACAAGTAAATAATTGGTAAGCTTCAACCCACAAACAACCTTAAAGAGTACATAATAGAAACATCCAATAGGGAATAATCTCTCTTAATGCAATTGCAAAAACCAATTCCAATACTAAATAGAACACTTGGCCACAAATATTAAAATTAGTCCAAATCTACATACATACATAAAAACTTATAGATAAAATCTACGAACATACCAAACAAAAAATTTTCAAGGTCCTTGCCTCACGGGTTTTCCTGCCCATTAACCCAAAGGTTGTCCGCACGCATGACCATCATCTACTAAAAAACTAGAGTTGCATATAAGGAAATCGAAATGAATAATTAGTTTTTCGACAATGGAAATCGCTTGGGTCTTAGGTTAGGGTTTCATTTTGGCGTGTGAGATTAAGATTAAGATGAGTCTTAGTGTTAGGATTAGCAAAGGTTGCATATGTTGGGAAGGAGAAGGGACGTTGATGGTATATGGGTTAGGGAGAAGGGGACGTAGAGGGTTACGAAAGGAAAAAGCTTTGAATGAGAAGAGAGATGTACAGAAGGAAAAGGTGGTGGTAAGGAGGAGAAGAAATGAAACATTGTATTTTAACTTTAAATGAAACACAACATTATATTGACGATGAAATCCCACCCGCCGTGTAGCTATTTTCATCTCCCCGCTTACTTCAATATTAAAATGAATACACCGTTTCATTTAAATGACGTGGCAACTACCCAGGCGTTACACAGGACCCTTGCATAAAGATTTTTTGAAAATGTAGTTCAGATATGAAAACAAAGAGGATATCCAGTTTTCACCTTTCTACAAATTCCGTGAGCATGATGCCGAACCCCTTCTGCAGTTTCTACCCGGATGAGTTGCCAGAGAGATGATGTGCTAGCGACTAGGAATTGAAGGATTGATATCGAAATGAAGAAATCATAAAATGAATACAAGTGATTACAGAGAATGCTGAGTAAAAGAAATTAAAAAAGATTGAAAATTTATAGGTAATAGATAAAAGGGGGATGGACAGTGTTCAATTACAAATTAATAATCTCTAACGGCTTTCATTTGAATAACTCATAAAAGAAGCAATTCCCTCAATGTGGGAAATCTAATAATAGTTTTACATAAAACTAGTGCAAAAGAAAACATGGGTGAAAAATGGCTCGAGCGGGTCCAAACTACATTCTGCAGAGACACCCTCCCTCCCCTACTTCACATCTATTGTGAATATACTGTCACCCTCTCGTGACAGTCTCTAGAACACCCAGTTATGGTGGTTGTTTACACAGGGCGTGTGCTGTGGCCTACTGCCCGTCCACATCGAAGTGCATTGCTTGGGATCGGATATTCATCTCTCCATGAATTTGCAGGAGAATAGACGCGGAGATAGAATTGCTGCCCCAAATATTGGCGAACCCAGTTTTCAGATCTCACATTCCACATTCCCACATTGTCCAAAGGCATGTAAACTGCAGTCCAGGACTGGGGATACACCTGTTATAAAAAGCATGTAGAGAGAGAATTTGGTGAGTGTGTGTTGTTTTTCTATGCTGCTATATATAAAGAAAAACCATTTCAGAAGAAAGAAGTGTCTTGCTACTTGAAAATGGAGTCCCAGGGTAGATTACAAACAGGCAATGTAGCACCTCGTACCCACATTAGAAAAAGGAATTACTCACATGGAGTGGATAAATTATAAAGGTAGTTATGATTGATAAGTCCTATATTGACTACTTACTAGGTGAAACTGAGGTTTATAGATATTATAAAAGAGTAATGCTACAAACAGTTGTAAAGTATGCAAACGTCGTGCAGTCGCTTAGAAAAAGAATAAGGTCAACTATTAAAAAATTAATTTTCTTTTCAGGGAGTCCTATATTTATTCATTTTTTTCAAAATAATTGTACGGTACTTGCACACTTACGACTGTAAATATCATTTCTCATTATAAAATAAACCTCAAATTGATTAATCTTTTTGAGGTTATACTACAGATGTGACAAGTATTTTCCATGGACAATTATTGTAGCCTATTTCCTAAAAATGGTATTTATCCAACCATTAGGAGAATATTAGAATCGTCCAACATATAAGTATCCATTCCTAGGATAAACTTTTTTACTTTCCCAAACACCAAAATAACCCAATGTTATATAATACTCCAACAGTTAAAAGTATGCCCACAACAGATTTTTTAACATACCTGAACAGTGCAACGAGAAATTGTGTCTCTTAAATTGTAATTTAATCTGCTTGCAGCTGACCACTGTCCTCCATCCATTCTGCACACCTCAAAATGATCATATCTTCAGGAAACTGAAAAATAGAAGTGTTCTCTCCTTCCGACAATAATAGGCATATTTTGTTTTCAACAGATGGAGAAAAAATGAGCTGAGGGATTTTATCTACTCAAAAAATAGTGAGCCATATAAACTTACCCCACAACAAAAAAGTTATGGCCATCTATGTGCCATGACTGCACAACGTCTTCAGGATTCTCAAACACAACCTCGGCATAGCCTCGGAAATCTGCAGTCATGACAGAAGTCTGGAGGTAAGCACCGCCACCAGTGGGACTATCTGGAATTCCCCCAAACACCCCTGAGATTTTGAAGTAGTCTGCAAGCTTTAGTGGTGTATCAGCAGGAATGAAGGACACGCTATTGACAGCATATCTCTGCTTGCCGTTGATAATTGGAGCAGAGTTTGCAAGTATGATTGTGCGGGTGGTGTTAATCATCCCATAATGGTAAGAGCCTTGGGGATTAGGTCTTGGCCCACTTGCAGTGAGATTCCGTCTGGTTTGCACATGATAAAAAATAAGTAAGCTACCACCTGGCAACTCTTGACAATAAAACACTACTTAGTATAACAGATGTGATCGAGATTGTACCAAAATTTTCATCTTTCATTTAAATTTTCATTTTTTCACTTTTTGGATTTTATATGAATAAAATCTGTCACTTTATATGAGAAGCGAAAAAAATATAGGGATTTGGTCAATTTTGGCACGGTGAGTAGTACTAACCTTATTGAAAAGGCTCAGGAAATTATATAACACCTAATTTAGGCAGCATAACATCAACAATGTGCCATTTAACTAACATGGAACCATTATAGCTACAAGTTGAAACAAGCTTATTTTGTAATACATATTGCTTTAGGCTAAGGGTTTACTTGTTGCATCCATAGGGCCAGTTCCTGAAGTTCGAAGGATTTGTACAAGTTCAGGGCTTATAACATGAGAAGTGATAGCTAACGTTTTTCATTCCATAAAACACCACACACAATCAACTGCCCAATAAAAAATAATAATAGAAGTTGGTACCTTATAGATCGGGCTTGTTCTAGAGACCAATCAATCTGTATAGTTGGCCCACCAGGGGGAGGGCTGGAGACACTTCCTGCCGAGTTACTATAACGAAGAATGGAGGCTGCAGTGAGCACTTGGGAGGTAAATCGAGTGGAGGCAACAATGTCATAAGCTTGTGCAGGTTGATCAGCAGTAACCAGTACAGAGTAGGATTGCCCCAAATGGACGTCAAGGGAATCATAAATGTTCTGAAGCGTGTGAGTTCCTTCCACCTCTACCAGCAGCATCTTGTGGCCCTGAATTCTGAAATTGATAGAGGTTGTAAGCCCCACATTTGATATCCGAAACCTATAAGTCTTGCCTGCCAACAAATTGGATAAAAAAACTCCATAAATACCAATAGTTATATGCACAAGACAAATAAAGTTATGCATTCTTGATTATCCTTATTAATAACCTTGATCAACCGTGAACGTGTACCCATTTGAACTACGGCCATTGATAAGAAGTCCATCAGGGAAGGGAAGATCACTCCCACCATCTAAAATTGCTCTTAAATCCTGAAAAAGTCAATTTAAGTCTAAGAATAGACACATGTAGCATGCCTAATATTTGCCTAGGCATTTATCAAACATTCTAGACTGTTTATATTCAAATATTTGCTTTAATTAGTATGCAGTGCATAATTGCATAATGGGGTAGTTAAGATTTTCTACAAGAAAGCTACTTACAGTGTGATTTTTCTTGTACCAATCGCCTGCTAATATGGTGAAATCTCCAGCAGGAGGTGGGAAAGGTACCGGAATTACTGAGCGGCTAGCGATTTTGAATCCACCATACCCTCCTGCAGCCTTGTGTAAGGCAAGGGAAGGGAAGTAGAAGTAGCTACCAATCTGATCCTTGACTTGGAGAACATAAGTGAAGTTCTGCCCTGGTGGGATGGGGCAGTTTGTGCCATAGACTCCATCCTGCCACGAGTTCCTCCTCTGCTGTACACCATTCCTAAACAAGAATCAAGCCACCGCATGGTTAGTTTGACATTCGTATTCATTACAACCAATTATCAAATAACGGACCGGGTCATGGCACTTTTCTTTGACAGGAGCACAATGGCGAGTGAAATTATCTGGCCAGTTTGGCCTGCCATAGACTAGTCAAAACCAGACAGCAAATTGCCTAATTTAGCATCCAATGGCAGTAATAACATAAACACCATAGTCCGGGCCTACAACGATTTCTCTTCACCCTGTTTAGTAAGACTGATCTTTCGGCTTCTCTTTTCTCTTTATGCCCACAATTCAGAACTCAGAAGAAAGGGACTAGAATCATTTGCTTCATCCAATGTACAGTAATAGACCCATAAATTGTTTTTTTTTTTATTATAATAGGCTTATAGCAATATGTTCTACAATCTACAACACATGGTAAGAACTTAAAATTGCACAAATACACGTGGATCCCACAATAAATTTGCATGTATCTCCCTTAAGACATACCGTGAGGGGTTCATAGATTTGCATTTACAAGTATGGAAACGATATAAGGACATGGTCCCCCATTCACAGGAAATATCCAAACCCTCCCATTCGAAAACATATGACCGCACACAAGACATGCGGTCAAGGGGCAGGACTTATAGCAATGGTTAAAGAAATGTGGCTACAAGAAAATCTAGTACGTCCAACTTTTTGGAGTATTTCGCCTAGTCGCAGCGGAAATGATAAGATATTGGACACAAAAGTAGATCTATCATGGGGAGCTTCGTGTGATAACTCAAGTGTAACTGTTTTTTTTTTTGGCACTTCCCATTAACAAGCTAGGAGATTGATTCAATATTGTATCCGCAAAATGGGTTCACAAAAATAATGGAAAAGAATATACTTACGCTAAAAAAAAATGAGAACATGTTAAATGTACACAAAGAGCAACTACCACTAATAATAATACGGGGGAAAAAGCACCAACCAAGAGATGAGGAAAGGCTCGTCCAAGCTATTGAAAACGTTGATAATCAAGTTATCGTTGGTGACACACTCGATTTGTGGCCCTGGAAATTGGCCGTTTATCAATATACCCTGTCATTGTATCAAAAGTTCAAAGACCTCACTAAGCATTTGAGATTATTTGACAAGGTAGAAAAATGTTCAACAAGAAAACATACAAATAAAAGAGGAGGAGCAGGATAGTGTTTAAGAAAGCGAAAGTACCTGTTGTTTTACTCCAAGAGGGTAGATATCACCATAGGTGACATTCCAATTATAGAACCTGTAAGGGTCTTCACCAGTTGTGCAGGCCACTAGCAACAACACAAATATGAAAGAACAAAAGCTCCTATACTCTCCCATCTCTCTCTCTCTCTCTCTCTCTCTCTCTCTCTCTCGCGCGCGCGCGCGCACACACACACAATGCGTTTACTGAGGAGAATGCAGAAATGGGACTACAACGAGAAAGAGAGAAACCTTCAAAGAGAGAAACAAGTCCCTATCCTCTTCCTCTCTTTCTTTCTGTAAAGCTCTTTCCTTTATCTCTCTCTCTCTCGTCTTTTGTTTTTCCCTTTTCCCTTGTTTTGTTTGCTCTAAGAGCTTTTTTATCTCTTGCTCATCCGGGACGATGTCGGTGGTGAAAAGGAAATAAGGGGCTTCTCCCAAGTGTTCTTGACCTTCGGGATGAGTTAACCCTGTGGCCCTTTTGGTTAGCAGCGGAGCAAATGGTCTGGTCGGTGGTGTGAACTGTACTGCCAGTCCCTTTGTAGAGAATCCGAGCCTTCTTCCTCAGTCCACACCGCGTTAAATCCTCGGTTTTAGTGAGAAGAGATCCTGACATCACTGAAACCTAACATCTATTAAAATTACTCCGACTTAAATGTAGTCTGTCATACACTTGTCCATTCAAATTCATTTATCAAAACAAAAAAAAAAATATATGTTATATTAACTTTCATATATTCGTTTTTTCTATGGCCAGGTTTTCATTAAGCTAAAATAAATGAGGATGCACTAAAGATAAATAACGGAACGAGGAATCATATTTTCAGCTGTGAATGTATAAATATTAAAGATTATGTAATTATATAAAATTTATATAAAAAAATTAATTTTTAAATAATAAATTTCATTTTTTTTAAATAATTATATAATACTTACGTATTTTACAATTATATATAATATTACTCTAATAAAAAAATAATGAATTAAAAGACTGACACCCCGTTCTTTGGCACAATAAAGATAATTAAATCAATCAGTATTAAATAATATAATTAATTTATTGTATATATTTACTTCTAAATAGACATATATATATTATATTAAAAAACGTTTAAAAATAATAAAAATGAAGCTCTCATCTTCTCTCTCCACTCTATTTTGTTTTTATTTTATTTTGTAGATTGTAGTGCATGCCAAGTAGGGAGATCATCTTATGAGTAGACACAATCTTTAAGAAAGACACGACATATAATTAAAAACATAATCCATATTCCTTACAGGTACTTGCAACATGGAAGCCGAATAGGCATGCAACATTAGGCGTGGAACTTAAGCTGCAGTCCAGAAACTATGGGCCCCTTTATAGGTATTCATAATATAGCTGTCGATTAATGATAATAATAATAATAATAATAATAATAATAATAATGTATCTGTCAAAAAAGACAAAACCATGCATGCAAGATTTGAAGTGGAAACTGCAATCTAGATTTTATCATCAACCATGTCCGAGATCGGACGGACATTTGAGTAGTGATTTGCAGTCCTGCGCTCTTTTCAACTTTAGAATTCAGAGCTGGTGGACTAAAAAAGGCTTAGTCATGTGCATTATTAATTGGCGACCAATATCACTGGCTACTGTCAATGACTTTGGTTCCACACATTATTATTATTATAAAGCAAGTTGCATTCTGTTATTTTTAACTTAACGATTAAGAAAATATCTTTTAATAATATTATTAAATTGTTTTATTAAAAAGTATTAAAAAAATATTTTATACTGTCGGAATTCCACGTGTGTGATTGAAGAGCAACTCAAAAAATATTTTCCACCGACAAAGATAATCTAAACTCTAATCACTGAGAGGCACGTGTTTAGTCAGGTATGACATGCTTAGCTTGGTAGCACCCTAGCTTCTCATAATTATTAATAATAACCTACGACTGGAAGGCATCAAAAATAAATGTTGTGTTGCTCTATGTTATGGCGAGTAATGTAATGGGAGATTAATGATGAAAATGTACAATACCCAGTTAAATTTAAGAGGAGTGAAGAGTATTTTATAATAGAAGATAAATTTATAATTTATATTATTTTATATAATCTAAAATATTTCTCTATTCTTATGGCTTATGCTTGAGTAGTTACATTATTTTCCTTGAGACGACCAATCAGAATAGAATGATAAATCTACTTGGAAATTGGGCATATGTTTCACATTAAAAGTTGGAGGGAAAATGACCAAATGCATGTGGCTTGATTGGCATAACCTCCGACCGCCAAAATGAAAGTTTGGAGTTCAAAACCCCCATTTCCCTCAAATGTATTCAAAAAACAAAAAAAAAAAAAAGTTGGAGGGAAAATGGGCAGATGGAAGCCGGGGATACAACTGATGTACGGACGAACGCGTTTCCGTAGAACTCAGGCGTCGGCATTCATTGGGCATACCCTATTACGCTGTAGGGTGCCAACTGCCCCTGAGCCCCTCCCACCGTCAAAGGAATCCGAACTCTTCTTTTCATTGGGATGTGTGCAAGTTGCTCTGAGCAAGAAAGAATCCCCAAAAAATAACAAAGCAAAACAAAACAACAAAGAATCTTCTTCTTTTGTTATTTTTTTACTAAATATGTAGAATATAAATAATAAATAGAATAATTTAATTATTTTAAGAAGAGTAAAATAAAAAAAAATTAAAAATAAAAAAAATAAAATATATAATATGTGAAGCTTATAAATAACATAACTTTTTTTTAAAACAAAGTCGATCATGGAATGATGTGATGATTTTGGGATGAGTCATATATTCGGATGCTTTGGATTTGAAAATTCGTTTATATACTTTGTATCCTGCTATCGTCAATAAAAGGGGTGGCCACTTCCATCTTTTTCTTTATATTTTTACTTTTTTTTTATATATTTCATTTATATT
Organism: Carya cathayensis; assembly: GCA_011037825.1. NCBI lineage: Eukaryota > Viridiplantae > Streptophyta > Magnoliopsida > Fagales > Juglandaceae > Carya > Carya cathayensis. Next base: position 840,396 of record QGSO01000239.1, read on the forward strand.
TTTAAATATTTATATAAAAATATTATCTTAATTATTAAATAAATAAAAAAATCGATAGCCACTATGATGACTTTTATACTTGAAAATAACATTATCCCTCTACTTTTTGAGAAAATTTTCCTAAATAGAAATATTTTGGGACCTGAATTTTGGTTCCGAAGTAAGTATTTTAAAAAAAAATTAATGATTAAGAAAGTATTTTTTAATAATATTATGAAATTTTTTTAAAATAAAAATATTTTAAAAAAATAAAAATAAAAATTAACTTATTCGGTGGGTTTGGAGCCACTCTTTCTTAAATTACTCGCAGTCAGAAAAGGGTTGGTACTCTAATTACTCGGCAACTTACATAGACAATAAAATAATAATAAAAAAAAGGGAATGAAAACTTTCGATAATGGCCAACATATCACATTCTTTAAAATTATAAGAGGAATAAAATAAAGTAGATTAATAGGATTTGGTCCAGATTAATAGCATTTGGTAGTTGCAATTGAATAACCTTTGGGAGCACCGAACACTAAAATGACTGAAAAAAAAAATTAACTGTAATTTAAAAAAAAAAATTTTAGAGACTAATTTTAAAAAATTTAAGATTAATATGCAAAAATTTAATTTTTAATAATAAATTTCATTCTCCTTTCTTTTATGTATTTTTAATAATCCTTTTAAATATTTTTAAAAAAATATTTATAATATCATTAAAAAAATATTTCTTTAATTATTAAATAAATAAAAGGAAAAGAAAACCGCCGGAATCCATTATCGAAATCCTAACATTTTCGAAAGTTTAAAAGCCCAAGCCTAGTCTTGAGGTGGGCTTTATTCTCTGTGCAAACGGGCTTCAATTGAATTCATGGAATGCAAGTCGAGAAAAACATAAACGAACTTGAATTTAATACAACTATTATTTATTATTTATTATTTTGAATTTATTTATAATAGTTTACCTGTCATATTTTTAGTAAGTTGTTTAAATGTATCCCATCAATCAATATAATTAAGAATACTAAAAGTAATAATAAATAAGAATATTACTATTTACACATCCACGTCTCAATTCAATAAGTGTGTTAAAAACTTAGAGAAAATATATAGAAAAGTTATGCTATTGTCATCACATTAGCATAACTTTCAATGACAAAAGCTTAGCTCTTTCTATTGCCGATGCATGAAGACAAAATAACTCAATTATTTAAATTTTAAGAAACTGTTTGGGAACATAACTATTTAAAGATATTTTCAAATTATATTATTACTATTTACAAATAGTTTATTACTAATTTATTATTATTCACAGATAATTTGATATGCTATGCTGGTTTATAGACCATAGCACAAGTATCTTAGGTATAATAGAATAAGGAATCCCTTTCATGTATCTGATATATCTTTTCAAATTAAGTGACCAAGGAATAACAACAAAAGTCTCAGGGAAACAAAAAACAAAATTTAATTTCTTAATAAAATCAGTAGTTATGGACATTATAAAAGAAATGTCAACCTTAAAAACTATTAATTTAACCCAACAAGAAAAACTTAGGTTTTCTTGAAGTATAAAAGAATTGAATAATAACATGAAAAATTCTTCAACAAAAGATTATAATTTATGAAAGACATTATAAACACAAAGGAATCTCACAAATGGGATTCCACACCCTGATGAGTGTGACACGTGCCACGTCTCCCCCTCCCCTCATGCCCGCCACCCTTGCCCTCTCTATGTGTCGGCCATGGAGGTCGTAGACTATCTCAGGGTGGGCAGAAGATACTGGCGGTCCAAGTGGCATCATTGGCATGGAGCTCACTGCAACTTATCGTGCATGTGGGTGCACATTTTGCACATTGTGTGCATGGTCAACTACCGGGTGGGTGGGGTGGTGGATTTGAGCTGATGGCTTGCGTGGTCAATGGTCGTCATCCTTTGGGCGTCTATGGTGGTCGTGAACCATCCTCTGTGAGAGAGAGAGAGAGGAAAAAGAAAAAAAAGGAGACGTGGCACACTAGCAATGCACATCAGTGTGTGAAATCCCTTTGCGTTTCTAATTACCCTCATAATTTATATTTATATTTATATATATATATATATATATATAAGAACAAGAAGTATTATGCTGAAATATTCCTAATATTTTCTGGCATGGTAAGAAATATATTGTCAAAGTTACTATATGTTAATAGGGATTGTCAAAAAAGAAACATTCAAACTGTTATGGATGATTTTTGTCCTAGGCCCATGAAGGCCCTTAAAGCCTAAATCCACCAAGGAGGCTTCACTAGAGGATGAAATAGGAAGAAATGAGGGAGTACGAGAAATGGAAAGGGAGGGGAAAAGGTAATGTCAAGCCTACAGGCAGGGGATGAGGAAAAAGACATGAGAGGTAAGGTGATGTAACATAAAGATGGGGGAGGAAGAGGTAAAAAGGGAAGGAACGGACGACTTAGGGGACTTCTTTTGGGATCTTAGGGGGTGCTTTTCGATGGATTCTTGGCTAGACTTTTGAAAGGTTTCATGGGATGGCTTCTTCAATCTCTAGACCTAGCATCCAATGACAGTATCCAAACTGATAGAATGATCTGCAAATCAGTTGTACAGTGAGGATGAGAGATTCCGAGTGATTGTAAATAAAGCTTATGTAGTGGATTCTACCATCCTTAAACCCTCGTGGACATAGACTTAATGTCGAACCACGTAAATTCGTGTGTCTACTTCTCTCTATATTTCCTGCATTCATATACTATTTACCTCCATGGCCATACGCATGGACTCCGTACAGCCGCACCGGATCAGTTGGGGGCTTACACCACCTCGTCTAAGCCCAGCACCACTAGGCCCGCACATCACCGACCCAAGCCCAACTCTTCCATTGGCATGCCGTCTGCAGATTGAGTGAAGGCCTAAACCGACTGGGCAACCTGGCCCAAGAGCATACAAAACACGACGTTAATACAAATAAAAGCTCATCCGGTATATAAGAGTCAAGAAATAATTGAAGGAAAATAAAAGACTTAATTATTACATAAAATAATTATTAGAAAAATCAAATTTCCATGGTCATGCTCAACTTTATGTCCAAAAAATGCTGTGAGTGCCAAACATCCTTTTATTTTAAATCATATTTTTCACTTTTGCAATCGGCTCGAATTAAAAACTTTTGGTTTAGTAATTTTTTTTTTTAAATCGAAATATTTAACACCATAAAAAATATCCTTTTAAATACTACTATAACTATGTCGAGTTCATTTATTGATCATGAGAGTATGCAATGACTCTCTCTTTGATAATGTCACTGTGACATTATATCCAATTTTATAGGCATTTCTAGTTTGGTTTGGATGTTAAGATGAAAATAAAAATTTATAAGAAAAAATTATAAATAGTAATGAAATGATTTACGAATAGTAGTAAATTGTTGAGTTAAAATGTTTTTATAGAGTTTTGGAAAAGGAAAGAGAAAAAACTAAATAAAAATATTATAAATTTAAAATATTGTTAGAATATAATTTTTTAATATTATATTTGTTTTTGAGATTTAAAAAAGTTAAATTATTTTTTGCGTTTTGTTTGGAAGTTTGAAAAAATTATAATGATTAGGTAATGATTAAATGAAAATTTTTAAAATTTAAAACTAAAAAGTGTTTGTGTTTTTGGTGTTTAAATGTTAACATGAGATATGATAAGATGAGATGATCTCATCTTGTAATCCAAATGAGACTTAATGATTTGGAAACGACTTTGAGAAGGGATGCCGACAAGACAAAGTGTTAACATACTTAGGACAATTGACGTATGGGTTGAGATGGAAGATTGTTTCAAAGTTTATAACTAATAAAGGCCTATGCGAAGGGGGGGTAAAATTTTTAGGCCAAAGTCTAGTCCACTAAGCCACTAGGGCACAAGAGGAGACAAGGGAGAAAGGGAGGCCGGGGGGTAACATGGGTGTCAGGGGGAGGGGTAGGAGGTAGGGGTTAGGGAGTAGGGTGGGCTATCAGGAGTGAGGAAGGTTGTCAGGGAAAATGAGAAAAGGTGGGGCTGTCAGGCACGCACAACAGAAAGTAATAAGATAAATAGGGGGGATCTTCATCTTTTTTTGCTGGGTCTTCAACTTCTTCTTCAACTCCTCCTTCAACATCTGGATAGATAGCTCAAGCACATGTGTTCATCTTTAGCAAATACACCCAAGATCACCACTATACAATGAGAGATTAGAGGCTATGAGAGACTGTAAATAAGAATATTATGCTGAATCACGTAAATGTGTGTCCACCTCTTTTATTTTCTCTGCACTTATTTTCCATTCACTACCATGAATGTACGTACCATCACCATACAGTAGCACCAAACCACTGCCAAGGGCACTAGACCACACCGTTTAAGGCCCAGATCGTCATGGTGGGCTGGAAATGACTCTTTCTCCCGTTCTGATTTGTTGTGCAATTTTTAGAGCATTAACAGTAGTGCCGTATGTGCGATCTGATCACTTTCTAAGCTAGAGGTGAAAGAAGGGCGACTTTCTAGTGTGCTGAATAATCTCCAACTAAATCGGTGAAACTTCCCCTAGATAAATACACCCAGCTGCTCTACTCTTATTTTTATTAACGACATAGCAAAAATCGGACTTGCCCATAAGGGCTTGCACATGGCACTTATGACTCAAGTGACTGAGCCACTCATCTTCCCAACTCGGGAATGTGAATTAGGCTCGAGACGCATGAACTAGTAGGTAGGTACCTAAGTGCATTGTACCACATGAAACACATCCATGCAGGGCATGGGCACAGTATGAGGCACGACACTGTGCACTTAAGTGCATAGTGTCATGCACTCACACGTCCATTGTGCATGGCACGCACAGTGCCATGCATAGTGCACCATGGGTGCACATTGTCGTGCAACCAGAGGCTCGTAGCGCCTCTGCTGCAAGCCCAATTGACCTGCCGGTGGGTTTTGTCTCTCTCGTTGCAGACCTCTTGTGCACCTCGTTGTGCATACAGGGCAATTGCACATCTCACCCCATGTGCACCATGTTGTGCACACGGGGCAATCGCATAGCCCAGCTTGACTCGGTCTAGAAGGGCACCGGTGGAGACCTCTGTGGTCCTCTGTTGCTGTCTGGTTGCCCCGATGGTGTCCCTGACACCTGTGGTTGACACATAGGGGCCAACGGCCAAGGACTCGGGAACACATTGCCTTGCCCTCGGCAAAAGGCTTGTGGCCTCTCCCCGCAAGCCTTGCAGACTTGCCGACAGTCACAATGGGACTATCGGTAGTTTCTGGCTCAGCCTCCATGGCCCTCGCCCGCAGTGGTCGTTAACTGCCCACCCCACGACTAAACGATGAGAGGTCTTGGCCTTTGCCCATGCACAGCCACATGGTGACCACCCCATTAGCTCAAGACACAACAATGGGCAACCACCCCTTGGGCCCGAGGTCTTGCTCGCTCGCTAGGTAGCGGTTGGCCACCCCGTGGCTCGGTGTTCTCCTTAGTCACTCTCTAGCTCGGACAACCACCTTGTCCGCTCGGTATCCTTTGCTCAGGAAAGCTTCCTCAGCTCAGGAAACACTACTCGAACCCTCAACTTGGACCCTCGCACCTCATCTGTTCAGGAAAGCCATTGCTCGAGAGGATCAATACAGCACAGAACGCAACTCAGGGCTCGGGACTTACTCATCTGTGGGGGCACGCCACTGGCCTCGCTAGGTAGTGTGGGGGCACGCATGTATGCGCGCAGATGCACGCTCAAGGGCACGCGCAAACCTGGCGCATGGTTTGCGCGCGGCCAGTAGCCTCCATTGTCGCCCGCTGCATGTCATGGTTTGAGCCAAGGCATGCAAGCAGACTAGCCATGTGACTGTCCTGACCCTCCATGAGTCGTGCCGAGGTGTGGTCCCAGACAAATCTCTTGGGGGCTATGACAGAAACACTGGCCACGTGGTCTCGCACTCCGACAGAGCAGCTTAGCATGGACAAGCTCCTTTGTCAAAGAAGCCGAGTCCCCTCAACTCACTGCGGGGTAAGGCCAAGTCTCTTGACTCGCCGACCCCCCGTTCAACAAAGTCGAATCCCTATACTCTCCACGAAGTCTGGTCCCTAGACTCATTGCGGGGTAAGGCTACGTCTCTAGACTCGCCGACCCCCCGTTCAACAAAGTCGAGTCCCTATACTCTCTATGAAGTTTGGTCCCTAGACTCGTTTTGGGGTAAGGCCAAGTTTCTAGACTCTCCGACCCCTCGTTCAACAAAGTCGAGCCCATAGACTCCCCATGAAGTGGGGTTCCTAGACTTGCTATGGGGTAAGGCCAAGTTTCTAAACTCACCGACCCCCCATTCAACAAAATTGAGTCCCTAGACTCGCCACGAAGTCGGGTCCCTAGTCTCATTGCAGGGTAAGGCCAAGTTTCTAGACTCGTCGACCCCCCGTTCAACAAAGTTGAGCCCTCAGACTCGCCACGAAGTGGGGTCCCTAGACTTACTGCGGGGTAAGGCCAAGNTCGGGAAACACTACTCGAACCCTCAACTTGGACCCTTGCATCTCATCTGTTCAGGAAAGCCATTGCTCGAGAGGATCAATACAGCACAAAACGCAACTCGGGGCTCGGGACTTACTCATCTGTGGGGGCACGCCACTTGCCTCGCTAGGTAGTGTGGGGGCACACATGCATGCGCGCAGATGCATGCTCAAGGGCACGCGCAAGCCTGGCGCATGGTTTGCGCGCGGCCAGTAGCCTCCATTGTCACCCGCTGCATGTCATGGTTTGAGTCAAGGCATGCAAGCAAGCTAGCCATGTGACTGTCCTGATCCTCTATGAGTCGTGCCGAGGTGTGGTCCCGGACAAATCTCTTGGGGGCTGTGACAGAAACACTGGCCACGTGGTCTCGCACTCCGACAGAGCAGCTCAGCATGGACAAGCTCCTTTGTCAAAGAAGCTGAGTCCCCTCAACTCACTACGGGGTAAGGCCAAGTCTCTTGACTCGTCGACCCCCCTTTCAACAAAGTCGAGTCCCTATACTCTCCACGAAGTCTGGTCCCTAGACTCATTGCAGGGTAAGGCCAAATCTCTAGACTTGCCGACCCCCCGTTCAACAAAGTCGAGTCCCTATACTCTTCATGAAGTCTGGTCCCTAGACTCGTTTTGGGGTAAGGCCAAGTTTCTAGACTCGCCGACCCCTCGTTCAACAAAGTCGAGCCCATAGACTCCCCACGAAGTGGGGTTCCTAGACTTGCTATGGGATAAGGCCAAGTTTCTAGACTCGCCGACCCCTCGTTCAACAAAGTTGAGTCCCTAGACTCGCTACAAAGTCGGGTCCCTAGTCTCGTTGCAGGGTAAGGCCAAGTTTCTAGACTTGTCAACCCCCCGTTCAACAAAGTTGAGCCCTCAGACTCGCCACGAAGTGGGGTCCCTAGACTTACTGCGGGGTAAGGCCAAGTCTTTAGACTCGCCGACCCCACGTTCAACAAAGCCGAGTCCCTAGACTCGCTGACTAGACATGAAGTTGGGTCCCTAAACTCACTGCAGGGTAAGGTCAAGTTTCTAGACTCACCGACCCCCCGTTCAACAAAACCGAGTTTTTAGACTAGCCACAAAGTCAGGTCCCTAGACTCATTGCGGGGTAAGGCCAAACCTCTAGATTCACCGATTTCTAGTTCAACAAAGTCAAGCCCCTAGACTCACCACGAAGTGGGGTACCTAGACTTGTTGTGGGGTAAGGCTAAGTCTCTAGACTCGTTGACCCCTGTTCAACAAAGCTAAGTCCCTAGACTCACCACGAAGTCGGGTCTCTAGACTCGTTGCGGGGTAAGACTAAGTCCCTAGACTCATCGACCCCCCGTTCAAGAAAGCCGAGCCCCTAGACTTACCATGAAGTCAGGTCCCTAGACTTGCTGCGGGGTAAGGCCAAGTCTCTAGATTTGTTGACCCCCTATTCAACAAAGCCGAGTCCCTAGACTCGCTGACTCGCCATGAAGACAGGTACCTAGACTCGTTGTGGGGTAAGGCCAAGTCTCTAGACTTGTTGACCCCCACGTAATAAAGACTGGTCTCTAAATTCGCCGATCTCTTGCTTGCCTAGCCATGACAAGCCTTGCGCTCGCGCTCTACGCGGTTGAGCCTATGTCCCGCTTGCCTCCTTAAGACGAGTCCTGCACTAGCACTTTACACGGTCAATCTTGTCTCTTGCTAGCCTCGTCGAGATAAGCCTCGCACTCGCACGTTACTCGGTTGAGTTTATCTCCCGCTCGAAAATCTTTACTGCTTACACAAAAGGAACAAATGAATGGGGATGTCAGAGGGTAACATGGGTGTTAGGGGGAGGGCCAGAAGGTAGAGGGCAGGAGGCAGGGGGTCAAGGAGTAAGGTGGGCTGTCAGGGGTCAAGAAAGCTGTCAGGGGAAATGGGAAAAGGTGGGGCTGTCAGGCACGCTTAGCAGAAAGTAATCAGATAAATAAGAGGGATCTCAATCTTTTTCTGATGGATCTTCGACTTCTACTTCTTCAACTCCTCCTTCAACCTCTGGACAGAGGGTTCCAGCACATGTGTTCATTTCCAGCAAATACACTTGAGATTACCATTGTACAATGAGAAATGAGAGGTCATAAGAGACTGTAAATAAGAATATTATAGTGAGTTTTTACTTCTCAAATGCCTGTGGACATAGGCATTATGCCCAACTATATAAATATGCGTGTCCACATCTTTCATTTTCTCTACAATTATTTTCTTTTTACAGTCATGAATGTGTGCACTGTCACCGTACAGTAGCATTGGACCACTACCGGGGGCACTAGACTACGCCATTTGATATTTTTATGCGATTTGTTTCTCTCCTTTAGGCCTATTGTGCGATTTTTAGAGTATTAACAGCCTATAATGTCATCAGAGTAGAATTCTTATATATAATTGAGAGATCCTAAAAATCTTTGGAGTTGGATTTTTTTCTAAATTTTCATTTGGAGACTTATGTACAAATTGGGTATCTCTCTATGGGACTAATCTTATTATTTAGATACTATTTCCTAAGAATTTAACTTGAGAAGTGCTACCCTGTTTTACACCCACAAATGAAGAGTTGACATGCATGGATTGTAGCAAATTGAACAATAAAATTGCATGCAGAGAATCACATTAATTTCTTCATGTGAAATACCAAGCCTGATCTCTTCCCCATCTCTCTCTCTCTCTCTCTCTCTCTCTCTCTCTCTCTCCTTTGAGGTTTGAAATACTCTCTCCTTCGAAGCCCCCATCTCTCCCTCTCCTTAGATTGTTGCGGCACTCCCCTCTTTGTTAATTAGTTGAAGGTCAAAGCATCTTAACTTTATGTAAATAGTTGAGTGGGTGTATTAATGTAGAATATTGACCAAGTCAATTTGCCATTGCAAAAAAAAAAAAACCACAGCCCAGTGCAAAAAACCACCCAAATTGGTAGAAAAAAAATCTACAGTTGAAAAAAAAAACAGCACAATCCCAAAAAAAAAAAAAAAAGACAACTCAGAACCAAAAAAACCCAAATTGGCAGCCAAAAACTTGCCATTTCAAATCTTGAGAAGCATTATAAGGGGAAAAAAATAAATAGAAAGTAACAATTCAAAGTTTGAGCAACATCACAATACAAACAAACAAACCCATATCATATATGCCTAACTTAATACTTAATACGCAGAATAAACAAATAAAAAACTTACAAGTACTTGCTAAAATCAAGTGGGTTCCAGGTCGAGTTGACGGAGATGGGTCCGTTCCAAATCACTTGATGGAGATGGGTTCTGGTTTGTTCCAAATCTCTCGACAGAGATGTGTTCCAAAATTGAAATTGCTTCACAGAGATGGGTTTGGGATGAAGGGAGAGGAGAGGAGAGCTACACGAGGGAGATGAGAGAAATGGTCGATGGTATATGGGATCTCATTGCTTCTTGGGAAGGAGAAGTTCTTACTATTTATAAGGTTTCAATGAGACTCTAATTGTATCATTGACTAATCTGTTTGAAGTATAGACTATGTAGTTTGGGGCTTCCATTGGGGCATTACAAGTTCAATATAAGGTTTATATATTAATTGTAAAAATTTCATTAGATTTAATATTTTCTTTTTTTTGTAATTTGGTATTTTAAAATTATTCAATGGAAAATGCTGGAGAGCCCGCTTGTAGCTCTCGCTGGGCTTTTTTTTTGTTTTACTTAATGATTAAGTAAGCATTTTTTAATTGTGTTGTGGTTTTTTAAAAAGTATATATTTAAAAATGTTAAAAAAATATATGTAAAAAAAGAATGCAAAAAAAAAAAAACACAGAAAAATAACTAGCGGTAGCTCCCGATGGCTGTAGTGCTACACTTATTCAATTCATTTAATATATATATATATATATATATATATATATATATATATATAAAAGAGTACAAGCAAAACTTGAATAATAACTCAACTGGGCTTGAGCTAGGTCTGCTACCTGCATGGTGCCACCCCACGCCTAGTGTTTAGATCCAAATTATTACATAACTTAAATTGAAAATTAAAATTTGTAAATACAAAAAAACTTAAAAAATCATTAGAGTTGTATTAATTTATTGCATTGCCTTGGCCTCCTAGGCCAACCTTTATATAAGAGGTCAAAGCAATACAAGTAGTAAGACTCTTGTATTGCTTTGACCTCCTATATAAAAGTTAGTTAGCCTAGGAGGCCAAGCAATGCAATCTTGTGAATATAAGTCTAATAGATTGTAATATATACAACTTTTATAAATATATAAATATATATATTTAGAGATTTGCTACTCATCATCCTCACATACTACACACCACACTTTCTTTTTATTCTTTTTGTTTTTTTAAATTTTTTTGGATTATTCTTCTTAAACTAATTTAATTCTTCTATGTATTATCCATATTCTAAACATTTTGTAAAAGAAAAAATTAAATAATAAATAAAAAAGTATAGTGTGTGGGCTTATGTTTAAAATTTTTCATATATTTATATATAATGTTGGGTGTGGGGCGGTTGAAATGTAGGCCAGGGTTGGGCCCAACCTGTCCCCTGCCCCTACTTAGCACCTAGATGCAGAGCGGGTGTTCTTGCCACCCGCATCTGGCAGATTGGTGGTCTCGCCACTGCATCTAGCCGATGGGAGTTTGCCCCGCTCATTTGGAGGCAGGGCGAACGGGGGCGGGGCATCAGGGGTGTGGGGCCCCATTGCCCACTCCTAGCTCAGGCTTGTTAAAAATACAAACAAAGATCGATAAATAACTTAACTTGGTTCAAGTTTGTGTTTGATCAGCTCGAACTTGGCTCAATGAGCTTTCAACTTGAGCTCGAATTTGAATTCGAGGTATTTGAGTCCAGCTTGACTCGATAACCCAAAAGCTTGACTTAGATCAGATCGATTACCGCCCTCAATGCTCAAGAAGAGAGAATAGGTAAAATAAAAAAGAAAAGGGCAATGAATTATTGGTTTGGGGCCATGTTCTCAGCCAGGGATGGGACCGCCTAAGGTGATGTAAATTGATTCTATAATTGGATGGATTGGTTATGGGCATATGGCTGTAAACTACAACTGGTAGAAAGATATTGTTTTTAATATTAATTTTTTTTAAGATTTAAAAAATTAAATTATTTATTTTATTTTATTAAAAATTTATAAAAATTATATGAAAATAAAATAAGACAGAAATAGTTTGAATTTAAAAATCCAAACCAACCTAGAAAAGGGTAGTATCAAGTATTTGACTCGCTGGCGGCTTGGACGACACGTGAGTCAGACACGCACTATGTAGACAACGGGGTTTATTGACTATCTTGTATATTGACGCCTAAAAGCGGTAGATCAGACATTTTGCAAAGGAAATTCAATAATAATATAATTAAAAAAAAAAAAAAACAGATGGAGAATGTGCGGAGACGGAGAATACGAGGAAGGAGGCCGGCTGAAAATCAAAATTGAGGGACTCTTATCTCAAAGAGAAAAATAGAAATTTTTTTTATGAGAGTTTTTTAAATGGAGGAATGATGAATCTTTATCTACAAGTATAAATGCCATGAATAAACAAAAAATTGAAGTGAAACATTTTCAAATTTGGAATAAACAAATTCTGATGGATCGGATTAAAAAAGGCCGATTGAAAGCCAATTGAAGAAACTAAAAATAAATACTTTAAATAGTTAGGATGCTAAGAATATTTCTTATCATTTATAAATAGTAATAAAATAATTTTTAAATGGTAATAAATTATTTATAAATAATAGTAAAATAGTTTGAGAATATTTTAAGGAGTAATTTTACATACAGTCGTGAAATATGTAAATGTCGTGCAATCGCTTTGAAAAAAAATAGGGTCCACGATTAAAAAGTTAATTTTTTTTTTCATGTGAGTTCCNCCCTCAATGCTCAAGAAGAGAGAATAGGTAAAATAAAAAAGAAAAGGGCAATGAATTATTGGTTTGGGGCCATGTTCTCAGCCAGGGATGGGACCGCCTAAGGTGATGTAAATTGATTCTATAATTGGATGGATTGGTTATGGGCATATGGCTGTAAACTACAACTGGTAGAAAGATATTGCAAGCAACTCATGTGGTGCACTTTTAACTCCACTTTTACCATCTCTACGTTCTCATTTGGGGAAAGCATGAATATGGTGAATAGAGAAGTGAGGTTGGACGCATTTTAAAGATTCGGTGCCGTGCGTGTAATTGTTAAGAGTCTTATTATTCAGATATATAATTCAAATAAGATAAAATAAAATAAAAAGATTTGTTAAAAATAAAATAAAATATTATTATAATATAATTTTTTAATATTAATTTTTTTTAAGATTTAAAAAATTAAATTATTTATTTTATTTTATGGTAATAAATTATTTATAAATAATAGTAAAATAGTTTGAGAATATTTTAAGGAGTAATTTTACATACAGTCGTGAAATATGTAAATGTCGTGCAATCGCTTTGAAAAAAAATAGGGTCCACGATTAAAAAGTTAATTTTTTTTTTCATGTGAGTTCCATATTAATTCACTTTTTTTAAAAAGATTACACTACATTTACATAATTACGATTGCAAATATGATTTCTCTTATCTTAAATCAGTCGTATACCCACTAAAAAACATACCAAAGTTAAACCCCATAACCTTTAACAAAAAATATTGGCATCGCCAACCGCACAGATGTTGACTTGATTAGGCAAAGCTTATTCTTAAGTAACCAATTAAATATTATAAAATATAATTTAGGTTGATGACGTTAGTTTGCATTTTTCTATGATGGACATCGCTGTCATGCTTTTTGTTTTTGGCTTCGAATTGGGTAAGCACATGCGAGAGCAGAGGGTAGGTGAGGTGGACGTTCGACACGAGCCCACAGCAAAATGTCAAGATAAAACGAGTGGTACTCAACTTTCCAGCACAACAAAGTCATTCGGTCTTGTTGGCCATCTCCATTTTTGATACCTTGGAGAGGCCAGCTGAATTCCCAGTGACCTACTTTCTTTAACTCATATTCTTATTGGAGTAGGACACAGAGGAAAGGGGCAATAGAAAGGTAGGCATATATGCGGAAAGAGCCGCTGATATAAAGCAGGCAAAAGAGCAAATTAAGGATTTGAGAGCAAAGAGAAAGTAAGATCATGGGTGTGGTGAAAGCGGCCATAGGAGATGCAATCTTGACATGTTTATGGGTATTCAGCGCGCCGATGATGGGAATTCTTACTCCTGTCATAGCTACGTATCTTGGTGTTCAAGCCCAGTCACTGGCAGGCCTCTTCATCACTACCATCCTTATCACAGCTCTTGTCACGACTTTCAGCTTGATAGGGAAGGCCTTGGGTGGTGCTAGCTTCAATCCCTCTTCCACCGTTTCATTCTACGCTGCAGGCCTTATACCTGACTCATCTCTCATCTCCTTGGCCGCCCGATTTCCTGCTCAGGCTGCCGGTGGAGTGGGTGGCGCCATGGCAATACTGCAAGTGCTCCCAATCCAATACAAACAAAGGCTCAAGGGACCTTCTCTGAAAGTGGATTTGCATACCGGAGCCGTTGTCGAGGGTGTGTTGACATTTGTGCTTAGCTTTGCCCTCCTTTTGATCATGCTCAGGGGTCCTAGAAATCTACTGTTGAAGGTTTGGTTTCTTGCTGTGACAACTCTAGGATTAATTGTTGTAGGGTCTGGTTACACGGGGCCTTCCTTGAACCCTGCCAACGCCTTTGGGTGGGCATTTCAGAACAATCAGCACAGTAGTTGGGAACATTTTTATGTTTATTGGATTTGTCCCTTCATAGGAGCAACTTTGGCTGCTTGGATCTTTAGGATTTTGTTTATTCCACCAATCAAGGAGAAGAAAGCCTGAAGAAGCATGTTGAAGGATCTAGATAAGCTCCACTTGCCTCTGTTATAAGTTTCTAGTTTTCTCCCCTTTTCTTTTCTCACTTCAACGACTCTCTAGCAAAATAGTTATTATGATCTAACAGTTAAGAATATGATTATCATGGTTCAAAAAGATGGTGTTAATTCATAGGCTTACTCATCCGATGTTTCTATGCATTTGTTTTTTAGAGAAATGAGATGCACATAAATATTGAAGCTATAAACAATGAGCAACTGTATCCACTATTATACATTCATCAAAGCAGCCCTTTCCTGGAATGTTTCAACAGCCACATTTGTCAGGTGACCCTACTGGAAACAACCCAAGGATCTTGAAGCAATTGGCCCGGACCAAAATGTTTGGTCTATTTTCCCAATTGTTTGTTTTTATGTTTTTCATTTGGCACTGCGTGTGTTTGATGCGATTGATAAGGAATTCCATTCCATATCCCTGCATAATGCGCGCATTATTTAATAAGGGTGAGCACCAACTCAATCGGAGTCGGTATCCCCTCAATCCGACTCCGACTTTGTCGAAGTTTGAATCCAACCTTTAACTCTGACTTCTATAGGTTCCGATCCTACTGCACCTCCGATTTGTCGGAGCAAGTCAAACTTTTAAAAATAAAGAAACAAATCCACAATCACAAGCATGGACTGATAGTATCTATCAGATTAAAAAAATATTGATTCCAACACCACTCATAAAACTTAAAAACGCAAAGGAGAATTGAGATTTGAGAGAGAGAAATAGAAACAGATGGTCCCTACATATTGGTATCGTCGTCGATTTCAAACTTCTTCTGGCACCCAGTTGTTGGTTCAGCAATGTTGAACTGAAACAACAGAAAAACCAAATAATAATAATAATAATAAAATAGGCGAGAGCAACATTTCAGAGAAATAGAGAATGATTGGTTTGAGAGATGTGAAAAATGCCGCCGCTTGCTCTTTCTCCACTAGGGCTTTGTTGGCGATTTAGGCCTCATTTGAACGTTAAAGACACTGATATCAATTTAGTTCAATCTAATTTTAAGTTGATTTTAATATCTAAATATTTAGAATACTTTCAATGGTTTAAGTATCATATTCTTTAAAATATATTATCAAAATTTACTTTTTCTATTTTACATACTAATTTTTACAATATACCATACATCAGCTTATCTATTTTTTTTTTTACATCATATAAATGTTATATTATTTAATGGTTTGTTGGAAAAAAAGTACAAGAAGAGAAAAACTATTGTGGGAGACAAAGTACGTGAAAAGAGAAAAGATAAATAAAATATTTTTATATTTATGTACGGTTCACATTGGATCTAGTTGAACATAGTAGCCAAATGTAAAATAGATTTATAGATACATAATCCGTTGGAGGTAGTTTTGAACTATTTTTCTTCAAATTTTATAATAAAAATGGGTTTTACAAAACCCCTTGGAAGTGCTCTCCTAAATCACAAAACATTATTCATATCAAAATCTCTTTATACTTGAGATTTATAATATTTTTTAACTAAATACCTCTTTACACGTAAAATTTATGATTTTTTTTTAATTTCTTATAAATATATTTAATTTTATTTTAATATCTAAACTTATCTTGAGTGGATCTTACAAAAATTACTCTATTATTTTAATTCACCATTATTTATAAAAAAAATTTAATTTATTTTAACTCAACTCAATATCAAATCAAAACGAATTAGGATTTTGGAACTGAGAGGCTTGTATATTTACACAAAGGGACACTTTGGTTGTTTTTACGATAGGTGGTAATATTTCTAAGTGAATATGGTACCATACACATGGATGCAGTCAAATCAAAGTTTTAGCGTGTGGGCTTTTTAGATGATGAAACGAGAGAGGAAGCAAATTGTTAGCTTTAGCTATAAGACTATAATGTTATTATACATTATTATAAAAAGATTTGTACTATAAGGTTTAAATATAATTGTTAATATTTATATTTGTATTATAATATTGATTATTAATAATTGCATATTATTATACTATACTATTACATGTTATTAACTTATTATACTTTTATTATACCAGTATTTAACTTATTTCTATTAATAACTGAAATATAATAATTAGTACTAGTATAATATTAGTAGTACATGTTATTATAAATTTATACATTAGTGTTTGTACATTAGTATTAAATGTTATTATACATTAGTACTATAATTAGTCCCTATATATTAGTATTACAAGTTATTACATTAGTTTATTATACATTAGTAGATGTTTACATATGTCATATACTATTATTAGTCAATTTATATTATAATATAAGTATATTATTTTGGAACAATAATTAGGCCATACTATAATTGACTCTAACTAACTATATAAGTTGATGCCCCCTTTCTAGTGAGAGAAACTCTCACTTCTTTCTAGAGGTGGAGCTTCGGCTCCTTCCTCCCTCCTCCATTTATTTTTTCGCTTTGTTTCTAAGCCTCCTTTTCCTTTGATAATAAAAAGCTGTTTGGCTGTGTTTTGTTCATCACTAGGCTTTTGTTTCCGAGTCTTCTTCCTTAACAAATCACCCTGCGGGGTGGAGAGATATTCCACGGTGGAGATGGAGGATTTCGGTTTCAAATGGCAGGTGTTCCTGACCGTTCGGTTTGGGTCTTCTGAGGGGATAGTTTTGAGGGCTTATGGCGTGGGTTGGTCTTGGAGTTTTGCTCATGGAGATGGTGTTAACTTGCGGGTTGGGGTGCTCTTCTAAGGGGTATAGGAACTCTGTTTTATCCATGGAAAACAGAGGATTATTTTGGGGAAGCATGTCGATTTGTATGGAGGGGATAAAGCGTCTTCCGGGGTGGATCTCGGGCGTAGCTCACGGTGATGTCCTCATGGATGGTGACGGGAGTATCAAGCGATGCAGGGTCAAACGGTGGTTGTTTGTTTCTTTCTCTATGTTTTCGTTTGTTTCTTTTTCTGTAGTTCTCTGTTTTGTACGTCTGTGTTTAAGCTCCAGGTGCTCTGTGCATGGGGTGTCGCAGCGGTTTGTGGTTTTTTGGTTTTTGGCTACGGTTTGTTTCTGGAAATAAGTTCTCTATGTGCTTGGTCTCTGGTTTGCCTCTGGCCTCCGTCTAGCCGAAGTGGTGTTTGGAGTGTTTTTTTTTTTGTGGATATGGGCTGACGACGATGACGATGATGGAGCTGGCAACGAAGAGAAGCCCATGTGCAGATAGTGTTTTGTTTTTGGTTGTTTGTTGTCAGTTATCCTTGTGCAGGAAGGGCGTGGTGCAGGCTATCGTGTGTGTGCAGGCTACTAGTGAAAAGCGTGGGTACTGATAGTACCTTATGTGCAGAAAGGGTTGGGCGTAAGGATAGTGGGCATACGGCGCTAGTGGAGTGCAGTGTGTTTCCTGTTTGTTTTGTTTAGTGGTATGTTAGGATTGGTTTTATTTTAGGTTTTAATAAATATTTTTTTGGAATAGACAAGTACCTCTCCTTTTTTTAGGATGAGGGTTTTGAGTCCTCTCCTCTTATAGAGAGTGATGGTTGGGTAGTTCCTCTCCTCCTTGGAGGGTGGGGATGTTTTGTGTTGTTTTTCTCACAGATGAGCCGAGATGAACACTTCTGTTTTAACAGAGTCTCGTATCTTAGTACGGTGTCGTCATTGGAGAGCTTAGAAGTTTAAGACATAGTCCGGCGCAATGAAAATTGTGTGCGGGAGAGCGTACAATGGATGGGTAGTTGGCTTGTAATTGGGGTTTGTTACCCGTTATTATTGGTCATAGCTGTAACTTCCTTCATTCAGATATGAATCGAAGTCTTTTTTAAAAAAAAAAAAAAAACTAACTATATAAGTTATAATTATATAAAATATTATGAATGTATAGAAAGTCGAAGTCAAAGTTGGATAGGAGTAGGGGTTAGAGTCGGAATTTTGAATTTTTGTTCAGCCTTAAAAAAGAGGGATATGGAGTAAAAAATTTGGCAGACTATAAAATTACAGCTAGAAGTCGCAATACAGAGTTTTTTGCAGCATTTTGTTGGTTTGGACTGGTTAAACGAGACTTTTATGACCACTTTAACTTGATCTTTGGTTAGGGAAAATGTGAACATTTGATAGTAGTAACAAAAAACTATGTTGAATCGCCAGCGAAAAACCGTCACTAGCTATGGCGGCGCGTGCAGCTTACGTGCTATACCAAGAGTGAAAGTGTAGGTCTAATCTAGATGATCTGATGCCGCTGGTCCCAAAGGCATCGTGCTTGGCGGCATCAGGCTCTCCAAGGCATAACGGTGCATGAATCTCACGCGTGGCATAAGCCAAAGGTGTCGTGCTTGGCGGCATCAGGCTTTGCAAGGCATGATTGCAAGGTGTGATGGCGCATGAATCTCATGCGCTACATAAGCCAAGCGTGAGATTATGCCACTCGTGAGATGTATGCACTGTACTTTTGAATTGTTTTCTTCTACCTTCTGGTAGATCGGCGGCTGGAGAGTCTGGTGGTGGGGCGCGTACCGGTTAACGGAGGTTGGAAGACAGCAGATCGGCATATTTCAGTGCTATGGACAAAAAACTAAAGAAAAATAATTGTAGAACAGGTTCGACGAAGGGAAGACAGGGGGAGGGTGGGCGCAACAGAAGCTCCAACCCCCCTCTGGCCAGTGGATGGAAAGAAATACTTGAGTGGTGGAGGGAGGTTTTTATCGCTTAGAGAGAGAGAGAGAGAGAGAGAGAGAGAGAGAGAGCCTAAAACATCAGTGATTAGAGAAAGGGAACCCCTTTAGTGCATAGCGGGCAGCCTAGTGATTCTCGTTCAACACTACACCCCACTGAGTAGCTTTTTTAGTGAAATACACAATAATATAATAAAAATTATAATGAAATTAACATTCAAACGAAACAAATTTGGATTGAGGCACAAGAATTTCGTTCTTTTTAAAGAGATTCAAGCCCTCTACATATACAAAGTTTCAAATGAGCCGGTACGGCAAAGGGTTAACTCTCGAAGAGAATGCTCCACAAAATGTCTTAGCGTTACCAAAGGTTGGCGAGAATTGGAATAAGTTTTGGCATTAAATTAATTGTTCCTCCTCACATTTTCTCTCTACTTTGCAATAATGGACAGTTCTCCATTCAAGCAAATGGCGCTGCACAGTAGGGCTGTGCATATCACCCGTATGCCCGATGAGTCCGTTTTAAAAAGCCCAACCTGACCCGAGTTTTAGCGGTTATTATATAACCGGGTCTCCAGCCCGACTAGTTAGCGGGTTTGCATTTCCATTTCAACCCGTTTGTATATAACCACTTAGTTTACTTCTGCAACCCTAGCCGCCCAAAGTCTCCCATACTCTTCGATGGCCATGAGAAAAGCTATTCTCTCCTCTCTGTATGTGATGATTTGGATCACCCTCAGCTTCTCGCTCACCAGATTCACTTGGCCTTTTGCTCCTCTCCGTCGCCTACCTCTTTATCTGCGTCTTCAAGGTCGTGGAGGAGCCCGTCTCCATGACCCAAGATCTCTACATTAGGTTTGTCGTCCTCATCGCCGCCCTCTACTCCCTCTCTTTCTGGTTCTCCAGTCTCTTTCATCCAGATGCTCAAGGTCGTTGCTCGTCTCAGTGTACTCCATCTAGATGCTCAAGGTCGTGGCCCGTCTCGGTCTACTCCTTCAGCCTTGCTCGATGTCGATTGAGACAACGGGGCCGGATGGAGAGGACGAGAAGGTGATGTTGGCGAGGCACGATAAGTTAGCGAATTGAGATCCAAAGAAGAAGAAGAACAAATTGACGCGTCGCATAAGGCGTTGCCAAGAGATTGACATTTTCGAATACACCCATGTGGGTTTTATTTCCATATTTTAATGGAATCTATTGTGATTTTATTGTTTGGCTTGTGAGAAAATGAAGGAAAAAAATGAATCCTGGTGTTTAGTGAAGAAAAATGAAATGAGTTCCTGTGGTGGAGCATTGGTCTGTTTGATCAATTGAGATTTTAGTTGTTTGGCTCACGAGAAAATGAAAGAAAAATGAATTCGAGTAAAGAAAAAGAAATAGGTTCTGTTGGAGTCGGGTCATGCTGATTCGAACTGATTTTATTTTGATCAGGTCGGACGGATCTACTTGGATTCTGAAATGGAACTGTTTCGAGTTGGATCGGGCCCAAACCCGGTTGTAACAAGTCAGGTTGCAGGCCTACTGCACATATATTAGCTAACGATGCCGCGAAATAATTTGCACTTGAATCTTAGTTCAAATCCAAATCTAAATTTTAATATTTACTTTACACAAGGATTTAAATTTTAATGACACAAGTCCAAATCCTACTTCCCAAATCCATCCATCCATTTAAATTGTCAAGAGAGAGCAAAACTTGTGTTTGAATTGGAGAAACATACGACAAGCAACCAAGAAGTAATAAGCACACGATACAGGAAAATACATTAGAAATCAACTGGGAATCTTTTCTCACCATGAAAGAAAGAAAACTCGCAATGAGCTAGTTCATCAATATAACTGCTAACTACAGAGCAAGTTCTTGAGAAAGAAGTTATAGGAGTTGGATAGACGTACATCTACCACCATATATAGACCATTGTAGCTCCATTTGTTTGCTTTCCATTTATGAAAACACCAGAACAAAGGGAGCGAGAGACTCTTGGACCATGTTTACAGCTGCAATTCATGATCAACAAGAGCTTACAAACTTGAAGTTGCCAAGGGGAACTCTTCTCATGGTAAATACCGGAACATGGGATCTCCGTCAAGGACATTGCGGCAGAATAAAGCAGCAGTAAAATGAATGAGGCATCAGTACCGCTGCTCATTGACCCTAGTTCGGTACAGGAAGAAAGGTATAATATGGCTTCGTTCATGATCATTATCAATGGGGAGTACTAAAATCCTTCGAATGATCCTTTCGATAGCCTAGTGAAAATTAAATGCTCCTTAGTCTCTGCGCATGCCTTCCCACCACCACATTCCTTTTTTCTCACCCTTCGATGGTAGTGCTGGTCTAGGGCATGATTCATACCCATTTGAGAGTACTCTGAGACATATCTGTGAAAATGGATACTATTGAGCATCAAGTTCATGACTTGGAGTAAGCTCGAATATTCTTGGTAATTACCACCTCCATTTGACATGCCATTCCACTTCAACAAGCTACCAATGCCACCATGTGCCCTTTCTTCAAATAGGGATTGATCTTTTACCCCAATGATCCAAGCAAGCAGACTGTTAATAGTCCATCAAAGAGGCATCACCTTGCTCAATCGGCAGCATTCTCTGTACCCATTTTGGTAGGAACGCAATAGTCCATTGTTGACCAATAGTGCCAGCACCTCAACAGCATCCATGAACATGAAGTCAAGATGGCATGACGTGTTTAAGTTCAAACTCGCAATGTCTATGTTAAACCACAGAAGAAAGCAAGCAGTCAACCATGATTCAATCGAAGTGACATCCTTAGCTCCACTGCACAAAACAGATGTAGGTTCCATGTTAATTCAGCGGGACACAGGCATGATTGCAACAAACTTCTCAATTATTCTGGCCGTACTGAATTATAGACAAAAGCATATATAATGACAAAATGAAAAAACATTACGTTATATATATTGAAAACTATGAGTTGCTTTCATAATCTGCATGCATTGAGAAATGCATCCTCTTGGTTACTGAGTTTAACAAGTTAAAAGGACGACAGCAGCAGAAGTTTGAGTGGAACTGGCTTGTTAAGCACGTGTACTATATATGATGGAAACCAATTTAAATATTAGCTATTAGTTAATGAGTAATAATTGCTTTCCATTTCTAGCAAATCCAGGCTGTTGCCATGAAATGAAATTTCCTTTATATTAGGTACCACTCCCATTGGGTCCGCATGTACCAATATATTGCCATTCTGCATTTACTAAAGCTTTTATATTTGGAATCGACTAGTTAACATTTGGGTGAGACAAACGAACAATAGGTATTTTAAAGGTAAATTTTTCAATGCAAACTTCATTTATGATTATAAAAATGCTTACAGCGAAGGTTGGGAGATGGGCCCCAACCAAAATATAAACAAGCAACCAATGCAACAGTTAGTAAGGTCGGGTCTTAATCTCCATTTAAATAAGAAAAACAGGGTCAAAGGCACCGGAATGAGAAAATGGCCCCAAGGCCATGGACACCTCTTTTATAAGACAAACAGTTAGTAAGGTCTTAATCTCCATTTGGAAGGTAAGATCGCTTGACAGACTGGCGGTGGCTGTTGTCGAAGAGCATGGTGGAAATCCTTCATTATATATACATATACACACACACATATATATAGTCTATGTTCACGATACATCTCTTTTATGTTGAATAATACTTAGCGACTTAAAAGATAAAGATCGTAAAGAAAAAGGACAAAGTTCTTTGAGATCAACTTTAAAAAAAAGCCTAAATTCATACATGGAATTGGCATATCAGTAAGAATATCCACAAAGAAAGGGACAAAACAAACACCTGAAAGCTATAGTTATAATATTGATGTCACCGAGCTTTCCAAGAGCTTCTGTTCCAATCTCTAGCAAAGGTTTTTCCAAGATCCTTATTTAGCTTATCATAATCATCTCGAAAACTTTCATAAAACTCCTCAAGCACCACTGCAAAGATTACGCAAACAAAAAACATGGTGAAATTTCTGCACATCACACATGAAACTAGCTCATACTGCTCCTTAGAGTACATATATGAAGAAGAGAGTACATACCAGGCTTAGCACGTGCTGCTGCTTGGGGAACGTTAAGGTCCTTCCTAGGCTCCACACGAGCATTTTTCACCCAATATCTCCCATTGATAGTGCCCTCCCAATTAGGTGCTTGAAAAAGTGATCGATCCAATGGTCGGAAAGAGACACTTCGTTGAGCTATGCGTGTACAAATAAGTGGGATGAATCGAATATTTACCCGTCACCATTGTACGACAATTAAAGGTAAAGATTTTCCAAAAATAATAACAAAAGAAAAAAGATTGAGGTATCTGGATTTTAGTTAAGACATGAGCAATAGCTTCTCTCAATCAAGAGAAAATTAATGAGTACTTGAAGCTGATCTTCGGTCTATGATGCGGGCATATCATCATGAGATATGAAAGATGCAATATGATGAGATGTTTTTTTGTGGGCTTTGGGGAAAAACAAAGCCCCCATCTACAGTAAAGCTTAATCCCTCTTGAAAGAGCTTTCCATCGTAAGGTTTTCATCTAAAAATACAGAAGTTGAACTCAAGCAACCAAGTGCCGTACGATTATACATGTGCATCATGAAGAAAATAAACAAATGCATCAAGAAGATATTTAAACTAGAAAACTAAAAAAACCCTCGGCTTATAAAAGAAAAAAGGGGGAAAATACCATTTAGCTCAAAGATTGAAGATGAACCTGAACCAAGACGGAAAACAGCAGCAGAAGTAGCAGCAAAAGCAGAAAAAAGGAGTTGGCCTTCTTTCTTTCTCTTTCCCCATGAAGGACCATATATTAATAATCAGGTGGGAGAGTGGTTCGGCAGATTCATTGAACCTGGTCACTTCCCAGGACCGTACAAGCCTCAGAAACAGTACTTGAAAGCCATGGACACGCTGAATCGCTGATGGTGCCAAACCATGCACTCTTTCTAGTAAGCTGGCCGCTTCATTGTCTCTGTCTGCCTTTTTGCAAGGACAAAATAAAGTGTGATATATGTTGGATGGTCAATATCAATCACTGCTTCTTGAGCCTTCTTCTTTTCTCTCTCTCTCTTTTAAAAGGTATACTTGCGTGTTTTTTATTCTTTTCACGAAATAATACTAGTCATTATTTTTCGGGGCTGGGCTACTAAATTTATGTCAAATGGTTTTCTTGACCTATTATTATGTGATACAACGTGATATATTAAAAATATTAGAAATATAAACTCAAAAATAGTAGAAGGAATTTAAAATTAGTCTTTATCTTTTTTAATTTGTGTACGTCTTTTTGGTTTTAATATATATTTTAATAAATCATGTGATATTATAAAGTAATGACACGTTAAGAAAGTCATCTTAACGATAAATTTAAAATGACCAAATAATAATACTCTAAATATGTATAATATTATTTAATAGTGAACAACAAATAGAGGGAGGATTGAACCTTTTTTATGCATCTATGAGAGCTGCTACCATTTTCAAAAGGGATTGGCAGGCACATATATGCACTTATGTGTGTGTATATATATATATATATATCACTTTCTAAAACATGTATTGGATTGTGTCCCATTGTAAAAACAATGGTGCTGGAAGCTCCTTGTAGTGCACGAATCGCCAACGTGGATAAGTTAAAGGCGAAAAAAAAAAGAAAAATCAAAACAGAAGTTTCTTCTCTGTTGTATGACATCATCATTTCTGATTTGCCCTCCTCCCGCACAGCTTCTTCGATGCCATCCTCCTGCCTAGGTTAACCAAAAAATATAAAAACAGTAACTTCTCTCGCACTACTGATTCACCCATCCTCTCGCACTACTGCAGAAAAAACACCCCTACACACGCGAAGGAATTTATTTGATGAAGGAGATACAGCTTCCATGGGGACATGCATCAATTTTTTTGGGCCATCAGATGTAGATCAAACCAATTTATCTGGACAAGTGCCGGTATGGTAAATAGATTATCATGTGTTATTGAGTTTCTTGGTTGGTCTATATTTATATTGTGATGAAATTTCTTATTTATAAACAGCCTGTGGTAGACATCTCACCTTTTGAGAGTAGTGGAATACAGCATCAAGAATCAGTGATTGGTAGCCAAGAAAGTGTAAAATTTCTGAACTGTGCACAATTATGTGGATTTTTGTTATATAGGTGATGACATTTATTGTCGCATCTTACAGATTTTTTTTGGGTTCGATGGCACACAATCGGACCTTCCTGGGTGGTGATGGATCACAATGGTGTGCAAAAAGGTTGAGTTTTGTGAAGGACATCAAGAGGAGATAAAGTGTTATGGGGTATTTGATGTAAAAGTGTGGGATGATATTTTCTGAAAATTGGGTACCCATTTTTTGGTACCATATTTGTATATTTCATGTAATTCCCGAAAATGGGAAGATGGCAATTATTTTTGTGTAATTCATTAATGTATGTGGATAGAAAGCTTCAGGTTAGCGGGAATATTTTTTTGTTTAGCCGAATATATGATGGGATGATAGAAATTTGGGTACAAAGTCAGAGAATGAAAAAATTTTGTTTAGCCGTTTCGAGCTGGGTTTTCTAAATAGTTGGTTATATTCATGGTACATGTTATTGAGCTGGGTTTTCGAGCTGGGTATTGATGGATGGAGATCAATTTGCTTCATTACAATGTAGTTAACTTATATTTCGGATGGTTGTGCATGTGCTGGAGATATTTTGCTTCAAATAAATGCAAAAAGTTTTGGGTTTATATGCCTCTTCTCACAGCCATGCACGTATGCCTCTTCTCACAACAAGGATAACTAAAAAAAACTGCTTGGTTTAATGGATTTCATAGAACTGTAAAAGACAGCAACTACATGCATGGTTTTATTACATGAGAATTTCTGTAAAAAAAACTGCTTGTACAGGGCATGGACTTGGGCACTAAAGTTTCAGCTCATATCACACTATTAAGGTTTTCAGTACTTAATGATAGTTATCTCTATTACCAAAGATGACAAGTTATGAAGATTAAAAAAATTAATCATCAGGCTCAGATTACATACCAATCCAATAATATATGTTTGCATGAAACAAAGCTTATCAATAATAAACATACCAAGTCCAATGATATATGTTTGCATGATACAAAGGTTACCAAACATCAAGTCCAACTATTACATCAAGTCCATCTATTACATCAAGTCCAAGTATTATGGCCTGTTTACTGTACATACAGAATAAACTTCTAACACTTAAACTACAAACACCATATAAACCATTACCAAATCACTAAGTAACAAAAGACAGCAACTACAAAAGCCCAATAAACATGGAGCAATATGCGTGAACGTCTTAGTCTTGCTTCTTGCTCAAAAAGCACCAACTCCTTTTTCAAGAAAGCCTCATCTCTACTTTCTTGTTCCATCTCTCTCTTCTCAACTTGCGCTACTCTCATACGAAGCTCAAACTCCATCTTCTCAATATCACCGACTCTCTTCTCCAGTTCTTTCTCCTTCCTTTCAATTTCATTTTTCCTTGCTCGTAGATCACACTCTTCGCATTTATCACTATCTGCCCACTTGAAATAGTTACAATGTGGTAATCCCTAATTATTTTAGACATATATAAAAAATGTTAGATTTATACAATAAATCATATTATTTGCCAATTCGACATTATAAGTCAATAACTTACCTTTGTGTTGTACTTTGGACACCCAAAGAAGGGTGTTCTTTGATTTCTTGTCGTATTTGAGTATCTCAATATAGCTTCTTGGTCACATAAGCACATTGGTTGACCCAAATTACGTTTGGCAGAACATTTAGAAGACAGTGATGACGACGACATTCTAACATAGATTGGGTCATCATGGAAATGCACACATATCAAAAGATACACATATAGTCAAAATGGAAAGGCACACATACCCAATTGCATATGACTACAATGCACTTTTTTGCATTTTCTGATTTTACACCATTTTCTAAATTCCACATCGAATATGTGGTTAACATGTGGGTTCACCTCAATGGAACTTTAAATCAAAACTATAGCTTAAAAAAAAAAAAAAAAAACAGTTCACATGAACTAGTATATATGATTAGTTCTTTGTGCACTATTTTGTTGATTTGAACTTTTATAATATAATTTGATCACTTATAAAAAGTGATCAAATACAAATGGAGGGTGTCATAACGAATACAACACAGATCATGTGAGGCGATATCCAAAGTGTAATGCATGCATGGTATCTTCAAAGAAGCTATGATCTTCATAGATTAATAGATGGGAAAGTTGCATAGATTAGGAAAAATATTTATTCTTTTCAGGTAGGAATCAAATCATGCTACTAGCATCAATGAAACATGAGAACAATAGATGAGACTCATAAATATTCATAATAACTACACCGTTTTAGAGGTGGACTCTTATAGTGATTAAAATCTGAATACATTAAATTGAAGCTAACAACAACAAGAATTACATTAAATACACATAAACACTGCTACTAGCATCAATGAAACACGAGAACAATAGATGAGACTCATAAACACTGCTAATAGCATCAATTCAACACGAGAACAACATCTGATACTCATAAACACTGCTAATAGCATCAATGCAACACGAGAACAACATCTGACACTCATAAACACTGCTAATAGCATCAATCAAACCCGAGAAAAACATATGAGACTTTTTCTTCTTACATTCAGAGAAATCTCACTAGGTTAACCATCATGAGACCCATGGCATCAGTTAAAAGATAAATATTTCTACAACTATCTATTCTAAGGGTAATCCATAGAACACCTAACTGTCATCTGAAAAAAAACCCCTCGTATACAGTGTTGAACCCACTGCATTTTATTTAGTTTTAATAAAAAGGCTGCAATGTTCTTCAATAAAATACAGAAATGCAACAATACTTGTGAAATGTGAATTCGTAATCTAAGAAATACTAAAATTACAGAAATATAAAAATATAGATATTCAAAACTACAATAATACAGAAATATGAAAAAACCTGGACAGAGCCGACTGATTACCAATTTCGGGATGAAGGATTCGGGCTAGGGTTAGGGTTACGGTTAGATCTACGGTTAGGGTTAGGGTTACGGTTAGATCTACGGTTAGGGTTAGGGTTTCGATTAGATCTACGGTTAGGGTTAGGGTTTCGGTTTCGGTTAGATCTTGGGTTATTCGATCTTCAATTGGAGCTCGGGAAGATAACGGGAGGAAGACGACACCTCCAGAGATGCAGATATGACAAAATGTAATAAGAGAAGGGAGAGACTGAAGGGGGAAAGAAAAAGGTTGTTGAGCAGAGAATATTTCCAGATTTCATGCGAGAAGGGACGAAGATGACGGTCTGAGTGAAGCTTTACAGAGAAGGGACTCAGATTTCTAACGAAGGGACGAAGACGACGGTCTGAGTGAAGCTTTACAGAGGCATTTACACTTTACCAAACGAATTGAAACCTGGTGCAGATAACGAAGGAACAAAACGGTGCGTTTGCATTTTACCCATTATCCACGTAAGTTGCATTTTACAATTTATCCACGTAAGCAGCCATTTGCACGCTGCTTACGTCCCGAGACTGCATTCAACTTTTCTCATTTATCGCTACAAGCTCTGCACCAAGCACATTAACCGGTCAAGAAGATAGACCTGATGCAGTGGAAACTGAAGCGCAATGTACTTCCACTCAAGTTGATTATGAAATTATGTTGGATAGTCCAGATGAACGGGAAACTGACGATGGCACTCCCGATACACCACAAGTAGTGTCATCATCGAAAATGGTGAGGATATGATTCAGGAGCCAAAGTCCGGGATGGAATTCAATTCTTTTGAAGATTTGTTGAGCTATTATAAGCATTATGCAAAACAATTAGGGTTTGGGGTGATGACACAGAGGAGTGAGAGGTCAGAGGATCAAAGTGTCAGATATGTCACTCTTGGTTGTGCACGGGGAGGAAAGGCCCGCATTAAGAGTTCCAATGTCGCCAACCCACGTCCGACGGGAAAGACGGACTGTAAGGCAAGGATTAATGCGTTAAGAGTCGAGGGAAAGATGCGGTTGACAACAGTCCATAATACACATAATCATCATACCAGCCCACAAAAATCCTGTTTTTTCCGATGTAACCGAGAAGTGAGTGACACCGTTAAAAGAGTGCTAGACACAAACGACTTAGCTGGCATCCGGCTGAATAAGAGTTACGGATCTCTTGTCGTTGGCGCAGGTGGCTTCGAGAACCTGCCCTTTTTGGAAAAGGACTATCGCAATTACATCAACAAAGCCCATCATCTTCGACTTGGTGCAGGTGGTGCTAGAGCACTTCGAGATTATTTTTTGAGGATGCAGTATAAGAATAACGGGTTTTTTGCATTAATGGATTTAGACGATGAGGGGAGGTTAAGGAATGTTTTCTGGGCAGATCCACGTAGTCGAGGCTGCCTATAAGTATTTTGGTGACATGGTCACATTCGACACCACATACCTGACTAATAGGTATGGGATGCCTTTTACACCATTCGTTGGTGTAAACCACCACAGGCAATCGATTCTGTTGGGAGCTGGGTTGATTTCTAATGAGGACACAGAGACCTTTACATGGCTATTCCAGACCTGGTTGCTGTGTATGGATGGTATAGCTCCAAAGGCTATAATTACTGATCAAGACAGAGCAATGAAAAATGCAATTGCTCTTGTCTTTCCGAAAACCCGACATAGATTTTGCCTATGGCATATACTTAAGAAAGTCCCTGAGAATCTTGGATCATATGCAGCTTACAAGAGTGGGCTGAAAACGCAGCTGATGAAATGTGTGTACGACTCACAAACTATTGAGGCATTTGAAAAATGTTGGGTAGAGTTTATTAGTACATACGAGTTACATGAGAATTTGTGGTTGAAAAGTTTATATGCGGAGAGTGAGCATTGGGTACCGGTTTTTCTAAAAGAGCACTTTTGGGCTGGAACAAGTACAACCCAACGCAGCGAGAGTATGAATGCTTTTTTTTATGGTTATGTCCATTCAAAGACAAACTTGAATGAGTTTGTCGACCAGTTTGACAGTGCACTGAAGAAAAAAATTGAGAATGAAAATCAGGCAGAATTCCAGTCATTTAGTGGCACCATTCCCTGCATTTCTAGATCTCCAATTAAGAAGAAATTTCAAGAGTTGTACACTAACGCAAAATTTAAGGAAGTTCAACAACAAGTAATTGGTGTGCTTGACTTGGACCCATCTCTGCTAACATCGAATGGTGTAATGAAGAGTTATTTGGTAGAAGATGAGGTCCGTATTCAAGAGTATTCAAAACAAGTTACATATTCTGTGGATTTTAATGTGAATGATTGCAATGCGAAGTGTTCATGTGGGTTATTTCAGATGAGGGGGATAGTGTGTAGGCATATTTTGGTGGTATTCAAATGTAACAGTATAAAAGCATTGCCAGACCGATACATTTTAGATCGATGGAGGAAGGACATCAAGAGGAGATACACGTTAATTCTGACTAGCTATGACGCAGGGGATCAAAGGCCAACTGGTAATAGATATTCTATTCTTTTGAATATGTGTTATGGGATGATAGATTATGCGGTGGATTCTAATGATCAATTTGAAGATGCAAAGAAGAGGATACTAGAGATGACTGAATTATATCGTCAGAACCAAAGCTCCTTTTGTATGATGCAAACAGGTTTGAATGCGACGATAATTACTTTAAAGGGTTCTTTACATTTTCTATACTTATGTTATATCCTATTTAACAACAATTTGCCTCAATTAGATCCAGAACATGGTATTACGACACTGGATAATACGGAAGTTGGTAGTTTACAACAAGGCAAGAGTCCAATGATTGTCAGGGGGAAAGGAAGACCTCCATCTCTTAGGAGAGCCTCCAGGATGGAGACAAACATACGGAAGGTTAAAGCCAAACAAAAGAAATCACAACAAGGAGGAAAACAGAAAGAGGTGCATGTTTCAACATTTGTGTGAACTATATTTTCTTTTTATGCACGGTTACTTTAGATGTAGTTTTTTCACTTATTTCCATTGACACATAATAAAATTTTTACTTTATTATTAGCGAGATGAAGGAGAAAAAACACCCCTACGCACACGAAGGAATTTATTTGATGAAGGAGATACATCAGCCATGGGGACATGCATCAATTTTTTTGGGCCATCAGATGTAGATCAAACCAATTTATTTGGACAAGTGCCGGTATGATAAATAGATTATCATGTGTTATTGAGTTTCTTGGTTGATGTATATTTATATTGTGATGAAATTTCTTATATATAAACAGCCTGTCCTAGACATCTCAGCTTTTGAGAGTAGTGGAATCCAGCATCAAGAATCAGTGATTGGTAGCCAAGATAGTGTAAAATTTCTGAACTGTGCACAATTCAGTGGATTTTTGTTATATAGATTATGACATTTATTGTTGCATATTACAGATTTTTTTTGGGTTTGATGGCACACAATAAGACCTTCCTGGGTGGTGATGGATCACATTGGTGTGCAAAAAGGTGTCCTTTTGTGAAGAACATCAATAGGAGATTAACTGTTATGGGATATAAAATTTAAAAGTGTGGGATGATATTTTCTGAAAATTGGGTACCCATTTTTTGGTACCATATTTGTATATTTCATGTAATTCCCGAAAATGGGAAGATGGCAAAGCACTTTTTGTGTAATTCATTATTGTATGTGGATAGAAAGCTTCAGGTTAGCGGGAATATTTTTTTGTTTAGCCGAATATATGATGGGATGATAGAAATTTGGGTACAAAGTCAGAGAATGAAAAAATTTTGTTTAGCCGTTTCGAGCTGGGTTTTCTAAATAGTTGGTTATATTCATGGTACATGTTATTGAGCTGGGTTTTCGAGCTGGGTATTGATGGATGGAGATCAATTTGCTTCATTACAATGTAGTTAACTTATATTTCGGATGGTTGTGCATGTGCTGGAGATATTTTGCTTCAAATAAATGCAAAAAGTTTTGGGTTTATATGCCTCTTCTCACAGCCATGCACGTATGCCTCTTCTCACAACAAGGATAACTAAAAAAAACTGCTTGGTTTAATGGATTTCATAGAACTGTAAAAGACAGCAACTACATGCATGGTTTTATTACATGAGAATTTCTGTAAAAAAAACTGCTTGTACAGGGCATGGACTTGGGCACTAAAGTTTCAGCTCATATCACACTATTAAGGTTTTCAGTACTTAATGATAGTTATCTCTATTACCAAAGATGACAAGTTATGAAGATTAAAAAAATTAATCATCAGGCTCAGATTACATACCAATCCAATAATATATGTTTGCATGAAACAAAGCTTATCAATAATAAACATACCAAGTCCAATGATATATGTTTGCATGATACAAAGGTTACCAAACATCAAGTCCAACTATTACATCAAGTCCATCTATTACATCAAGTCCAAGTATTATGGCCTGTTTACTGTACATACAGAATAAACTTCTAACACTTAAACTACAAACACCATATAAACCATTACCAAATCACTAAGTAACAAAAGACAGCAACTACAAAAGCCCAATAAACATGGAGCAATATGCGTGAACGTCTTAGTCTTGCTTCTTGCTCAAAAAGCACCAACTCCTTTTTCAAGAAAGCCTCATCTCTACTTTCTTGTTCCATCTCTCTCTTCTCAACTTGCGCTACTCTCATACGAAGCTCAAACTCCATCTTCTCAATATCACCGACTCTCTTCTCCAGTTCTTTCTCCTTCCTTTCAATTTCATTTTTCCTTGCTCGTAGATCACACTCTTCGCATTTATCACTATCTGCCCACTTGAAATAGTTACAATGTGGTAATCCCTAATTATTTTAGACATATATAAAAAATGTTAGATTTATACAATAAATCATATTATTTGCCAATTCGACATTATAAGTCAATAACTTACCTTTGTGTTGTACTTTGGACACCCAAAGAAGGGTGTTCTTTGATTTCTTGTCGTATTTGAGTATCTCAATATAGCTTCTTGGTCACATAAGCACATTGGTTGACCCAAATTACGTTTGGCAGAACATTTAGAAGACAGTGATGACGACGACATTCTAACATAGATTGGGTCATCATGGAAATGCACACATATCAAAAGATACACATATAGTCAAAATGGAAAGGCACACATACCCAATTGCATATGACTACAATGCACTTTTTTGCATTTTCTGATTTTACACCATTTTCTAAATTCCACATCGAATATGTGGTTAACATGTGGGTTCACCTCAATGGAACTTTAAATCAAAACTATAGCTTAAAAAAAAAAAAAAAAAACAGTTCACATGAACTAGTATATATGATTAGTTCTTTGTGCACTATTTTGTTGATTTGAACTTTTATAATATAATTTCATCACTTCTAAAAAGTTATCAAATACAAATGGAGGGTGTCATAACCAATACAACACAGATCATGTGAGGCGATATCCAAAGTGTAATGCATGCATGGTATCTTCAAAGAAGCTATGATCTTCATAGATTAATAGATGGGAAAGTTGCATAGATTAGGAAAAATATTTATTCTTTTCAGGTAGGAATCAAATCATGCTACTAGCATCAATGAAACATGAGAACAATAGATGAGACTCATAAATATTCATAATAACTACACCGTTTTAGAGGTGGACTCTTATAGTGATTAAAATCTGAATACATTAAATTGAAGCTAACAACAACAAGAATTACATTAAATACACATAAACACTGCTACTAGCATCAATGAAACACGAGAACAATAGATGAGACTCATAAACACTGCTAATAGCATCAATTCAACACGAGAACAACATCTGATACTCATAAACACTGCTAATAGCATCAATGCAACACGAGAACAACATCTGACACTCATAAACACTGCTAATAGCATCAATCAAACCCGAGAAAAACATATGAGACTTTTTCTTCTTACATTCAGAGAAATCTCACTAGGTTAACCATCATGAGACCCATGGCATCAGTTAAAAGATAAATATTTCTACAACTATCTATTCTAAGGGTAATCCATAGAACACCTAACTGTCATCTGAAAAAAAACCCCTCGTATACAGTGTTGAACCCACTGCATTTTATTTAGTTTTAATAAAAAGGCTGCAATGTTCTTCAATAAAATACAGAAATGCAACAATACTTGTGAAATGTGAATTCGTAATCTAAGAAATACTAAAATTACAGAAATATAAAAATATAGATATTCAAAACTACAATAATACAGAAATATGAAAAAACCTGGACAGAGCCGACTGATTACCAATTTCGGGATGAAGGATTCGGGCTAGGGTTAGGGTTACGGTTAGATCTACGGTTAGGGTTAGGGTTACGGTTAGATCTACGGTTAGGGTTAGGGTTTCGATTAGATCTACGGTTAGGGTTAGGGTTTCGGTTTCGGTTAGATCTTGGGTTATTCGATCTTCAATTGGAGCTCGGGAAGATAACGGGAGGAAGACGACACCTCCAGAGATGCAGATATGACAAAATGTAATAAGAGAAGGGAGAGACTGAAGGGGGAAAGAAAAAGGTTGTTGAGCAGAGAATATTTCCAGATTTCATGCGAGAAGGGACGAAGATGACGGTCTGAGTGAAGCTTTACAGAGAAGGGACTCAGATTTCTAACGAAGGGACGAAGACGACGGTCTGAGTGAAGCTTTACAGAGGCATTTACACTTTACCAAACGAATTGAAACCTGGTGCAGATAACGAAGGAACAAAACGGTGCGTTTGCATTTTACCCATTATCCACGTAAGTTGCATTTTACAATTTATCCACGTAAGCAGCCATTTGCACGCTGCTTACGTCCCGAGACTGCATTCAACTTTTCTCCTTTCTAAAACATGTATTGGATTGTGTCCCATTGTAAAAACAATGGTGCTGGAAGCTCCTTGTAGTGCACGAATCCCCAACGTGGATAAGTTAAAGGCAAAAAAAAAATCAAAAATCAAAACAGAAGTTTCTTCTCTGTTGTATGACATCATCATTTCTCATTTGCCCTCCTCCCGCACAGCTTCTTCGATGCCATCCTCCTGCCTAGGTTAACCAAAAAAAATTAAAACAGAAACTTCTCTCGCACTACTGATTCACCCATCCTCTCGCACTACTGCTTCTCATTTAAACATGAGCTTTTTTCGAGGTAGCAGCATTTTACATGCCCAAAGGAAGGTAATCATCTCTCTCTCTCTCTCTCTCTCCCCCAACAATCTATGTAATATGTGTGTAAGGGATTTTGTTAAGGACGTATTTCATATCACCAACTGCATGGATACCTGCAACAAAGTAAGAGGGCGGCATGGAATGTCCAATGACACTCTGATACCTAAGTTAGAGAAGTAATCTCTAGTAAAGTGTATGGATGAATGTAAATGTATTATTTTTAGGTATTATTTATAGAGGTGTGGCGGGGTAAGGATGACCAACTCCCAAAGTATTTCCTAGAGACTCTCAGTGTTAATTGGAGTGATCTCCTTCTTGATCAGTCAGATGCATTATCTGTTATCTACAATATGTATATCCATAAGATCCATTCTTGGGCCTATTGGGCTTTCGCTACATTTGATGAGCTTATTAGGAAGTGGGTACCAAATATCTCATTCAGTTATTCCGCTAATTTTCTTCACGTCATCACGTGAGAAATTAAATATTCTACATTGTAAGTTCTCTTCTACCCTGCTAACTTTAGGACAGGTGGCAACCCTAGGGACCTTACTCCGTTGAGGGCTTATACTAATTAGGGTATGGGTAATTAGTATAAGCCCTCGTACAAATAGTGAATTCCCTGCACGTCCAATACGCGACACATATCTATAACTGTTCTTGTGCTTTTACTCCTTACTTTTAGGAATGATAACCGATGGCATACATCCATTCACTTTCCCAAGAATCCCCCATCATTGCCTCTTTTCATTTCCTTGAGTTACCTTTACTTTTCAAATCCTTTCGCTTCCTCTCTGCATCCTATTCTCTAAGTCTCCAAAAGCTTGTATTCCTCCACTTTCTTGAGTTTGTTTTCAGATAAGATGGAAGTCTTATTTCATTTCTCGACGGTGAAGTAAGACTAACCTCATGAGTATATTTTCTTAGGTCGGAACAAGTTGATAGGATCCTCTATTTTCGCTCCCATGTGGCCACACAGGGAGCATGGGGACGTAAAAATGAAAGAGAGGGATGGAGTTTCTCTCACTTTTGGCATAGCAGGCCTTGGCGTAAGACTCGCACGACACGCTATTAGCTTAGTGGTAGAGCACGCCCCTGATAATTGCATTGTTGTGCCTGGGCCTTGTCTCGTTTGTTTTCATAATCATTCTCATTTTATTTCATTTAATCATTACAATTTTTTCAAATTCTTATACAAAATAAAATAAACATTTCAACTTGTATTTCTTCTCATCTGTGAAAACAAATGAGACAGTGTTTCCATTAGCGACTATCTTTGGTGAAGATGGTGTGTCGGCTCTCAACTAACATCAGCATGTTGGTTGCATATAATTAAAGCGAAATATAATATGTATGGATAAATTAATTTCACTCCATTTAATTAATAATTAAAGCGAAATGTAATACTTGCTTTGCGAACCGGTCCGAATTAAGTGCACTCATAAAACAATGTTCTAAGGCAAAGCAAGTATTACTAATTTATCCATACATTTAGTGCCAATATGTCATGAAAGGATGGAGTGAAACAATTAATATTGGAATTGTCTTTTTATTTTGTAACGTGGATACTTGGGGAGATAGTTACTATTTTATTTTTATTTTATAATCTGGACTTTGTGTGGCTGCTTGTAAGACTTGTGTGGTAGCTTCTAATATGGACTTCTAAATTTCAAATTTGAAATATGGACATTGGACTTTCGAACTTGTTTTATTTTATAGCTGATTTTTTTTTCTTTTTATGGCAGATCTTTTTATTAGAGATTTTCATTTTCTATTTTTATAGCAGTTTTCTTTATAATAGAATTTTTTTAAGCAGATTTTCATTTTTTATTTTTTATAGCAGATCTTTTATACAACATATTTTTTTATGCTACAGATTTTTTTATAGCAATTTTTTTATAGCAGATTTTTTTTATGACACATTGTCACTTGATTAAAACCGAACTGGTAAAACCAGAAGTATCGGTTTAGGAGGCTAACTCGTGCGATATTGATTTTGGAAAATGTAAAACCTATGTATACTGGTTTGATTCCAAAATTTGTATAAAATGGGGCTAAACCGGACCGATTACAGCCCTAACTTAGAGGAATCAGAGAGAGTTTTTCATACTTAGAGGTCGGCTTTTATATTAGGTTTTTGGGTGGGGGCTGCCCAAACCTGGTCTCAGGGGATTCATGTTACTTTAGTTGTTCACTTAGTCAGAATCTTTTAATGCAGCGTGGCTCTTAGGGGGGTGTCATTAATGTGACATGGAGTTCGGGGAGTGGTACCATTAATGCGGCGTGGCTTCCTGACTCACTTTACCCTGTGGACATTCCTTGTCAACCTCCTCCATGCCTGCTGTCAGGAGATTAAGGGTTCCCCACATTTCCTGTCCACTTGCCTGTGCATGTTCCCAAGGGTTGGGTGTCAACAGGGGGTTGTCAAAGTGGCGAGTCCCCTATACCCCTACCGTCTGCTTTTTCCATGCGTGGGTTGCTTCGTGGTTGGGTTTTGCTCATGAGCCGAGTTCTCTGTAGAGGTCCATTGACTCATTTTAGAGGAGGGTCATTGGGCTTGGCTAGGCTCTCTAACTCAGTCTCCAGAAATCCCTTGTGGGCTTGTCATACAGGCTGAGAGGAGGGAAAAATCCACTTATATTGCCCATTATAGAATTTTCACTTATCATAGTGATGAGATGTGTCCCTTCTCAGTTGGCCATAGCTAACCTCCCTTTTTTTTGCATCAACTTTAAAGAGACGGGACCAAAAGGTACAATACTAAAGTAGTTTTGAATTAATTGAAAATAAATAAAGAAGAAAATATCTTTGAAAATATAATATTTTCCTGATTTATTTCTTAATAAATTAAATAATTGTGCTTAATTAAAGGTACGACTGACATCAATCCATTGGTTAGGAATAAGAAATTAATTTAGAACCAGACTCCACGGGTTTTCACAAGTCAAGTAGTTTATCTTCTTCTTTTTTCTTTTTTTTCCTAATCAAGCTTAAGATATATTAATAGAGAAAAAATACAAAGTTTACGGAGGATCTTTACCACTATCAAGATACACAAAGCATTGCAGGATTGATAAAAGGGGTAGGTTTCCAAACACTAGGTTTGTTGCTGCCCATTGTGCCACCAAGTGAGCACATCGATTTTGAGACTGATGAATTTTGGTAAATGACCAATCGTGATGATCTTTAGAGATCTGATGGATATCTGCAATAATTGGAGAGATCGATCAGAAGAGAGTTGAGTCTTGACACTCAATTGCTGAGAAGACAGATTGAGCATCGCCTTCTATTGATATTTTTCCCCAATTACTAGCCATTCGAATGGCGAGCAGAGCTATAGAGGCTTTGACTACCAGCGAAATAGGAGAATTGATTTTTTTAGTTACTATCTCTTGAACTTCTCCTAAATGATTTCTTCCAATTGACGAGGCTACTGAAAAATCATTTCTTACTTCTGCATCGAAGGAAACACTTTGAGTTCCAATGGGATGAGGGATCTAGTTCAGTTTAGGGGTTTTGAGATAAGTGCATTCTGCCCATGCTTATGTTATTTTTCGTAAGTTATGAGAAGTTGTCGTTTGAGGTCTTCCAAAGAGAAAAGAGAATTTTTGTTGTGGATGTTATCATTTCGTTTTCTCCATATATAGTGTGTCCAACAATATTACAGAAAAAAAGTTGAAAATGGTGACTTTCCTTTCCCTGCAAACCTAAAAAATTCCCTAGGTAGATGATCCTTCGTATCCAATTTGAGATGGATTCGATGGGCAATTGTTCTAAGTTTAGCGGTTAGCTGCTTTGCTTCCAAAGAATTCTAACAATGGGGCATTTCACAAAAAGATGAAGTAGCGTTTCCTTTTCTTGGCTGCAGAAAATGCACTCTTCTGAGTTTTGTTGCCGTATTCTTTTGCTGATCTTTCCTTTTGTTAGTAAAATATCCTAGAGTATTTTCCATAACAAGAGCTTGTGTCGATCATGTATTTTTAAACTCTACAAAGGTTTGAAGAGAGAATTTTGGTTTTGCTGAGATGTTTCTTGGAATCCTATAGACGCCTAGTAAGTTGTTTTGGCCGAGTATTTACCACTATGATTGAGAGACCACACTTCTTTATCTTCTTCTTGGGTTCTTGTAGACAATGGAATTTTGAGGATTTTGACTATGTTGGCTTGGTCAAAAAATTTTTGCATTTTTTGGATATCCCAAGACTTCGAATTATTTTGAATGAAATCCAATACTTTTGCATGAGGATGTATAGATTCCATGTTTGAGATTGGAGTTGGCTTGAAGTCTTTTAGAGTAGGAATCCAAGGGTCTAACCAAATTTTTACTGAACGATCGTTGAAAATTTGAAAGCACCTACCTTAGTTTAGAAGATCTTTGGTTCTTAGTACGCCTTTCCACATGGGAGAGTTTGATGGTTTTGGAGAAGTCAACCAAAATGAATTATTTTTGAGGTATTTTGACGAGATGACCGAATGCCAAAGCCTATTTCTTGTGCCATTCAGTTCCAAACCAGTTTTGGCTAAGAGAGCTTGATTCATATTTTCCATCAATCTGATTCCTAGACCTCTTATTGCTTTGGGTAGAAATATTGACTTCCATGATTTCAGAGTTAGATTGTGGGTTTTGTTTTTCAAAAAACCCCCTCAAAAGTTCTTGAAGTTCTGATTGAGTGTCTTGCAAACTGTTTTTGGGAGTTGAAAAGTGTTCATATGATAAGAGGGAATGGTGCTTACCACTGTTCGTATCAACACGGTATGCCTTGCTTGTGCTAGTAGCTTCGCCTTCCAACCTTCTCATTTATTCCTTACTTTGGTTAGCATCTTGGCATAATTTTCTTTTTTGCTCCTATTGAAAGATGTTGGAAGCCCCGAATATTTCATTATGGCCGACAAAGCTTTATAAGGGAGCCAATTTGCGATGGCTGCTTTGTTCTAATTGTTGGTGTT
Source organism: Carya cathayensis (assembly GCA_011037825.1). Classification (NCBI taxonomy): domain Eukaryota; kingdom Viridiplantae; phylum Streptophyta; class Magnoliopsida; order Fagales; family Juglandaceae; genus Carya; species Carya cathayensis. The sequence goes on from QGSO01000239.1 coordinate 880,544, forward strand.
CTGTGTGACAAATATTGAGGACTTTTGAGAGATTTATTTTTTGGCTCAACCAATTTTGATATTTTTTCCAGGCATTTTGAGATTTTCTGCATGTTTTACTTTGTGGCTTTTGCAAATACGATTGTGTCGCCCACGAAAAGCAAGTGGGAGATTGGTGGACTATTGCTGCTTATCTTGATCCTTTCATTGTTTTTTTGTGCTTATGCTCTTAGCAATAGTCTTGATAGAGTTTCTGTGATTAGTATAAACATGAACGACGACATTGGATCTCTTTGTCTAATTCTTCTTTCTGCTTTGAAGAAACCCTCTTGGCAAACCATTTATAGTGATGGAGAAAGTTGTTGTTGTGATGCATTCTTTTATTAACTTTATCTAACTGCTATTGAAACCTAGAGTCTTCATTATTGCAAAAAGAAAATCCCACTCCACTCGATCGAATGCCTTTCCATGTCTAATTTTACAACCGTCAAACCTTTTTTTTCCTGATTTCCTTTTTAGGTGATGGAAGAGTTCATGAGCGATTAAAGAATTTTCTTTGATATTTCTTCCTAGGACAAAGGCTGTTTGTAGAGGAGAAATTATTTTGGAAAACAATCTTTTGAGTCAGTTCGCCATGATTTTTGTGATAATCTTGTAGCTGACATTTGTGAGGTTTATGGGACGATATTGACTTGGCGAATTTGGGCTTTGTGTCTTGGGAATGAGAGCAATATTTGTATGACTCATTTGCTTTAGAAGCTTCTTTCTTAGAAAAATTTTTTGTACTGCTTGAACAACCTCTACCTTTATAATGGACTAGTAGTGCTTGAAGAAGAGTGCAGTCATACCATCAGGGCCTAGGGTTTTGTTGTTTGGTATTTGCCTGAGGGTGCCAAATATTTATTGTTCCTCTAGAATTTTGTTTAACATCTCGTTGTCATCTTTAGAAATTTGCTTTTCAAACAAATGGTCCAACTAATCCAGAATTTGTGGCTTTGAAGATGTGTAAACATTTTAAAAATGATTAATGAAATATGATTCAATAACTAAAGGGTCCATTGACCACTTACCTTGCCCAAGCTTGATTGAGTCAATAGCATTCCTTCTTCGATAGATTGTGGTTGTCAATTGGTAAAATTTTGTATTTAGATCCGTAGACGTGAGCCAAGAGATGCGGGATTTTTGCTTCTATAAAATTTCCTCATTCTCTGAATTTGTTGTGATACCCTGTATTTACATATATTTTTAATGAATGATTATTTAAATTATTATAATTAATGGCTCTCTTGTTTTAAATTTAACTTGTTAATCGTTAGATTTATTTTATGATTTTTAAGTTGCGAAATTTATTTTAATATGTTTTCTTAATTTTAATTACATTTCATTATTTAAATTTCTTTTTGTTCTAAATTATTTTATTGTTTTATTGTTGAGTTTTATTATCTTATTTTATTTAGTCACTACGTTTAAATTATTTTATTTTATTTACCATTTTGAAATCATTTTTCGTTGGATCTGTTTTGAGACCCTGAGTTGAAAAGATTGGATCTCATTTCTTTCTATTTCTTTTTCTCTTTTTCTTTTTCAATTCTCTTTTTCCTTCTCCTTTCTCTTCTTTCTTTTTCTTTTCTTTCTCCCCTGCTTTCTCTCATGTGCAACCCAGCGCCCCTCTTATTCTCTCAGTGCATTTCTCTCCCTCCAGCCCAGCCACTGTGCACCGCCGGTTGTCACTGCCCACCTTAACCACTCCCCCTCACCCCGGTGACCTCACCCACCCTAGTCACCACCGTCCACGCCCTTTTTTCTCTCTCCTAGCCGTGTATACCCCGAGTGGGCTCATACTTAATGCGCTGTCATGCGCCACGTTCTGGCACCACCGCCACCACCACAGCTTCCTCTCCTGCCGACCAACATACTCCACCAATCTCAGCCCCTAGCTCCCATCCATTTACTCCCACAAAGCCACACGATCTTAGTGTCCCTGAGCTACCGTTGCGCTGCCGTTGGCCACCATCTCTTCACCACTGACCCTCCATCAACCCAAACCACCCATCCTCAACCCCGATATACCACCGGTGAGACCCAGCTATCTCACTTTTCAATTTGCCCTTTGCGCCACTACCCATGGCCAACCACCACTACCTTTGGTTTTACTAACACCTCTAAGCCCTACTCTAGCCTTCCCTAGTCTTCGTTTGTCTCCTTTCAAATTTGGGTATTTTGAGACCCACGGCCATAGTGCATTTTGCATGGTGACATTGCCTTTCCACCGCCTTTTGCAGCTCATTGATCATTCAAAAATTATTTTATAGCACTGTAAGTATTTTCCAAATAACTTTTAAAATTTAAATATATTTTTACACTGAAAATACTTGTGAATTTGGTTGGTTGTACCAGACTGAGTCCGAGGAGTTTGGGGGTCGGTTGGATTGGAGGACAAGGTTGTTTGTGTGATTTGATGATGTTGGGATTTGTTGGATATTTTTGTGGCATGTCATATGCATTGCATGGTGCACGCATATTCATGTTTGTAAAATGAAAACTGGATTTTTGCATATTACATANACCCTCCACCCCTTTTTCTCTCTCCTAGCCATGTATATCCCGAGTGGGCTCATACTTACTGTGCCATCATGTGCCACGTTCTGGCACCACCGCCACCACCACAGCTTCCTCTCCTGCTGACCAACATACTCCACCAATCTTAGCCCTTAGCTCCCATCCATTTACTCCCACAAAGCCGCGCGATCTTAGTGTCCCCGAGCTGCCGTTGCGCCGCCGTTGGCTACCACCTCTTCACCACTGACCCTCCATCAACCCAAACCACCCATCCTCAGTCTCGATCTACCACTGGTGAGACCCAGCCACTACCCACGGCCAACCACCACTACCTTTGGTTTTACCAACACCTCTAAGCCCTACTCTAGCCTTCCCTAGTCTTCATTTGTCTCCTTTCAAATTTGGGTATTTTGAGACCCATGGCCATAGTGCATTTTGCATGGTGACATTGCCTTTCCACCGCCTTTTGCAGCTCATTGATTATTCGAAAATTATTTTATAGCACTGTAAGTATTTTTCAAATAACTTTTAAAATTTAAATATATTTTTGCACTGAAAATACTTGTGAATTTGGTTGGTTGTGCCAGACTGAGTCCGAAGAGTTTGGGGGTCGGTTGGATTGGAGGACAAGGTTGTTTGTGTGATTTGATGATGTTGGGATTTGTTGGATATTTTTGTGGCATGTCATATGCATTGCATGGTGCACGCATATTCATGTGTTGGAAATGAAAACAGGGTTTTCATGTGTAAAATAGATTTTTTGGGTACGAGTGTATCACGACCCCAAGTCGAGATGAGACATTATCTCGGTAGAGCTCTTTTGGTCACTTGGGAGCGAAATATACTGAGTGACATCCCCTAGGTTGTCACTGGACGATAACGGGATCGGACGAGATGGTAATGCTCTCATACCGACTCTGTGGCCTCTTTGCTAGCGGGGTTAGAGGATGCTTGGCTACGAACGCGCTGGGCGTGGAACTAGGCATCACTCGTTATGAAGTCACACACATGGTCATTACCCATGGTGTGGCGGATCCCTATGAGAGATCATGGTGTATAAGGTAAAATGAATAACGGGCCATTTTCTGGGAAGATGACGAGTTTTGGTTAAAGAATATGAGGAACATTTTTTTGGAAAAATTGTGAAATTTATGTTGGGTCATTTTCTAGGAAAATGGCGAGTGTTTTAATGGATTCGATTGTTGGCCCAAATGGGATTTTTGGCGTGATTGAAAAATTACTTATTTTTGGGTAATGATGATTTTCGGATCTCATGCATCTGTCATCATGTACATGCATATTGTTGTTGCTTGAATGTATTTTTATCTTGTGGGCTATTTGGATTATTACTTACTTGCAGTACCGTCTCTTGGAACCGTAGATTTTGATGCATATGATGAGGAGCTTAAACTTGAGGATGCGGCTCTGCCAGATGATTGATTTAGTGCCTTTTGCTTGTATACCTTGGGAATTGTTTTCTCGCTTTTGCAATTATGTGATTCGGCTTATTTATGTTTTACTGTATAATTGTAATATTTTTGGTATGTTTGTGTTTAAGTGAAATTGTATTTTAACAATTCTGGTACTTAGTTGACTAACTTTAATTATCCTGCTACATTTTTGTTGTACATTTTTTGCATGTACACACACTTGACACTTCTTAATAGGATGCATGGCCTATGTTGTCATTATCCCGACGCCTCGATCTCTACGTGTCCGTACGTGGGAGTTGGGGGCGTCACATATGGTATTAGAGCAGTTCGGCTCTAGGTAAAATCTTATGTCTTATAGGTGAAGTACTAGAAAATTTTAAAGGCTTGGTTGAAATTATTTTAATTATTTAATTTAAATTGTTTTTGTTTAATTGAATTCGATTTTATTTGATTTGAAATTATTTTAGTAAATTTGAATTTATTTTATTTAATTTGACTTGATTTGAATTGATATTATATTATTTGATTTGATTTTGTTTTGTTTTATTTTATTTTGTTTTGTTTTGTCCGGAGTTGAAAAGTAGGTTAAGGGTTACGTTATGGCAGGAAGATGGTATGACCGTGAATGCCCTTGTTAGGTATGAATATTTAGTGTAGTAGGCTTCAACTTTTATCGATGTGGGTTGTTTTTATAATATCGAGACTTGAAAGGAATGACATAGTTTAGGGAATCTTTGGAGTAGGGACTAAAGTTGTAACTAAGGAGGGGAATATCTTTAAATTATTTAGGATACTTAAGGTTTTAGATTCTGTATAGTTTATAGAATAAGTTTATAGAATGGGAGGATATAAGTTCGATGAACTTCAATGACAAATTTATGAGAATTTCATCTAAGGTTTGAAGCCCTATAGATTTCATGAATCAAATTTATGGGATTTAAGATGGTAGGTTCAATGAGCATTTGAAGGATTACTTATATTAGAAGTTTTAGATTTTACCTACTCGTGTAAGCAATTTGGTAGCAATTGGGGTTTTAGAATTTACAGGCTTTATAAGGCCTTGTTTTAGATTTAAGGCCATCGAATTTGAGGATTTCAGGAAATGATGCTTATACTTTAAAGTTTTAGAATTTGCAGAATTGAAGGATTGATTTGTAATAAGATTTGAGTTTTTAGTTTCGCAGGCTTGGTGTGATAACTTGATTTATTTTGGAGATTAGTTAGTTTGTAACCATTAAAATATGATTGATAAGGGTTGAGTTACAGATGGGGGAAATTTTCAGGAGAGTATTTCTTTGGGGGATTGAAGGTTTTGATCTAGTGATGTATTTTTTGGGGATTGAATGATTGCTTCTAGCTCGAGGTTATAGTGGTAGGTTTAGAATTTGATCCATATCAATTTTAAGAATAATAGATGGTGCAGATTTAGGAAATGATTCTTGTTGATTTCGAGGATCTAGGTCCAGATAATGGAAATGGTAGTGATGGGTCACTTGCATGTTTGGAGGATTATTGGTTTTAGCTAAGGGTGCATGAAATCAATTCGTCGTGGTGGTGAATGTGTATGGATTTGGAGAGTATAAGTCCTTGTTCCATTTTTGACTTGGAAGAAGTGGTTTTGGCAGGAATTGAAATGGATTGGATATGATAGTATTAAATTCAAGAGATCATGACTTTGAGTTTTTGGTGAATCGATTGGAGTGTACAATTGAAGCGAGTTCCCCAATGGAATGATAGTAGGCAATGATTGTTATGATTATCTTTAGGAATTAATTGTGACTTGAGGTCAAATAGGAATTTAAATTTGGAAGTTATACTGTTCCTTGGCGATTAAGTGTCCAGTGGGAGAATTATGGACATTGTTATTTAACTTGAAGAGAGATTGTTGGGTCATCTTATGTGGTGTATGATAAGTCTTGGAAGTTGAAGTTTAAGCATCAACAGTGGATAGTTTAACCAGATTATGAGGTAATAAGGTATTATGATCCAGGAGTGCAATGCAATAGTTTTTGGTGGATTGAAGATTTGAGCAGTATGGCCTGCCTTGAGGTTTAATTGTGATGTGCGATTGAAGAAATTAGTCGTGTAGATACTAGGCTTATGAGAGTAGAAGTAGGTGGGTGAGCTACCAAGAGAGTTTCGATACTGTTTTGGAGAAGTCAATGGTGGTTCGTTGTGAGTTTAGTCACTGCTAGATTAGATGGTATTCAGAATTGAGGTGATGAGCTTTAAAGTATAGGTTGTTGGGTAGAAGTTTATAGGGCACTTATTGGTTGGCCGGGATGGATTCAAGTCTTTTAGGGTTATTACTTACCTGCAATACTGTCTCTTGGTACTGTAGATTTTGATGTAAGGAGGCTAAGCCTGAGGATGCAGTTTCGTCGGAAGATTGATTTGGTGCCTTTTACTTATATACCTTGGGAATTGTTTTCTTGCTTTTGAAATTATGTGATTCGGTTTATTTAAGTTTTACTGCATAATTGTAATATTTTTGGTATGTTTGTGTTAAAGTGAAATTGTATTTTAACAATTCTGGTACTTAGTTGACTGACTTTAATTATCCATCTGTATTTTTGTTGTACACTTTTTGCATGTACACACACATAGCACTTCTCGATGGGATGCGTGATCCGTATTGTCATCATCCTAACGCCTCGATCTCCACATGTTTGTACGTGGGAGTTAGGGGCGTCACTTTGTGGAGCTTGTTTTGCAAAGTTTTTTCTGTTTCCTAGCTGCTTGGTATCATCTTGTTGCTTTGCTTTCTATTTGCTGGATGTTGCTGTGAATGCTTTGGAAATGATTTTGTTCCAAACCTTTAGTGCTTCTTTGGTTGATGTGATTTTTTTACAGAGAATGAAGGCCGGATTGCCTTGTACAAATTTACTCCAAGCTTCTTTTATTATGAGATGACTTAAAGGCTCTCGAGTCCAATACTCCTTGAATTTAAAAGATGGGGCATTGCTAGGCGAGGTTGTAGTGTTAAGCAAGATGGGATAATGGTCCGAAGCTAAAGAAGCTAAGTGTTGGAGTAAAGCATCAGGGAAAAGGAGTCTCCATTCTTTATTTGCTATAACTTCGTCAAGCCTTTCTCTAATAAGAGCAGCCCCATGCCTATTATTAGACCAAGTGTATTTGGGTCCCAAGTAACCAATGTCGATGAGCCCATTACAATCCATTATAGATTTTAATCCTCTATTCAGATTTTGATAGAATGGCCTGTCGCCCTATTTCTCAAACTGATCTATGAAATCATTGAAATCACCCATACATACCCACGGGCCCGGGAAAGCTTGATAGATGGTGTCGAGATGTGCCCATAATTCTTCCTTTTGATTCCTTTGTTTCAGACTATAAACATAAGTAATCATCCATGGGTTATGTGAAGGATCTAAGTAAACTAGAATTGAAATAACATTGATATTAATGTTTACAGGTTCTAAGTCTACTCTCAGACGCCAAAGCAGCAGAAGGCCCCCTTTTTTACAATCAACAAGATGAAAAGTAAAATGATGGAAACCTATACTATTTACAACAAAATTGGTGCGGTCTTCCAACACCATGGTTTCCGATAGAAAGATGACATTTGGGTTATATAATCTAATATTTGCCCTTAGATTCTTAATTGCCTTGGGTTGAGCAAACCCTCGGCAATTCCATGTGAATGCTCTCATTTATCCGCTGGAGGAATGTTGAAGCTTGCCTCAAGAGCTGTTTTGGATTTGTACTGGGACTGAGTACTTAGTCTGGAGTAGGGATTCATTTTCTCTTTCCCTTTAGACTTTTTTACTTTGCTCTCCTGAACCAGATTGCATAGCAATGAGGGTGCGTGCCAATTTTGCCTCCTTTGTATGGGTTGCATGGTGTTCTATTCCTTTCGACTCTGCCTTCTCCAATTTGATTAAACATTGTGACTTCCGCTTTAGTATTTCTTGTTCTTCTAGAAACTGTTGTCTTTTCAAGGGAAGATGGCTTTTATAAGGTCTTAAAGAAGGTTTATTTAGATTTGGTGTAGGATCGGGTTCAATAATAATAACCTGCTCAGTGTTTAAACCAGATGCCACTTGTGTCTTCAATTCTTATTTCTCTGTAAGAGGAGTGATTGAAACTTCTTGAACTGGTGGATTTTCAGTTGTAGTTTGAAGTTGCTCGGGAGACTTAGCCTCTTTTGTTTGACGGGCTTCCACCATGATGGGCAAGGGTAACTTATAGATTGATTGAGCATGATGTTCTTCCTCTGATGATTCTTGAATTGGCACCACTTTTGCCTGAGTTTGAATTGGTTGATCTTGATGCTTATTTGAGAGTTCTGGTGAGAATAAAGGCCGAGTGAATCACTACCCTTTGAAGATAAAAGCTCTGTTTGCTGCACTGAGAGGTGGGCCTTCATACGGATGCTGTCATTTGAAACTGAAGAAATGGGAGTTGTGTGGGCTTTATTCTTGGACATCAGATCCGTATTGTTAAAGAAGAGTTGATGGGCTTCCACTTGATTAAATTGGGCTTGAGAAGGAGTTCCTACATGGATCGGTTGGGGCCCGGGGATTTGTTTAAGTTGTTGTTCTTTGTTTCCTTGTATTGCAGAATATGCTTCCATTGAGCTCTCCAAGGAACATTCTGCCTTGCTGAAAGTGACACAGATAGCGATGGGGTGACAAAGTATGGCCTAGCCATTAATTGAGGAGAAATGATATTTGTAGTTGTGGTTATGTAAGTGTCATGTAGTCTCTTTAAAAAAAGTGAATTAATACGGGACCTACATGAAAAAAAATTAATTTTTTAATCGTGAATCCCACTCTTTTCAAAGCGATTGCATGGAATTTGCACACTCTACGACTGTATATAGCATTACTCTTAATTGAGAGTTTTCCATAGGTATGATGTTTACTCCTTGAGTCAGAAGAGGGATATGGTTGCGCTATGGGTAGTGGATTTCTGATTTAGTGGTTAAGTCAACAGCGCAAAGATTAACTTAACAGACGGTGCTAGAGGCACTGTTGCTGACTCCTGCTGGGAGTCACCGTTAGGTAAAAAAAAAAAAATTTGTTTTGTTTTTTTTTTTAAATAATTTTTTAATACTTTTAAATATTTTAAAAAAATATAAAAAATTTATAATAATATTAAAATTTTTTTTCTTAAACATTAAGAAAAAAAATATATAAAATAAAAAATAAAAAATGGCCAGTGGTGGCTCCCAGCGAGAGCTACCAGCGGTGGCCTAGCAGGTTTGGTAAACATGTTTCATCCCAAAATTCTCATCTCAACTCCAAATTCTCATCTCATCATTACAACTTTTCTAAATTTCCACACAAAATATAATATACAATTCAACTTTTTCAAATCCCAATATAACTTTTTCAAATCTCAAAAAAATAATAATATTTAAAAATAATATTTTAAACTTTCATCTCAACTCAAAATTCTCATTCCTAATTTCAGACGTCATGTTTTCCTTAACCTTTTATTGGTGGGGTAAGAGCATTGGCCATTGCCAAGTCCAAATTTTGGCTAGAACTTCAAGTTTTGGCTATAGTCAAAACCTTTGGCTAGGTTAATCCACATTGAACTAGCCATTTTAAAGTCAAAATAGTAATATAATTATATATTTTAATAATATTTTACAAAAATTTTTTTTTTTAATATTTTGTAAATACATTTCATATATTGATTAATAATTTAATTTTTACTTAAAATTGGCCTATTACATCCTGCTTAAAACTTTTATTAACCAATAACTACCAAAAACCACCTATTCTTTGGTTCATAACAGCACTTTGTGTCACTCATGTATACACAGCTTCAAAACATTAGTAACCCTCCAAATGTAAATTGCAAAACAGCAATGACTTCTTCATCAGCAATGAAAGATCTTGGGCCATGCAATTCTGGATCATCTCTTTCAAAGCAGGGGTGCCATAGGTTGCAAAAGTTCTCTTGACAGTTGTTGCTATTGCATTCACATCAGCTGGATCAACTGCAACTATTATCCAACAAGAATAATTCGAGTTATAATTTTTCTATTGCATTCACACAACAATTATTCACACGTGACTTATCATCCAGTTTGCTGTCCAGTTTGCTTTTTGGGACTCAAGTCAGATGGCATCCATTAATAAATAAGTTTGATCTTATATTTCCTTTCATTTCTTGGTTGTTACTGACTTCTAAAAGAAACCTTCAGCAATGTGAACTACCATTTTTTTTTTTGATAGGTCAATGTGAACTAACATATGAGACAATGTATTTTGCAAACTTCTAAAGACAGCTTCTTCTTCTTCTTTTTTCTTCTTTTTTTTTGGTTTAAAAAAATATTGACAAGTAACTTCTCATGACAGTTTAAGCATAAGATACAGATTCAAGGATAAATAGTTAAAAAGGGAGAGTCATAGAAAAATCAAAAGAGTGGTATTTAAGGTGTTCAATATCAAAATTTAAATCCTCCCCCTTTTCTGCTCCCCCTGCCAAAGACATGGTAGATAGGCAATAATATTATAGTTCAACAGATAGTTACATAATAAGCAAACACCACTACATTAGTGACCATCAACTCGTTGTAAAACAAAGCACAGAATTTGGAATTAACAAATTGTTTTTTTTTTGATAAGTTGGAATTAACAAATTGTTAAATACCTCATCAAGAATTGCAAGGGATTTATCCCTTTCATCAGATAAGCAGAGAAGGCGAGATTGAAGCTCTCTCACTTCAGTTGCTAAAATTGCCTTTTCTCCATAAACTTCTCCCGCATGCTGCAAAGGTAGCAACTTAGGCTCAGATTTCATTGTTATCAACTAAACAATGGTCATTCAACCCAAATTGGTCATTCACGTGTTTGCCAAACTGCTAGAGAATTTCTACAATTCTCTGGTTTTTTTTTTCCTCCACTAAACCATACCCAAGAAAATATGCCACTAGTTCCATATATGCTATAGTGGTAGGGTTATCAAAAGCACATATCCAGGATGAGAATCAGGTTTGATTATCTTCTTATTGAATTAAAAACTGTACTCGCAATGCACACAACACATACAAAGGGCAGCATCACAATTGAAGAGTTACCCAAAATTCATCCACTATCAATTAGCCAAACTATCACACTAATAATGTATTTGATTTTTATACATAGCGCAGCATCACAATTGCATAAATTCGATTTGTATATTGTTACAAGAGTCAAGAAAATTGGGTTGAAAACACTTACGGGAGGATTCAGCAGAGCTCGAAGCAAGACTTGCGCAGATCTGTAAAGCCCTAGAAACAAGAGGAAATCTAGGTCAGGGAAAGACGCGGAGAGCTCGAGATCCAAATTCTTTGTTTTCAGCAATTTAATTTCAGACCAGAACAATAGATAAATTAAAGTACATACGAATGAAAAAATACAATAGATAATTACCCAAACAGGGGCGACGGTAGCGTCGGATTCGTGGAGGAAGAACCGCCGGTGTGAATGGTGGAGCAAACCGATGCCTTCCAATCGTGGAGCAAGCCGATATTCGGTCAAGTGATTCAACCTGGCTGGACAAAATAGGGCACGAAAAAATACTCAGTAAATCGGAGAAGAGGGAGAGAAGAGAGAGGAAGAGAGAGGAAGAGAGACTTACCGTCGACAGCTCGGAGACGACGACGTCTACTGGAGAAGGCAACCGGTGGACCTCGAGGCTGCGGGACGAAGATGGCCGAATGGGGGGAGCACTTCATTCGGGAGAAGCCAAGAGGAAACCTTGTGGGATTTTGGGGAAAACGATAAACCGAGGGAAAGAAGAGAAAGCCGGTAGAAGAAAAACAATAAACTAATCTATGGACTCGGTACAGTAGCTCTTCATGTCTGGCGAGGACCCAACAATTACTGTAGCATTTATGTCAAACTTTTGAAGTTTGACTAGGCCATTGCAGGAATTATTATAGAAATGCTGGCTATTTTAAACGTGCATATGGCAATGGCGAGGCCATTGCCAATGCTCTAATGAATGAAGTTTGATCACTGTAGTTGAACTGTTCCTTCAAAGCCTCAGCGGACGAGTTCATGCTTTTCACGCCGATTTTGATGGCACTTGAGGAAGATGGAAAGAAGTTGATCAGTTATGGAATTAAATCAATCGAAACTTCTTCTTCATCACAAGCGTAAAATTGAAGGCTTTGCTTTTAAGATGATACTGTTTGACTTTGTCTAGCTTGAAAGCTCTCTTCCTCATGATTTTTCCAGGCTTCAATTTCTGTGTCTATTCTTGGCTTGTTGTAATGTTTGTTCAAGTGATCCTCCATTTCCGTATGCCCAAAATCGCTTTGAAGCCTCTCTTCTGTTTGATGAAAGGCTGAGAGGTGCCTTGAGGGGGGCTGTATTCCGCTCTTATAGATGGACCAAATTTGATCTTGGTTGGAGTTGACTGGGGGTATCCAGAAAAGATTTGAGAGTGGCTGAGCCTTCCACAAGCATAACAGAAGCCTGCTAATTTCTCATATTTGAATGTTATCCAAACAACTTTGTTCCCGAATCTAGGCAATGGAAAACCTTTTTTTAGTGGTTTTGTGACATCTATCTCAACCTTTATACGGATAAATTTGCAGAAGGCTAGACCGTAGATTGGATCTTCTTCTACTCTGATAAGGTTGCTAATTGCTTTTCCGATGTCCACTGCATTTTTCATGTTGAAATGGTCTAAAGGTAAACCATGCAATTGTACGTTGAAAGTGGCATGGTTTAAGTTGATTTCCTCTATGGTTGCACCAGGGGGCTATTGTTTTAAAATCATCAGATGTCATTTGAAATTCCAAGGTCCCCTTGGTTTAGCACCCTAAGTTTGTCTTATGAATTTCTAGATGTGAATATGAATTTATTGACATCCATATCATCTATTAAGAAATTTTGGATGAATTTGCAATTTTGCACGAGGCTTTGATGCAAAGAGTGGATGACAAATTTGTTAAGGGGTCTGTCTGCTACTAACCTTCCGATTAGTATTTTTTCTGATGTCGATTTTGCAGCCTCAGGGGTTGTCTGCAAGTTGAGCTCCTGCCATGATAGTGCTTCCGCTTGTGAGATTAGGGACTCCAAATCCATTGTGTGATAGTTGTGAGATTCGCTTTCTTCAGTAACAGAGTTCCTCTGCTAGACTAAATGAGACGTGAAATTCTAAATTTGTTGCAGCAGAATGTGCAGTTGAAACTTATAGAATCAGGTAGACTTCGGATGCTGTATGCCTTGATAAACCAGACAACAACTACTTCAAAGCAGCAGATTGTGCAGTGAAAAATTGGAAAACGCCTCCTAGAAAGAGAAGCTCTGACTTCTCTCTAGCCGGCTTTTGTTCTCAATTCAATAGGTCAAGTAGTTTATCTCATTTCAATAATATATCTTTTGAGTACTGGAGTAGGAGAAGAGTTCAAGTCCTCATTCCAGGATGAAGTTCTTATATTATCCAACATATTAAGATTCATTGATCAATAGCAGTGAAAAGCCGTAGGAATGAAAACATAATAATTCGACATTTAAATTCATCCTATGATAATTTGTTTTTGGCATATCTTGATTTAGTTGAATCGCTGGGAAAATATATACCACTTTACGTTTGATAAATCCATATACATGACCTTACCTGTATAATTTAGTAAGTACTTGCTAAGAGAGTTGCCTTTATTTATTCATTTTGATTAAGTTAGACTCATCGAATATTGTAATGCTCCCTTCAGTATCAGAGTGGGTGAGAGAAGTATAGCAGAAGTAAATTAACATGATAGGAGAACATACATGTCAGCTCCTATTTACACGCATTGGTTTCTTACTATGTGGAATCGAATTTTATAATGACTTTAATGAGCTCCAATTATAATTTTGATTAGTCATTTTGAAATGTAAATCTAGATTCAATTTCTTCTTTCTGTGTGTCGTGTCAAATGATATTAGAGTCGAGTTTGAAGTCTAATATGACATTGGACACTTGTGCAATGTGAACCCTAATAAAAACGTCCGTCTAGATTTGAGTTGTGTCTTCATAGGTCATTGTGTATGTTATACATTAATGATACAATCTTCACAATTAGCAAGTGGAACCAAAGATGATTGACTCTCTCTTATGAGATTCCACGAGTTCTTAGGTCTCCTGTTGACATGGATGATGTAGAACTTTGAACTTTTGTATCTAGTTGACTAAGATTGTTAAGAGGTGGCTTAATTCTTATTGAAAAAGCACATTTCCATATTATTCCCTTGAGCAAAGCTTTAGACAAATTATTAGATCGACAGTCAGCTTGAGCAGGACCCTTATAGATTGTTCGCTCAACTATCACTAGACAGTCAGCTCGAGCGAGATCCTGACAGAGAGTTTGCTCAACACTTACTCAATACTCAGTTCCAGCAAGTACCAAACCTAATGTTCCGCTCGAGTGAATGCTCATAATTAGGTTTTCTATGCCTTTTAGTATAAATACATGCTTGATTTCAGTGTCGCTCGAGTGAATGCTCATAATTAGGTTTTCTTTGCCTTTTAGTATAAATACATGCTTGATTTCAATGTATTGTACTTTTGAGCAGCTAGAATAGAGAGAGAGAGAGAGAGAGAGAGAGTCCTTTTGTGAGATTCTTGAAAGTTCATTGAGTGTATTGAGACTCTGGGATTGAGTATTTTGTGATATCTCTTGTAATCCATCTTTGTTTTGATAGTGAGTTCATTGAGATCAACCCTGTCAGTGGCCGTAGACTTACTTTGAGCCGAACTACTAAAAACTTGGTGTCATGTGTGTAATTTTCGTTATTTTCTTTTGTTTGCTTATGCTTTTATACTTAATCGCTGATAAAATTAGCGACTGATAACCAGTTAATAAAATTATCTGGGATAAAATTAGCCGCTAATAACCAGTTAATCCTAACAAAGATAGACGACAACTAGGCTGGTTATACAATTTTATCATGTTGTGGCCATCGCCACCATTTCCTACATGGCCACTGACAGTATTTTGAAAGGTATGGCTATAAAATCTTAAGCCTTGCCTATAGACAAAGCTCCCTATACCCAAAAAGAAGGTTGCATACAATGTTGTATCACCATTTTTTTAAGCAATGCCATTACCATATCGCCTTATAGATGGTACTTTCACCATCTCCAATATTTATCAACTAGGCCAGTACGTAAGACCACCAACACCATTTACCACCACTGCTCCACCATAATCATTCGGACTCCACCATCACCATGCCATCGGCATCACTACTGATCTTGCTGCTTCCTTTCAGATGCCAAAACCAAGTTGTCCACTAGCTTAGCATCAGCAACATACAAATGATCCCATGAAGTAAAAGGTTAATGTTTCAGTGGAAAAAATATTTATGACATCTCACTTAAAAGTTAGATACTAAATGCATTCAAAAACACTTTCTCAAAGTTCCTATCATCATAAATGAAAGAGGGTGAACGTTACAGCATCGAAGATGGGACAGACTGATGTGTGATGAACATCATATTTGACCATTGCTCCTTGAAGACTTGACTTACTAGCATACATCAAGATTTCAAATTGAAGGGGACGAAAGATTCAAAGTGAATTTAATAAGAATTTCATAATCCTTTCGAGAAAATGACAAAACAATAAAAAATCCTCTTTTGATTACGGTTGATAACGCCTAAAGAAGTACCCATTAGCTTGCAAGCATGGTTCCAAAACAATAATCTTGGTAGAATCCACGGTGTCCCATACCGATTAAAAAAAAAAAGAATCCATGGTGTCCCAAAATCATTGATATTGTCTTTTAAAAACATGGCTTAACTGGTTTAAACAAGGTATGATGTGGGATTTGAGACCAACCTTTCAACCTATGTAATCACTGGTAGTGAAGCAGCCTTCTTGTCTACTCAGAGATCTCAAAGACTATTCACAAGAAGATTGCAAAGAATACAGGGACTACAACGTGGTATCCATCGGATAGCAACCAAGTATGCGAAGGAATGTTGCAAATTCCTGCAAAGTAATAAATTTGTCATGCATCAGAAGGTTGGTACAAGAACATCAGTATGTTTGCTTTGTATATTAGTAATGTATATCATCAGTGTGAAGTATCATTATGAAATAATTATCAACATCAACATAAAAGAATGATGTCATATGCCAATAACACTCAGCAACACACAAAAAGAACAATGGACATATATTAGGCATTACAATGTGCAGGTTCAAGAAGCACTGCTTTGCATTACAAAAGTGACAAACAGACAGTAAACTGGAGCTCAAGCCTATGTTGGCTGGCAGTTGAAATGTTTATTGGCATATATTAGGCATCAAACACACTAATACATATAGTTATGTATATATTTATGTATATATTTATATATCATGTATGCATGTTGAAGTGGAAATTTGATTAGAGGTTTTGCGGAACATATTGGCCTTGGTTCAAATAATTATGCTGAAGGGATGGGGCTCCTTTTTGGATTACGGATTGTGAAAAGCCTGAATCTAGTTAATGTTGATATTGAGCTTGATTCTGTGATTGTTGTCCAGTGGGTGCAGAAAGCTCATTGTGGTTTATGGTATTTTGAAGATTTTTGGGAAGAAATTCTTGAAATTCTCAGTACATTGAATTATTCTATTTCTCATGTGTATAGACAAGGTAATGCTCCTACAGACTTTTTGGCTCGGATGGGTTCCGAAGGTAATAGTAGGATTTGAGAGGATTTTTCTTTACTTCCACATTTACTAAAAGGAATGTTGAAGACGGACAAAGTGGATCTTCCTCATATTAGATTTGGTTAATTTTGCTTATTTTAATTCAACTTTATAATTTTTTTGCTGATTTTGTTGGTTTTGGTTATAGAGTATAAGGTTTTTTTTAACACTTGGGGTTTGGGTGTTCTTTTATTCCTATCTTGGGACCCCCCCCAAGTGTGTTATTAACATGGTATTCCTCCACCATAAATGAGGGTTTATGAATAAAATTGGGGATGGGTCACTCTTGGACATGTGGCCCCAACTCTTTGTTAAAAAAAAAACAAAAAAAGTGGGGGAGACACAGTGTTTGGGGCTCTTCAACCATAAAAGCCATGACTGCAAATTTGAAATGCATTCTGCTTCAAAATTTCATTATTTAAGAAAACCAAAATTTTGAGTACCATATAAAAAATAAAAATAAAAAAATCTACTGTTAGAATCCATAATTCGCACAGTGGAGAGTGACAAAAGACAAACCTGCAAATGTCCTAAAGCATTTTGTGCACGGGGCTCTGCCATAGAAGCCTCAAAATCAATATAGAAAAGGTAGTCAAAATATCTGCAACCACAAATGAGTTTTTCTCATTCTCAACTCGTATGTAAAAGATTTCCCAATTTGTACAATTAAGATAAGCAAGAGTATGATTTTCAACAGGGTTGATACACTCAAACTGAATATTGACATTTTGAATGAACTGTACCAGAGACAAGGATTAGAACAATAATTTGATAGGTAGGATGCAACTTCTACATAAATGGTAGAAAGGCAATGCAAAGTGATGTTGATTGTTAAGGAGAAGTGACCACAAGCTAATTTAAAAAAGAAAAGAAAGAAAGAAGCAACATCATTTAGATGAAGGATTGACACTGGAGCAACCCATCAGTTTTTCACTTGTTAGAGGTTATTTATTTTTGGAACAAGGGATCATAATGAGAAAAATGGATCCGGGACGTCTGGTACTATAGATATAATATGAGAAAATATGCCGAGGTATTCAAAAAAGAAAAAAAAAATCTCCAAAATAAAAACAAAAAAGTGACATTAAATTAAAATACCAAGTGCAGCAGCATATTAATATGATCGGGTTGCCTTTAGACACACTGGAAGTTGTGTATTGCTGCATTTACCTCCTAGTTGTTCAAACTTAAATGCCTGAGCACGTACAACACTCCAATAATTATGCATTAAATACTTTGTCGAATAGAGCACTTTGATATAGATCTGGTCCTAACAAGTCATGAAAATATAGACTCACTTGGCACTCCCCGTGTTAGAGTCATCAACTACTCTTAATGGCCGCTTTCTCTGTGGTCGACTTTCAATCTAAAATTGCATGGAGATCAAAGTCCATACCCAAAGCTTTTATACAAAGTTCATGGACAGTAACTAAAACAAACACATTTTCCAAGATACCTTTGTCAAGTTTATGTCCCTCAGAGCAAATACTGCGAGGGCTTTAAATAAAACTCCAGGGCCTTCATCCAAGGTAAATACAATGCTTGTCTGAAATGAGGGACTTGGAAATTCAACACTAAAAAACTCTTTGGAAAATATATAACAACGTCCAAATGTGTATATAAATCTCTTACTTTAAACTGCTTATTAGTTCTTGGAATTATTGGATCCCTTGCAAGTACCAGAAAACGAGTAATGTTATCAGAGTCATCCTGTATAAGCCATGGAATTGAATCAAAATATGTAGCATTACTAGATATCCTAATAAATATGCTTCAGTGGAATTAATTCTTTAATGACACGATTTTAAACAAAATATCTGTCACCTCAAATAAAAACAAATGCCTTAAGAGTAAATGGTCCAAACAAACTACACAAATTTAAGGTAGCTTAGGCATTCAGGAAAACATTGCAGGGCTCTCAAATCATATATGTATACTGCAGCGATGTGAGTCAGCCACAAAAAGCTTTTTCACCTCTGAGAATACATCAATTGAAGGAAAGGTCATGATCATCATGATACTGGAATCTCTCGAAAAGAGGTAGTTTATCAACTAAACTCATGGTAAGCAAACAGTACTCTGAAGAGATGAGCTAGTGCTTGTTTGCATCAAAGGAAAACTAAAATATACAACATAGCATTTAATGTTCTTAAAATTTACATCCTTTGGTTTCAAAGAAGCAAATTGTTATCAAAACATACATAAATTACATGTTAACAGCAGTCACGTAGTTTTAAACAAAAATGGAAAAAAAGGCAAGTACATTTTTGGTCCTCTAAAGTTGAGGATTTATCAATAGGTCATATTGCTCCAATACGCAGCTAAATTCCCTTTTTTCTAATTGTAGCAGTGCTGCTATCTAACTTTTATTGTTTTGATTTTGTCCTTCCCTTTAATTCAGTAAACATATGTAATGAAATCTGTCACATGTGATGGAAACAGTAGATGTGTATTAGTTTACATGGCAATGGCATATGCCACATCAACGGAAAATAGTTCTAAATTCTATATTTTTAAAATATTAGAAAAAACCACTCACTGCCTTTTTTGGGAAAGTAAATTCTTCTAGTTATCCATCGAAAATTTTCAAAATCCTGATGCATACAGGTGAACAACACGCAGAGGTAATTTTTTGCACATTCTCTAGAGGGATCATCAGGGCATAAGTTTATTTATTTATTTATAAGTAAACAGTTAAATTATATTAATACGAATAGGCATAACCAAGTACACAGGGGGTATGCAAGAGATAACACTAATTTAGGAGGAAGAAATGGAAACAAGAAAATCGTGAAAATTGAGGCCATTGAAATCTACAGCTTTGGCCCAAAGAAAAAGAGTTCTAACAAATAATAATCTAATCTCCTCCAATGAATGCTCCCTGTCTTCAAAGGTCCTGTCATTGCATTCTTGCCAAATGCACCATAGAATACATATATGAAGCATCTTCCACACATCTGAAGTTTGTGGGATGCCGCCAAGGTTTGCCCAACATGCCAAAAGCTCGACCACTGTAGTAGGCATAACCCAGGCTAGTTCTACCCTTCTGAAATCAGGGCATAAGTTTTAAAGTAACCATAAACTAGAATATAAAAATCTTGTTTCCAAACTGTTCCAAATCAAGGGACTATTTGTCACACCCCAAGTGAATGAAAAAAAATTCTATCTAGAAACATCCAACTAGGGGAGAGTATGGTCTGGTCTGGGTGATGGACCGAAATTTTTGATCCATCATTTTCCCGGACCGGACCAAACCAGACATCCCTAGGGACCGAACTAGACTCCCTAGGGACCGAACTGGACTAACCTTTTTTTTTTTAAATCAATTAATAAAAAAAATTATTTAAATACTATATTAAAATTAAGTGACTTATTAAATGAGAATTACATAATAAATTGTGTAATTATTAATATATACTAATGCTATATATTATAGTTATACATTAAAGAATATAATAATACATTGATCTAAATATATATAGTTATAGACTTAGTACCAATACTATTACTAATAACTATACTAGTAGCATTACTAATATGCTATATGTTAGTGATAAATTGGTAATACTATATTAAATAATACTCTATGTAGTTATAATGATTTAATATTAACATATTAAGTTAACTATACTAATACTATTATAAATTTATACATATACTATAATTTATACTATAACTCTTATAATATGTTAATATATTAATATATATTAATACTATATATTATAGTTATACATTAAAGAATATAATACTTATGTAATATTGTGATATATATAATTAATTTATACAATTATTTATATAAATAATATATATGATTTTTTTTTTCATTTGGTCCGGTCCGGTTCGGGGTGAAAAATCACTAGACCGTGGATCAAACTGAATGAATTCGAATCCTCCTATTTATTCGGTCTAGACCGGCCAATTCTCAACCCTACATCCAACACTCAACAATTTTCCTTGATGGAAATGATAAGACTTACTTATAAAAACAAATGAGCATGACTTGAAGAATTTTATTACAAGGTTATAGATGGGTTTCTATAAAAGCTACTGGGTATGAGGCATGGCACTGCATTCTTCTAAAAACAAGTTGGCCAAGTCCCAAATGAGTATGATTAGGTAAAGATGGTTAGATCAAAATTGAATCATTGAAGCCCTATTTTCTCTCCACCCCTGCTCACCTCTTTTTGTTTCATGCCCTAACCCTCACCCCCTATGTGATACCCCATATGATAAGAGGATAAGGTAGATGGTGTATGGGATCCCACATTACTTGGGAATGAGAAATTCTTGTTTTTTATAATGTTCCAATGGGGTTTCAATTGTATCATTGACTAGTCCTTTTAGAGTATAGGCTATGTGGCTTGGGCCTTCCATTGGGGCATTACAAATGGTATCAGAGTCTAACTAGAAATGTAAGACTTGAACTATGCCACCTACGATAGATGGGCCCGCGAGGATGTTGGGAATTTAAGGGAGGGGGATTGTGATACTCCATATGATAAGAGGATAAGGTAGGTGGTGTATGGAATCCTACATTACTTGGAAAAGAGCAGTTTTTGTTCTTTATAATGTTCTAATAGGGCTCCAATTGTATCATTAACTAATCATTTTAGAGTCTAAGCAATATGACTTAGGCCTTCCGGCGTTACACCCTAGCACCCAAACCAAAACACCATGACTCCAAATTCCTATCTCATTAAAAATATCTCTTCATCAAATCCAAACCCATCCTCAAACTCCCAAAAAACCCATAACCATAATAAAGCAAGCCTCTAACTAAAACCACACAGTAATAGCACCACCCACACTCAATTAGTTGTAGTGGGACCATCATCCTCCCAAATCACCTAGACCAACAAACCCAGAAGTATGTATCCATGTCCCATCCCCTGATCCACTAACCTCTCCTAGAATGGTGGAAAGGTCTTCGTTTGCATCATAAAGGAACATACAAAATTGATTGGCAGTGAGCAAGAAGCAGCAGATAATTTTTTGATAATACATAGATTGAGCCATTGCTTTACGTAATAATGAACTGTAGATATTGTCAATGCAGTGGAGAGATGGCAATGTCTCTTGGGGTTTGGGTTTGGAGGACAACAGAGAGAGAGAGAGAGAGAGAGAGAGAGAGATTACATTTATAATAAAATTAAGAGTTCTTTTAATATAAATGTTCTTTATAAATGGAAAAAAATATATGCCACATGGAGCCTGCAGATAGACCAAGCAGGCAATAGCAGTCTGTTCTCGTCTTGCCTCCATATGTGTGCCTATAAATTTTTCTCACAAGTTCATTTACTAAATATGATACATAAGATAGTCATATTAGAAATTTTAATATTTGGCTAACTCTGTTCATTCAGTTTAAAATTAAATGGAGCTGGTCAAACTGAGAAAATTGGAACAATATTGACATTGGAGGATAACATTGCTGCAGTTAGATGAACGAGGATGAAATTGGAACATCAACTAGAAATTGAGGACCAAAAGAATAATTTTTTTTTTGATGAATAAAAAAAAAAGAATAATTTATCGAAAAGTTTTTGTTCCACATGCCCTATAAGCTTCAAATATCACCAATCAAACATCACCAAAATGGACTAGAAGATGAAAGTGAATATAATCTACATGATTTCCAAGTGTCCAATCTTTTGGCAACAGAGGATCCGCAGGATTGCCACATATGGTGAAACTGTTTCCCCTGCAGTAGAATTTTTAGCACCACAAATACCACAAGCAGCAACATCACTCCTACACAACTTTAAAATCTGTACATACTATACTATCACACTAACCTATAGCCCTATAACCTAATTTATTTCACTATAAACAATTTCTTGGAGGCGTTGATGCTCAGTTGAGCAATAACTCTTAACATGTATGAGTATTTTGTTCTGTAAGCTACCAACCAATAATGAAAAAGAGTAAGACCTCTGATCTTTCTTCTTATCCAATTTCTTGAGGACCAAGTGGTGGTTAAAAGAGACATAAATTACCTGGATACCTTCTGCTAGTATGTTAAGCCCATAGATTTCTGCAGCTCGAGCACTTGCAACAACACCAGCATCCCTTAGGCCATTTGAGGCTACATACTAAAGCAAAATTAAGTTGAAATAAAATCGTTGTGGCATGATATAGAAGAAATCTCTTTACAGGTAAGACATCTATCACTCACCTGAGCAGCCCCAGCTGTATCATCAACGTTT
Organism: Carya cathayensis; assembly: GCA_011037825.1. Lineage (NCBI taxonomy): Eukaryota > Viridiplantae > Streptophyta > Magnoliopsida > Fagales > Juglandaceae > Carya > Carya cathayensis. Next base: position 903,373 of record QGSO01000239.1, read on the forward strand.
TCCCTGGAAACACCTAACTTACTCAGGAGACTATCACTTAACGAAAGTGCCTGCAAACCAGAAATTTCCAGATTTTAAATGAGGAAAAGACGTTTGGACAATATAGATTGGATAACAAGTGAAGTCAATTTAACAAGCTTTAATACGGAAAACGTCCTCCCTCTCCTGCTTCCAGAAAAGAGAGAGAGAGAGAGAGAGAGAGAGAGAGAGAGGGAGGAAATGAAAGATTGACCTGTGGATGGCTTATAACACGTTTCAAGTGCTCTGATCTGACGCCTGGCAGGGCTAGAAGGCAAAAATTAACAGCCAACTGCACCTCACCTACAATATGAAGCCTATGACGAAGTAGTAAATCATAATTGCGGTGGATACTTCCACTTGAAGAATTCTCAATTGGAAGGACTGCTTTATCAGTCAGCCATAGTTCAACAGCCTACCGATAAAACACAAAAACAAATGAATCAATGATTCGTATTAACTCATGCTAGCAGTTGTTTACATCATCTTCATCTCTATCACATATTTCCATTAAAATTTTATCTCCTTGGATTTGAGTAGATGTTGCCACATGTTATGCTATTACATTAGTGTTTTCAAAAGTTGTATAAGAACAGAGGACTGCATTTCTTTTTGATGTCCTAATTCCAGCCTACAGATTTTTAGATTAATTCATACTAAACCTTAAATGCGTCTTCAAACTCATTACAAGGAACAGTTTCACATTTAGGGTAGGCTTTGAATGCAGCATCCTCAGTGTATGAACCTGGACACCCCTGCACGATATGTTCAACCAAATAAGGAAAGTGGACTAAATCTTCAGCAGCAAACAATATTGATCTAATTGTTGGCATTAGAAACTAGCAACCGCTAAGTATATACCCTACCTTGAATGATATTCGTACCTTCGAACCATCATCAGCAGTACTAGCAAGATCAGATACAGATAATGGTTCTGTGTTTGTCAAATATTGAATATGAAGTAGAACAAAAGTCAGATGCATCCAAGTAAAACTTTTCAAAGATGAGAAACTTTACAAAAAGTACAGTATGTTAATTCCCCGCCTACAACGAACATTAATTAAGCATAGAGCAGTAATATCTGGTCCTTATCAGACCACATATCTTTATCTGATGGAAACCTCTTTTGACTCCTACTATTTTCCCTTCCCGTAAAAGATTTCCCATCCTTTGAAGCACAAACCTACTTTTACAGCCGGGCTTTAGTCCCCTCACCTAGCTTTCAAACTTCTCCTGTGCAAGTGCAAATCATCAAATCCTCTTTGGTAGAAAACATTTCATCATCACGTGGCCTTTGAAGACTGGAACTTTCTTTTTCCGTATTGACTTATAAAGTTTAAATCTTTGAGATCAATCATAAGTTCCGTAAATTCTAGTCTATAAATAAAAAATGAACCCAATCCTTACACTTTTTTCGATAATTCACCGACTTAAATTTACTTGCGGTTCATATGTTCTCCACAATCACGCCACATGAATTCCTCATGAATGCTCAATTGGAGAAAGTCCAGAAACTACTATTCTTTCGAGGATGGTCCGCTATTTGTCCCACCTCACTTAGTGAGAATATGTGTATTCAAACTTTAATTAAACAGCCCACTGGAAACCACCCCAAATCTGTTCGTAATACTAGAATATATATCAATTCAAAACTTAACAAAATACATAAATCATATAAACTGCTATAAGATAACCCACTAGGAAAGGAGCTCGAATCCTTTTGCAATCTCTGGGAAACGTCGGTCTTCGTCTCATCAATTACTCGTTGCAACTTCGCGCCCCGCTTGGACGAGTTGCCGTCTTCCACGTTCCGTATGGCCCGACAAGCTGAGAAACCCGAAAAGCCACCAAAACTCATCGATTTGCACACTTTCTCCGGTCCATTTATCCAATTCAATGGAAACCCAGATGGCTTAGACCCCGAATCATTCCAACCAAAATGAGGATTTGTGCTCTCCAACACAATCACAGACTTCAAAGCCATCAAAAGCTTCAAAACCAATATGTTTCCCCGCAATATTTGCTATGCTCCGGAACCATCAGAAACGGTTTTGAAAACCAGGAATGTGTTGCGAAAAGCAATAGAATTAAAACAATGAGGACTTTCGTCGAACAGGTGAACGTGAATATTAGATGAATAATGCTTTACTTCCAACGACACGCACACGCTTCAGTTCTGAGACCAGTTCAAGCGGATAACTGTCTGCATCGGATACAGCCGTACAGACGTTGAGACTTTGGAGGAGCGACTGCCCAAAATGGACAAAGTCAAATAAATATATAAAATAAACCAAATTTGCACATGAATGGGCTCTACAGCCACCGACTCGGATCCAAAATTGGTCCGGACAAGTGTAAAATTCTTTATTATCATGTATTTTTATAATATTTTAAAATATTTAAAAAATAATATAAAATTTACAACATCAATATAAGAGAATATATATAATATAATATATAATTAATATATTATAGAATTATTAATAAACAAATGCATGAAGTACAACAGTCCTTAAGAAAGTAAAGAACAATATATGATAAAATTAATTTCATTAAAAATATAATACTTACAAGGAGATTAATTTTCAAATGATTGAAAGGCAGAAGACATAGAAAGAAGTTTACAAGAGAGTTTTTTAGAGTGATGAGAGAGAAGGACTGGAAATGGTTTCAGATGGAAATTTTTGAATGCCCTTCCTTACTTACAAATTGTCTATTTATAGACACCAAAACAGTAACTTACAATAATATTACTGACATGTACAGTGACTCCAATAACTCATACATAGTGAATAGACGGCTACATTTATTAAACGTGGGCGTCTAAACAGTAAATAGACAGCTGAACGATTCTTGACTGACGTGCATCTTGAACAGTATTCTGATAATGGACAAAAAGACAATAATATTTTGAAATTACATAATCTGAGGGTCATAATTTGCCAATTCCAGTTCAAACGGATCTTGAGAATCTAGCATCTGCGATAGATAATATGGTGAGTTTTCATGAGAATGAGAGGCTTGTTGAGAGGGAGAGGCCTGTTGTAATAGCGATAATGTTGTCTGCTGTGCTGGAGATAATCTAACTTGATGGTCTTCTTTTTCATCACTATTTGAGATTTGTGACATTGTCTCAGCTAATTTTTTCAAATCATTTTTATTGGTAATTGTTGCTAATTGAGTTTGGAATCTGCTTCTCTGAACTAAAACCTCAGGTGCCTTAATAATCTTTGAGAACATTTTTACAACATGATCATAATTATACTTTTTCCACCATTTTACAGAGACATGACGGGCCAAGAACATAATGTTTTTTAAAGAAGGATGAGGTTTAATGACATATTCTCACTTCATAATCCAATTTAATTTGATTTTAAGGAAGAAAATGAGAAGTGGTGGACAGTGTGATAAGGAAGGTGGATAATCATTTTGTAATGTAAAATAATAAAAACAATCATGGCAAAATTTTAATTTTCTGTAGTTTATCAAAATGGAGAAACCAGGAATGGTGCAAATTCTTGTTTTGTCTTAAGAATGTTTTGTTCCATGCTTGCTAATAATCATAATAATCGAAATAGGGAGGATCATATGACTGAGAGAATCTTCTTGTCAGATATGGGCTTTTTCCCCCATTGTTCTAGAGTAAGAACCTGCTTAATAGTAACTTTGTGGAATGCAATAATCGAAGTTGCAGGTGGAGAAGGTTGAGATTGTAGAGAACAGAAATTTCAGAAATAATAATAGAATCTGTGTTTACTAAAATAAATTCATAAAAATTCTGAGTCTTAATAATATTTTGGGGAACATAATGCCAGTCTGGTAATAAAAAAACGTCAAGCAATTTTTGAGGTTCAGATAAATGTTGTAATTCTGATTCAATTGGGAAGACTGGATGCTAATGGGTTTTGAAAATAATTGGTGCTGCAGAAGGCTGAGATAATGGTGGAGGATTGATAATTTGGGAATGAGTAGAGCCAGAAGAAGACACAGATTTTGAGTATGTAGGTAATTTTGGAGAAGATAATGGTGAAAATGGATTATAGGATGACCTAATGTTTTGTGGTAATATCCCTAATACTGTATAGGGTTTTGGTGTAACAAAAGGACAGGGTGAAGAGTAAGGAGGAGAAGGTGGTTTGGTATAAGACGATTTGGATTTCACTCTGGACTTTGAGGAATACATGATTTTCCCTGTAAGAATTCTCGGGATAGAAAATCAGGAAAATAATTAGAATTTTCTTTAATATGCTCAATATCAAAATAAAAAATACTTAAAATAGCTTGTCATCTTGCAAATATTTGTTTAGTAGCCAAGTTTTTAACATCTTTAATTAAAACTTCCTTGGCTGATTTAAATCAATTCTAAGTAAAAATTTTTAATTTAAAAGATCATCTTGAAATTTAGAAATGCATAATACAATAGCTAAAATTTCTTTTTTAATAGTACTATAATTCTTATGAGCAAGATTCCAGCATCCTAAATGGAATCGAATAATCTGTTCTTTTTCACCTGATAATTTTTGTTTCAAAATTCATCTATAACAAAGATCGGAGGCATCTGTTTTAATAATTTTAAAAGCATTAGGATATGGTAATCTTAAGCATGGTAATTTCTTAACATGAGCCTTTATTTGTTTTATAATATTTGTATGTTCTTCTGTCCATGGAGGTAGATTCTTTTTTAGTCTTTTGAATAATGACTTACATAATGGTCTTAGTGCTTGATAAAAATCAGCAACATAATTTAGACTTCCAAGAAATTTTTGTAGTTGTTGCTTATCCTTTATTTTATCAGGGAATTTATTACCAAATTCTATAGCCCTACTTATTGGGGTAATGGTTCCTTGATAAATATCATGTCCAAGGAATCTAATATTGTTTTGAAATAATTTAACTTTTTGGATGATGAAACTACTAATATATTTTGTTTAATAATTTGGACAAAAGTATTTAAATGTTTCCAATGTTGTTCAATTGATGAAGAGAATATTAGTACATCATCTATATAGACTATAGAAAAATGAGTGAAAGGCGTAAATATTTCATTCATAATATTTTAAAATTCACTAAGAGCATTTTTTAATTCAAAAGGCATAACATTCCATTCATAATGTCTAAATGGGACTGTAAATGCAGTTAGAGGTGTAAAAATAAACCAACAAACCAGAAAATCGGCCCGGACCGGATCGCACCGGTTGGTTCGGTTCGGTTTTTGACCGGTTCGGTTTTGAATCGGTTCTTTCATTTTAAAAACCGATCAAATCCGGTCCGGAATCGGTTTTATGTTTTCCAACACCGAATCGGACCGGACTGGTTCACATATTATATATATATATTATTAATTTGTAATATTATATATAATATATTTCATAAATAATATATATAATAACGTATGAAATAATATATTATAATTTATAACATAACATTTTAATCTTAAACATAAATATTTATTTGATCATATATTTTAAATATAAAATATATATATTAAATACATTTTATTGTCTAATAAATTCTCAATAGATTTTTTTTTATAAATATATTAATAATACTAATATACTTAATATATTAAAACCGGAAAACCGAACCGGACCAGATCGGAATCGGTAAAACCGGACATATCGGTTTATAGGGGTAATCAGTGCGTAATCAGTTTTTAAAAATATAAAACTGGTACATACCGGTTCGGTCCTAGATTTTATCTAAAACCGAACCGAACCGGACCGGTTATACCCCTAAATGCAGTTTTATAGCTATCTTTTTCAGCAATCTGGATTTGCCAAAATCCGCTTTTCATATCAAATTTTGAAAATATAGTGTCATCATAAAGTCGAGATAATAAATCTTTTTTATTAGGAATATGATACCTAATTCATTGTAAAACTTTATTTAACGGCTTATAATTTATGACTAATTTAGGAACACCTCTTTCTAATTCTGTTTGTTTTTTTACATAAAAAGCAGCACAACTCCATGGTGATTTACTCTTTCTAATGAGTCCTTTAGATAATAAATCATTAATTTTTTATTTACAAAATTCTAATAATTCCTTATTCATTTGAATGGGTCTAGCTTTAGTAGGAATATTCTTTTCAAAAAATTCTTTTAATAAGGTAATTCAACTATATGTTGTTTTCTACTACAAAAAGCATTAGGTAAATTAGAACATACTTCTTTTTTAATTATATTTTTAAAATTATTAATTTTTTGAATTAAGAAATGATTTTTTAATTGTTCTTCAATTCTTTTATATTTTAATTCTTGTTTTAAGAAATTTATTTATTTTTCTTTCATTTTGATCTTAACTTTTGTTAAAAAGTTAATTTCTTTGGTTAATGAGACTTCTTTTAAGGAATTAATTTCTCTTAAGAGTGGAGGGAATAAAAATTTAAATTGAATTTCTTTTCCTAATACCTTAGTGGAAATTCCTTTTTCTGTTACAGAAAAATGGTAAAGTAGAGCAAGAAATAGGTTTCCTAATATTACTCTGATATTGATATTTTTTATTAGAATAAATGTTGTTTTAAAACAAATTCCACCATTACATATCTGTGCATTTAATAATTTATAATTTAGATTTAATTTTGCTCTATTAGCTTGAGATAATGTTTATTTTGTTTTTTCAAAATATTTAGAGGGTATTATTCCTTCTTGTATGCAGTTTAGATTTGCACCTGTATCTAATAAAGCGATTGCATAAAAAGAAAATTATTCATTAATAGAAATAGTTATTTCAGTATACCATTTTTGAAAATTCATCTTATTAAGTATATTTATAAAATTATCTGATTCTTCTTTAGTAATTTTTGCTGAGCTTTCTCCTTGTTCTTTTTTAGGAGTGTCATTATTTTTATCTATTTTTAATAGTATTATTTCTTGTAATAATTGTTCATTAGAAACTTCAAGTTTAGTATTGGAAGCTTTCAAATTTCTTTTTTTATTTCATTAATTTCTTGCTGTAAGTATTTTAAAGTAACATTTTGTTTATTTGATTGGAATCTATTTACTATTTCTAGAAAATTATATGATGATGGGTTTGAATTAGGTTCATAAGTTTTGGAGTTGGTAAAAGTATATTTCAATTTTTCTAAATATTCTTTCCTTTTCTATGGATTATTAATTTTATCTATTAATTCTAATATAATATTTTCATATGATGATAATACATTAATAGTTTTATTACAGATACAATTATTTTTATCTAGGCAATTACAAACATGAATCTCATCTTTTTCTGACTCGTTATCAGAAGATTGTTCTGAGAAACTTGATTCTTTTAATTGATAAATTTCATTTTCTTCTTTAGAGATTTCATCTTCCTCACTCGTTTGTATAAAAATATTTAGTAATTTTTCATTTAATTCTTCAGGTATATCTAATTCGTCAATTTCTTTTTTAATCTTACAATTTGATGCATAATGTCTAACATTTTCACATTTATAACAGACAATTTATTTTTTCTTTTTATTAAACTTTTTTGTACTCTTTACTGGTTTATTATATACTTGTTTTCCTTTTGACTTTTTGTAAGGTTTTTTATATTTTCTTTTCTTAGTTGGATAAGTTTTATAAATTCTTTTGTCCTTTTTACATCTTGTAGAAGGAGCTAATAATGGAGAATAACCAAACTTTTCACAAAAGGTACCTAATTCTTTTGTAGCAAATTTCTTTTCTTTTTCCATTTACTTTTTTAATCTCAAATCATTACACATAATCAGACCAGTTCTATTAATAGAAGATATTATGTCTCCATATGTGAGATTAACAAAATCAATAGTACCATCTAATTTTACTAAAGATTATCGTATCTTTTGGACGAAGAAATATGGAAGTCCGGCTATGAACTTTTCCTTCCAGTATGATTTTTGACAGTCATATCTGATCATAACTTTAGTTAGAAAGATATCTTTATACCATCTAAAATCGAATTGAGGACATCTTAAATTGATTAATAAATCATTAGTTCTTTCTTTAAATTGAAAGGATCACCTACAAAATTCTTTGTTAATATAAATATTAGAGTATTAACAACATCATCTATAGGTTGACCATCTTTTGTCTTAATTTTTTGCATATTTTCATCATATTTATAAGTACCTAATATTCTTATTCTTTGTTCTTGTATAAGATAATGATCCTACTAGCCTTTTAATTGGTTAGTGAAACCTGTAACTAGAACATGTGCTACTTAATGATCTGACCGCCAACTGGCTTTATAAATATTTGCTACCATAATCATTTCTTGAAAATGATTTAATATTTCATACTCAGATAATCTATCTATATTCCATTCATATAATGCATCTGGTACAAAGACAGATCTTACTATATGTTCTCTTTCCTCGAATTGTATATCCGGAGGGGTAGGCTTTGGATACCAATTACGAGTAATGGAAGTATGCCTTGTAGATTCTCTAGGATAAAATTCCCTAACATGATTTCCTTTAATCTTATTTATTTGTAATTCTTTAAATTGATTTTCAATATTATTTATTTCAGAGTCAGATAATTTAGGTGAATCTGTTTTACTTAAGGAGTAATTTTTTAATATACTTAATCATTAAGAAAAAATTTAAAAAATATACAATTTTATTAATAATCACTTTCTTAATCATTAAGTAAAAGAAAATTTTTAAAAAAATTAAAAAATTAAAAAAAGTGGTAAAGTGGTAGTAGAATAGTGGTAAAGTTATCATTATTCTTTACCTTAATACATAAATATGAGATTGCCTTGAAGTGGATGCATTATTATCAATATTTAATTTTTCTAATTTGTTTGAGATTTGTTCTAGCAAATCTTCTTTGGCCTTAGAAAAACTGGATTTTAAATGAGTAAGTATTTCATGGGGAATAAATAAAGGAATTTCTTTGACTTCTTTAACAGGAGTTTTAATAGGGGATATTATATTTTCAATTCTTTCTAATTGTTTAGTCATGGTTTTTAAATATAAATTAGTATAATTATTTTGTTGTATTATATTATCAGTATTTTTAGTTTCTGGAGAAGTTAATCTCTTTATTGGTGATGCTAATATTTGTGTATTTCTTTGATTATACTTAATGGCTTCGAAATGAGGGTATTACTCATAAATAATTTGATTATTTTCTACTCTAACCTATTGATTAGTAATTCTATTTATAGTCGATAATTGATTTGATTTATATATTTCAAACCATGTGACGAAATGTATATTAATCTGTATGCTTTCTAAATATTCATAGTATTTTGTTTGGATATAATTTCTTTCTAATTTTGAGAAAGTAGAGAAAAATATAAATCTTTTCTGTTTATTTTCTTCTTTCATATAATCTTGCTTAAAATATTCTTTATTAATTTTAAATTCTTCTTTACTTAGGGTAAATATTTGGGCATCATTTCCAACTACTTGTGAATATGTTGGAGAAGAATGTTCTTTATTCTTATGGAGATTAGAGAAGGATGCTAAATCAGGGTTATTGACTGCATATATCGGTGTATCTATAATATTTCCATGAATAACTTCCCGGACTTGAGTATCTAGATTTTGAGATCTGGTATCAAAGTTTTATGATCTTTTTCTAGATATTGAAGTAATTGCAGATCTATTATCAAAGTTTTGTGACCTATTTCTATTGATTGTAGATCGTGGTGTATGGTAGCTGGATGGTGCTTGAGAAGAATAATGAGAAAATGATTTTCGAAAAGGTTGAAAGACAATTTGAACTGTTCCGTCCTGATTTTGATCTATATATTCTAAATCATTTACAGAATTATTTTATACTTTTGGTAATGGAATAATATTTTCTAATTACCATTCATTAGGAAGAGTGATCTGATTCCAATGAATCTGTTTAGGAATTTGTATGCTAGAATTTGGTGTACTAGATTGCAATAATAATGTGTAGCCTTTTGGGCTAGTAATAAGAGCTTGTGGCTCTAATGCTGTTTTCATTAATTTAATAATGGATCCTATATACTACAGTTAAAGGATGTGATCCTTTCATTATATGATAGCCATTTGTTTTAATATTTAATGTAAGACATGTAGAATATTAGTATCATATAATGAAAGTGAATAATTAGGATAGCAATTAAAATATATTAGACCTTGGAATAGGCCAGATTCAACCATGCCAAGTAATGAATCATGAAAATTATAATATCTTTCATCTCTTAAACAGAGTAATACCGAAGCATTTAGTCTATTTCTAGTAAGTGATTTTACAGCCACTTGTATCACTTGTATCAATCCAATATGTATAAATCAATATTTTTGCTACTTATGGTGTTTAATGGCTTCTTTTATTAATAATTGTAATGATTCATGGTCATTATTTAGGCTAATAGTTTTTTCTACTGTTTTAATTGTATAATTTATAAGAAATGATAATTTTGAGGAAAAAGTTGATTGTTTATATATTTGATTTTTAGGTACATTAGTAATTGTCCAATCTTGTAAATTTCTCTCTATGTCTATAATGCTATAATCTTCTTGGTTTACATTTTCAGTTTCTAAAGGTGTGTCGATAGTAGATGTTTCAGATTTGAATAAAGAATTTATTGAAACAGAATTTTTATGCAAATATTTCTTATATAAAAGAGAAATAAATAAATTAAGATCTTGAGGGAACACCACCGGGATCACCCTTAAAGCCTTATTGGCATAAACGGGCTAACCAACGGATTTTCATGGTTTACCATCACAAAATTCTCAATATATTATATTTTCTTTTATGTAGGTTACCGTTGATAAAAATCTGTATTAGTGAATTTTTACTTTTTTTTTTTATATAACATCAATAAAAAAATATTTACTTAATTACTAAATATAAAAATAAAAAAAGTGTTGGAAAAAAATACTCGGAAACAATTATTAGGATCTTAAGCATTTATCTTTACAAATTCACAGATCTAACGGCTGAATTTTATACTTTGAACGTGTGAGTTGTGTTCGTTTTGATTATTATCTCTATTTTATTTTTTTTAACTTGATATTAAATAATAATAAAAACTCGTTTTACTTGTATATTAACTAGGTTGATGAAAGAATAATAATTAATAATGTTAGGTATAAAATGAGAAAAATTTTAGTCATTATTTTTACATTATATATCTATTTATATTTTATGTTTTTTTATTAATAAATATGTGATTTAAATACATTGAGTTAAAAACTTAGAGCATTGTTATTGGATTATGTATATATAAAGGACATTTTTGCTGAATGTAAGATGAATTTAGATATTGGCTATTCCATTCACATAAATCTCCATATTGAAATAGTCATTTTTCATTATATAACAATAAAATAATATAAGATAAATTTGACTTTAACTATTTATATCAAATTTTTACATTAGATTATCTATTTATTTATTATGTAGTAATAAATAATTAATAGATTAATAAATATTTAATTTTTTTATTTTTTTTATTTTATTATTTTACCTATTATATGTTAATTAGTAATTATATTCTATTTAAATTATGGATTAAAAATAATAAAGATTTAAAAAACAATAACTATCAAAAGAGAGAAAGACTTAAAAAATAATAAAATAAATATTTATTTATAGAATAGTAACTATCAAATTTGATTTTATGTAAATCATTACATGTAGCTAAAAGTTAAAATATTTAATTATAAATAATCCATTACAAGTAATTTTTATATCTAATAGATAAAAATGTGCTTTAATTTTAGATATAGATAATCGAATAAGAGTTCTCTTATATAATATTTTTAATTTTCTTATATCATATTTTATAAAGATACTAACTATATGTTAATTAATAATTTAATTTTTACTTATATTATTATTTTTCAATTAATTTTTTTCCTCAATCTATTTGGAGCCATAATTCATGTGGCCAAAATCATTTGCAGCCTTGAATTCACGTGGGCACCTAGAATGAGGAGTAGATCATAGGACCAGAAATGTAAATAAAACAAAAAAACAGCAGAATGTATTAACATCGCTTTTGGAATAAAATATCACTGCACTTGGTCTGATATTTTGGAATAAAATATCACTTTTGAAAATAAACAATTCATATCTAAATATGAAGATAGACTTAGAAACACTGTAACTCAAATCAGAAGTTCCTCCTATTTGACTACTCTAATACGGATAATTTTATCTATATTTTTTTAAATTTTGAAGATGCACTAGCATTTAGCTAAGTTAATACCAGTGCTCTTAGAAGATTCCTTGATTTTATAAAGCGTAATTTTTGTCACATATCTTGTACTGTGATGTTGAAAGATCCCATAGAATGAGACACACCAATTGTAACAATACTTTGTAAATGCATAAATGAAATACATCTCTCAATCTCACGATCAAGTGTGAGAAAATTCACAAAGCATGTAATGCCCTGGTCATGCGTGGGTCGAAGAATTACTTCTTAACACTTAAAATCATATTTCAACCATACATTCATAGACTCCAAATTTTCAATGATGCGTAGGATTCTCTGTTTCAAATCTTTCGTTGCGATGGGAGTCGAGGTAAGTATTCGGGTTGCCGTGAGGTTGGTCCCACTCTTTGCCGCGGGGAAAGTATGGTGGCCTTTGGCCCAACCCATTTCCTTGATCCACGAGGAGGTAACATGTTGAGGTAGTTTGAGTCTGGACCCACTCCCGCTCGTTGACATCATAGGGAAAGGTAAGATTTGGGTCAAGTTAGAGCTGAGCCCACTCTTCGTTCGTAGCGGAGGCTGGGGTAAGTATTTGGGTCACCCAATGGGCTGGACCCACTCTCATTTGTGGGAGAGATGAGGTAGCCTTTGGAGTACACATCCCCTTGAACCCCAAGGGGAGGTAAGTTTCTAAGCAGTTTTGTTACTAAACCTAATCCTGCCTATTGATGCTTACAAGGAAGGTAACTTCAATTTCTCTTTCAGACAGTTGAAGACTTGCCCGCACTTCATCGTGGGAGGGTTAAAAGCAGTCCTTGGATTTACACACATCCCTCTGGTATCCCGCAGGAAGGTAAGTTAGGACAATGATGCAACTAATCGCTCTTTGCCATGATGGGGGTCGGGGTAAGTTGTTTGGGCCATCGGGGGGGCATGACCCGATCTCCTTCATGGGAGGGGTAGAGCGGCCATCAGACTTACTCTTCCATTGGCCCTACGGGAGGTATGCTGTTCGAGCAGTTTGCGACTAGTCTCGCTCTTACCCTTTAACATTGCAGGAAAGGTAAGTGTAGGGCCAAGCTGGTGCTGGACCTACTCTTTATTGTGGTGGAGATTGGGGTAAGTTGTTCGGGCCGCTGTGTGAGTATAATACGCTCTCTACCGTGGGAGGGGTAGGGTGGCCTTTGGCCTAACTCTACCCTTCAGCCTCGTGGAAAGGTAAGTTGTTCGGACAATTTGTGATTGGACCCGCTCCCACTTGTTGACCCACACAAGGAAGGTAGTCTTTGTCTTCGGGTGGCCGAGGGCCAACCCACACTCCATCGCGGGAAAAGATTGATTGAGCTGAAAGCATATTTTGTACATATAAAACCAATACATTTTAATTAGTTTATGACATTATTATTGGTTTTAGATAGAAAATTGATTAATAAGCATAAATATGAGTTGTGATTTTTAATTGATTAATATCATGTTTATGCTTAATTTTATAACCTTTGATTGAATTTGACAATATTTCCTTAATGCACAACATATATTTTGATATGCAAATCTTCATTTTAATTTATTTTTGATTTTCTACTTTATCATTTCATTTCTTTATTTTGTTTTGTTTTTGTTTTTGGAGATAGCATGAGAGCAAGTGGCACCTGACACACGTAGCATTTTCTACATAAATTTGGCTCTTTGGTTCTAAGGAAAGGAAAGGAAAAGAGAAGTTTGCTCTTTTGAGCTTCCGAGTAGAGAAAGATGTAGGGGATCTTTTCTCGGACTGGGGCCATAGTTTGGGAAAGAAAGAGGACTTTGGGCTAGCTGGTTTCGAGAAAAATGCAAGGAAAAGAGTATTCTTTGGCTACGAACGGAAGAAGGCAGTAGAAACTGAAATGAAAAAAAAAAGAAAGAAAAGAAAAGGCTGAAATGACTGAGCGTTTTGGAGCCCCTTTTCAGTTTTGGGGTATACAACACTTCAGAAAAAAAGGAGCTTCAGCTGAAAAGGAAATGAAGAAAGTTTTCTCAGTACGGGAGCTTTTGGCTTGACAGAACGAAAAGCATGGGGCATTTTTTACTAAACGGGGAGGCTGGCGTGAAGAGAAGGGAGAGGGTACTGACCTATAGAGGGAGGCCTAGGCAGTTTTTTTTGGTCGACAGTGAGGATCTCTGTTTTGAGAGGAAAAAACAAGGCAACAGGTTTGGGGTGAAGGGAATACTCTGAGCAGGAGGGGAGGAGTTTTTCAGCTCGGTTTTCTTTTTCTCTTGGACGACGGGATTGAAATGAGGGATTTTGAGAGAGAGTTTTAGTGGGGACGCTGGTTGGGCATTTAACGAGCGAGAGAAGAGAAATGAGTGTTTGAGTAACACGCTAGGAGATAAGAGGTTTATGGAAACACAAAAAGAAGGAGAGAAGAATTTTTTTTCATTTTTTCTGAGCTAGGACAGAAACAAGGACTGATGGAGAGTGAAAACGGAGAGAGGATTTTATTTTCTGGCTAGGGACATGAAGGTAGTGGGAGGTTGGACTAGACAGACGTAGAGACGAGAGGGATAATTTATTTTCGTTTGGGCGGACTTTGATTGACTGGGAGCTTTAATTTTTTTTTGGTTGAGCGATGCACTGCGAGGTAGCATTTGAGCGAGGGGAGGAAGAGAGAGAGCCTTGGTTCTTTGTTTCTTGGTCCAAGTTTCTCGTATAGATCTAGTAGCCGGGATATTGATTTTGTGGTTAGTTCATGGAAAAAGATCTATGCTGATTGAGCTGAAGTTTTCAATGGAATGGAAGGACTTTCTATAGTTGGGGTTTTATTTTTGGTTTGGGAGAAAGCACCAGCTTCTCTCCACTTTTGCACTATGGTCTAGGTTGTTTTTCTAGTATTGATTTGTGTTTTTTATTTTAGTTTTCTAATGGAGAATATTTTTGTAATTTCCATGGCTCTTGTGATGAACATGGTTGGCTAAATTTTCGTATTAAAGTTAGAGGTGAAATTTAATGATTTAGACATTGTTTTCGGATCAAAATTGAAATTTATATTATGAGTTTGATAAAATGAATGGTTTTATTATTAGATATTTTGATTATCTATATATTTATCTTGATTCATTGTGATTTTCAAATACAGTGAATGCTTGAAAAAAATTCTTGTGATATTCAAATGAGTTTTTGAATGTTTTAACCATTAATTGTTCATGCTTAATCATTAGTGACTATTTTTATTGATTTTAAATGCTAAATCTTTCAATTAAACGGAATCATTATTCTAGTTTAATTGACACAAATTGATCGGAAACAATATTCTAAATTATTAGACGGATCCTCGAAACCTTAGTCGTTCTCCACATTACTTTATTTTATCATTTTGGTTTTATTCTGTTACTTTAAAAATCTTCAATTCGATAATTTTCTCTTCTATTTGACTGCACGTTTCTTTTAATAATTTATTTTTATTGTTTGAGCTTATTTGCTTCATCACATAAGTCAATCTTTGTGGATTTGACCTTGCTAAGTACTTCAACACCTATATACTTGCAGGTAAAATTGTACTAAATTTTTGATTCACTAGTTTGAGTCAAAGTTTAGACGCAACAAGGATTAAGCAGCCGTTGGCATTGCACCCATCCCTTTGGTATTCCGTGGGGGGTAACTTCTTCGGACAACAATGCTGCTGGTCCGCTCTTTGCTACGATAGGTGTCAGGATAACTTATTCGGGTCGGCAGGGGGCTAGTCCCGCTCTTTATTACAGGAAAGGCGGAGTGGCCTTCGGCCCAACTCTCATCTTTTACCCTGCAAAGAGGTAAGTTGTTTGAGCAGTTTGCGAGTGGACTTGCTCTCGCATGCTAGCATCATAGGGAAGGTAAATGTTGGGCGGTGAAGTTGTCGCTAGTTGCTCACATTATTAAGAGATCAGTTTGTTTTTCTAAGCCATTGTTAACGTCATGTTTTGTACGCCTTTGGGTCGAGTTCTAGGGACTTGGATCTTTTGTAAAAGACGGAAAATATGAAGTTTGAGGAGGATGACCTTGAGGTTTAGGAGCTTCTGATGCTTAAGTCAGTAAAGGCTTCTTGGATGTTTGTAAATAAACACTAAGAGAGAAAAGTAGAGAGAGCCAATGAGCTTTCCTTGTGCTTGGTGGTGGCTATTTATACTGGTGCCCAAGGGTGGGACAAATCCTCTCTGCCCCTGTGGGACCTTTGTCCTCCTCATTATTATTTGCTGTCACTCTTTCTAATGTGGTGTGGTTTCCCGTCTGACCTTGTCCTGTTAGCTATTCATGTGGTCCGTTGATGAAGCTATGTTAGAGAATTAAAGGTTCCTCCTTACTCCTCGCTAGCTCACGTAGACAGGTACTTGAAGATTGGGCATTGCTCGAGGAGCTACTTGGTTGGTATGTCCTTTTCCCGAGTATTGCCTGTGGGTCGGGCTTAAGGGACCCTTTTCTGCAGAGTCATGGGCCCTGCTTCTTAGCCCCTGGTTGGCCCATGCTAGGGCCTGAGGGTAGAAGAGGAAAAACCCCTTACAGTTATTTTTAGTGACATGTCATTTTTCTCATGATGTTGGAGTTTGTCTAACTGTTTGATTCCCTTAAAATTCCACATGTATATATACACTACTAGGATTTGTTAGTTAAGTAAACCAAATATCTATACAAACCCAAACCATGATTTCCAAAAGTTAAAGGGTACTGGCCAAGTTGCTTTTCCAGGACTTCATTTGCTTCTTGTGAACTTGATTAAAAGAGAGAAAAAAAGGAAAAAAACAGTACTAGCAAAGGGGAAGAGCTGCATATGCAACTAGAAAAGAGTTGGCCAGGGATGGCACCTTGGTTTTGACTACTGAATAGTGAATACAACAACAGGACCAGGTGCACTCTCGTACGCCGCACTGCGGTTTCTTTTTGTCTTTTTCAAATAAAAAGTCGATTGAAAAAAGCCCACAAAAAACAGAAAAACAGAAGGGAATGAAGTAGGACTGTTCATCCGGGTTCCAACCCGGGAATCCGGGTACACCCGGACAGGAACCTGGGTCTCAAATCCGGGCCAGAACCCGGGCCGGGTTAAGCCAGGTGAGACCCGGTCTGAAACCCGGATGCATCCGGGTTTTTAAAACCCGGATTTCCAGGTTCCGGGTTGAACCTGGTTTTTTTTTTTTAAATTTTTATTTTTAACATGGTTATAAACTGAGAAAAGCAGTGAGAATGCCTTAAAAATGAAAAATTGGATAATTGCAAAAGAGTTTAAAAAGTGTATACTTGAAAGTTCAACAACTTTAAGTTCCCTTAAAGAACAAATGAATAGGTTTCACTAGGCTGTAAAATGATGCTTCAAGACATTTACTCACTGATAAAATTCATACTATTTCTAAGGGAGACCCCATTGACATATCAATGACAAGACACAAGAACCTTATTTATTCCGTAATTTATTTCCGATCAAACGAACACATTGTGCCAAATCTTTTCTTTCTTTCTTTTTTTAATAATGACACAAGTACCACATGAAGGAGGGCACTTCAAACACACCCTTGGGACGTAAATCTTGAATGCACAACCCCGCTCTCCGAAATTACATATCAAATAATGCAAGTCCACAGCACATCTCAAACCTGCTCTTTGACCACAATGCTACACCCTGATGGGCTTGTGCAAAAATTAATAGAGACATACAAAGGTTGTGCTCTCTGAAATTACATATCAAATAATGCAAGTCCAGCACATCTCAAACCTGCTTTTTGACCACAATGCTACACCTTGACGGGCTTGTGCAAAAATTAATAGAGACATACAAAGGTAAGTGTCTAAAGCAACAAATAATATATAAACTATACTTTTTATGGTATCAAGACACTCAGTCATAATTTTAGCCGTGACCATTGCTACTACCCTTGCGTGCTGGCCAAAAAAGTTGAATTACACAATGATTTAGAGATATTTACAAACATGAACCCAGTAACCTTATGAGCAATCAAAATATTCAGATTAAGAGCTTACCATCCTTTCTCATTTCAGGTAGCAATCCTGATGCATGTTTTTGTGCAAGTTTCAAAAATCCATCTACATCCTCCTCACGGACATTAAACAAGACAATGGAGCCATACTGAAAAACTACCATGTAACAACAGTTACTTCCACTCAAGGAAGTACCCAAACCTTGAAACAAAGAACTATCCTAATTAACTGGGTCAACTTAATCACAAAACAAGAGCATATATAAAACTTTGCGGTTAAGATGCAGAAAACAAGCACATTCATGTCACATAGACCAAGCAGATAAAAAACTTATATTGATCTGAGAAAGATTGCCAAACTTAAGAATGACATAATTGGTCATTCGCGATGTTGGTGGGATAAAGTTGGGTTTGTTCTGCTCCACTAAGCTTCGCAAATCCACACTACACCGGAACAAAAGAATCCCCAGAAAATTCAGTTACGCAAATGTGTGTGCGTATTGTGGGGGGAGGGTCTCGCTTCAGACTTAGGCAGAATGGGGTTCCATTCTCCACAAACAGACTTGAATGTTCCAAAAAGCTATGGGGGCGCAATAAGAACATAAATGTAAAAGAAAATATAGAAAAAAAAATCGTTTCTTCCATATGTTCCTGGAAAACAGTGCAAGTCATTTTGAGTACAGTTTTAATATGTAACCAATAAATTTAAACGAATCTCAAAATCGATTTCCACTGTAGTCAATTTACCCAAACACGCCCATCTTTTCTATTGCACTTTCAAATTACCAAATGAATAAACCACTAGAGAACCCAAATAGCCGTAAATTTATAAAAGTTTTCTAAAAGTTGAAAATAGAGGTAAAAAAGATGCATTATGTTCCAAAGCAACAGAAGACAGGACATAATTATGTTCTCTGCTCCAATCCCTAAGGTTTCTTTTTATGTTCAAAAGCAAATGCATAAAGGAAATCATGTAAACTTCCAAGAACTCTCTCTAAACAGGTCAATTAATCCTACAATATACCAAGAGCCATCCGATCTCAAAACTTGTTAGTGAAAAAAAAAAATGCCAAATTAACATCAATTAACTAAAAAGAGATTCAATGATCATCTCCCACTCCCTCATACTTATCAGGTGCAGAGAGATCAACATCCATTAATAGAATCTTCCTGGCCCTCGTAAACCCTAACACTCCCTTTGGGTAGTTACCCATAAAAAGAAAACACTGAGTTTGGGTTTTAAGAAACTGGAGAAAAATGAAGTAAAATGTAAAATTGAAACGTACCACATATCCTGTTATAGTTTCTAACAAAAAACATATTTAAAGAAAAAGGAAAATAGAAAAAGAGGCAGCATAGGGATTTATGTTTCTCAACTACCAAACAAATCGAAACAATATCGTTAAATTTTCTCGCTTACAATTTCACAGCAACCATTTTGGTTCGGGGGTTACATACATTTCCTTTCTCTATTTATGTTATCGAGAAGGAAAACCACAGAAGATCGTAAGCTTAATGACCTCATTCAGTTAAGAATGCTAAATTGCAGACACAGAGAACAAATGTTTCAAAAAAAAAATGCAGAGAACAAAAGAAATGGCTGAAGATAACAGATCTAACCCAAAAGCTAGCGGCAGCCGAAGCTAAACAAATTCATTTAACTTTTCAAAATAGGTAAATAGACTTAGAAACTATAGGCACTAGATGACCAAAACAAGATAAAATCAACTAACAAAAGCATCTAGGATGAAGAAGGTGGCATTACAGAAGCTTCTACTTACATCGGTGAAGATGACAGCTGGGTTTTCGCAGATACTGAGGATGAAGACGACGGCTGGGTTTTCGCAGAGATTGAGGATGAAGACGATGGCGGCTGGGTTTTCGCAAAGACTGAGGATGGAGACGACGACTGGGTTTTCGGCGTAGAGATTGAGAGGGTTTTTGGCGTAGAGATGAGATAGTGAGAATCCAATGAGAGGGTTTTCAGTGAGTTACGGTTTTTCAGCGTGGAGAATGACGAAACTGGGTACCGGGTATATCCGGGTTTCAAAATGTGGATTTCGGACCGGATTTAATTCGGTCCGAAACCCGTAACCGGAAATCCGATTATCCGGGTTTCGGACTGGGCCAGGTTTTACCCGGCCCATATGAACACCCCTAGAATGAAGTCCAAAATGCTTGGTCCTACGGCACATTACCCATGGCCACAAGCAACTTGGGCAGAATGGGCTCAAAGCCTGATATTAGGGTCCTAATCCAAAGAATGGAGTAGCTATTCCTAAGAAGGCAATTTATTATTATTATTATTATTATTATTATTATTATTATTATTACTATATATTTACATATATTACTTTCAAATTAGTGTGGATCATGACACAACGGCGCATCTTACATTTCAAATTGTTTAAATCCGAAGTTTAATACTTTTCACTCAAATTTTTCATGTCAGTAGTGTAAAGGATGTGTTCTCACTGTCGAAATGCAAACATAAATATTTTATTTATTACAAGTGTTCAACGACAATACAGCATACGAGATTGTTATCGAAGTCCAAATATGGTGCATCCAAATGTGGTGTGGGCTAATGATGGAGGCTTGTCCAAAGATAAGTTGTATATCATGCCAGTTATGGAAAAACCGATTGGACTGACCCATTTAGATCAGATTAAACTCTAGACCGGTCGGTCTCAATCTTAAAAAATGTGAATCGAATAGTATTCGGTTCAGTTTTAGAGTCTATAAATTTTGGACTGGACCAAACTAAAAATTTCAATCCATCACCCATTCGAACCAGACCGATTTACACTCCTTATTAATATCTCCCATAAAATTCCACAGATTGTCATCCCTTTCTTTTTCTCTATTCAATTTTAGTTTAAGGAAAAGAAAAATAGAGGGGTTTTAAAATGAGTAGAGAAATTAAGATGAAATACTTGGTACTGATTTCACCTTTCAAACACTTCCAATCTTCACCTTATCCCTCTCTTTCCTCTTCACTTCTCTGTTGCGCAACCATCTTCACTTGTACAGATCTTTACAGTCACCTAGTATAAGAAACTACTTTGTAGAGCTAGATTAAAAAGGTTCTGCAAAATTTTTTAAGGGCCACTTCACAATGTTACATTTTTCTTTTCTAAGTGAATGATCAAGTCATTCATGGTACTGTTGTTGTATTTGATAATTCATTTATATCGTAGGAACCAACCAATCCCTCTTTCAAAAGGTGAATGGTTTCCCTACGAGTGAACTTTCTAGCAAATAAGAAATATGAGTGAGATTGGAGTGAATTTGGCATCATTCAGTTCGGTGTTCAAATTCATGGTAGAGATAGTTGATATTCTATGAGAAAATGGTAAGAAAACTAATCAAGATCAATAAGAAAAACTTTATGATTAAAATGAGCATAGGAACACGTTCGGATTAGCTATTAAAATTTCACATCTTAAACACAAAATTCTCATTTCATCATTATAATTTTTTCAAATCTCTATATAAAATATAATAAACTATTCAAATTTTTCTTAACTTTTTTAAATATCAAAACAATAATAATATTAAAATATAATATTTTAATATTTCATTTTAAAACTCAAAATTTGCATTTGAGAATTTTCAATGACAAAGCATAACTTAAAAGTTGGAGTGTAGTAGTTGGTTTACATCTACGTAAGCATGGCACATCATAGGTAAATAATAATTGACTCGGATTGTTCGGCTTATCATATTACCAATTGGAAAAATATAGTTGCAAGTACAATTTGACTAATCTGTGCACCAATTAATGTGATTGGTCAAAAAGTAGATTTTATAGAAAAATTGTTAATTTAAATTTTAAGTATGAATAAATCAGTATTGATACACAGATTAATGCGTAACTGTACTTGTATGTAGCAAAACTCTTACCAATTCCCGATTCCCTCAGTACAAGGACTGCCCATTTAAACCGTTCATCCGAACCGACTCGAAGTTTTCGAACCGAATTAACCAACCCGAATAGAAACGGGTAAGACGCGGAAGCATGCCAAATTGCCAATTGAATTGATTAATACCGTTAACCGAATATGAGACCGAAATGGCACTGTACTTCATTTATTTTCTTCCCCCCTCCTGAGTCCACGGTCCAGACTACGGACACTCTCTCGTCTTACCCTCGCAATCGATTCATGATCGGTAATTCTCTGAGTTGTCTCATTTCTCAGTCCTCAGACACTTAGCACTCTCACTCACTCATTCTCATCTCAGACACTCTCCTCTCTCTCGCAGCCACAGCTCGCTTGCCCTAAGGAAGGATTTCTCTGTCACAGTCTCACAAGCTCGCAGCTCTCTCTCTCTCTCTCTCTTGCAGTAAGACTGTATCTCTGTCCCTATTTTGATTTGTATGGTAGTTTTGGATTTGGGATTTTATGAGTTCTTTTTAGTTTGATTTTTGTTGTAATAGTCATCACGTCCTCCGTCCTCCGTTTTAACCATGCGATTATCCACTCAAGAGTTGTTGTTTCCTAGTTTCTTCTTTCTTAATTAGTTGTATTGGAAGATGGGTACTATCTCGTTGTTTATTGTAAGTTCAGAAAAGTTGAGGGCAGCTGCAGAGCATGGACAGTAGTATCCAAAGCACAAAATTTCAACTGGAACCATAATTATTATATATATAATATATATGAAGTTAAATATAAAAACAAGGGCGCTGTTTTGTGATAATCAAGAAGAGATTCCCACACCAAGAAAATCGATGAAGGGGATTTCATTGATGGATTCATCCCCTTGCTCTTGCTCTGCAGCTGCCCTTAACTTTGCCAATGTTGGTACTGACATATCGCAAAAACTCAATAACTCTGAAGATATTGGTCTGAAATTTTTGAGTACTCAGAAATGGATGGAATTCAAAGAATATGCTCTTCTCAGACCCAATTCTTGAGCTAAACTCCCCTTGACATTTTGTTTTCCTCTCATTAAAATTACTAGAGGTTTGTATGTGCCCTGGATTGATAGCTTAGTGGTATCTAGCTATTAGATATGTATATTTTATATACAGGACATGATGCAACCTAGCTAATGATGCAGACACAGCCCATATAGCTTTATAGAGATAATGTATCTTGACTGGGCGTCTTGAAACTTCTTAACTAAAAAAGCTTTGGTGCTCTTATGAAAGATACGCCCAGATCTCATATAATCATATAAGTACTAACCCATGAACTTCAGGTAAAGAGCAGACCCCTTGCACAGTTTTTTCCCCTTGAGTTTGTGCACCTTTTAGTGAGAATATCTTCTAATGGAGTGAGTATTTCAGTATTTTGTTTCAAATAAATGGTACCTGAAATTAATTTCAGTTTTTTTCTATAATTCGAATAGAATTCTTAAAAACTTTCAGTCGTTGTGAAACCATAAAAAATCCTTAATATTAAAACTTAGCATTTGAATTCAAGTTTACAGTAATTCTTTAGGAACTGAGATGACTTATATTGACACTACCAAACTTGAACTGCACCAGTCTCTAGGGCTGAGCATTGACAGTTTTGGAGTCAGAGTGCCTACCTCCGACTCCAACGCCAATTTTGTCAAAGGTTAAAGTTGACCTCCAATTTCGACTCTGAGTCTTATAGCCTCCGATTCGATTCCAATTTTGTCAATTTGAAAATTTTGGACTCTTACTAATCGGATTTGAGTTTCTATATAATTCAGTTTTTTTAAATTTATTTTAAAAAAAATATTATTTCAAATTTCAATTTTATTAAAACATAACCAAAATTGAAAAAATAAATCATTCATACAAATTAAACTCTAAAATAGGGATCATGCAAATACATGTTCTTACGTACTGACTTGTGCAATAGGTAGTTGACAACAATAATCCTGGACACTATAAACATATAAGTCTTACATATCATCATTCTAGATATCACAAAAATGTCACGAAGATTTAATACAACTAAATTCAAGCCAGTAACAAGAAATTTTCC
Source organism: Carya cathayensis (assembly GCA_011037825.1). Lineage (NCBI taxonomy): Eukaryota > Viridiplantae > Streptophyta > Magnoliopsida > Fagales > Juglandaceae > Carya > Carya cathayensis. The sequence goes on from QGSO01000239.1 coordinate 927,409, forward strand.
AACTATGAGGATAGACAAAAATATCCATTAAAAATACATAACCAAAATTACAAAGTTAAATCATTCACTCACTACAAGTTAAAAACACATAACCAAATTTAGAACTAATTTACTACAACAAGAAGTTACAAACTTACAAGCTAAGACTAAAACCTTACAAGTCATCAAATATTGTTAGTTGTTCCCAACTACAACCAACAACACAATATAAATTCCATGTTATCGTCTCATTCCAACAACAAACAAAACCAAACAAAGCCAACAACATCCATCATCTATCATCCATCATCTACCATCCATTCAACCATCCATCATCCATCATCTATCTTCCCAAATTATCCAACCAACCCATCATCCATCAACAAGAAGTTCTAATTCCAACAACACAAGAAAAATAACAAAAAACAAACAAATAAGTTGTTCCCATTCCAACAAAAGAACCAATACAATGAGTGCAATTCCAAGTTGTGTATAAAGAAAAAAGAACCAAATTAGTAAGGAAATAAGATACTACATAAATTTATAAAAATTAAGAAAACAAAGAAAACAAAATTGAACTAATAACAAATTACCCAATTTCAATAAATGCAACTCAAATCTCAATCATCTTCATGTAGTAAACTCGCCATACTGGTGGTTAATTTTATATTAAGATGTTAAAATATAAGAAATCGGTATAAAAAATGACAAATTAAGATATATAACAAAACTAGATAAATTTGAAATATATTACTTGAGTCTAACTTATAGCTCTTCGCATCATCAATTGTATCCAAATAATATTGACTCAAGAATATGGGAGTAGACTTTAACCAGATTTGCATGCACACAAGAGCCTCCAGTGTTCTAGGAGCCAAAGAACTCCGAAACAGATTCAAGACACGAATTCATGTGCTAAATGCTGACTCAGATGCTATGGTGGTAATCGGAATGACCAAGATATCTTTTGCTATTATAGCAAGAATTGGATTTTTAATGGAGTTGACTCTCCACCAAATTAAAATATCAAGACTCTCTATAAGGATCTCAACATTCTCCAACAAATACCATTCTAGCTCTGACTTACAGTCCATTAAATTTGCTAATTTCTACTCTTTATGGAAGTTTCTAAAAAAAGCCAACAGATTAGTTGAAGAGCTACTCTCCATCGAGATACTATTCTCATTACGAGTGTCAGAAATACTTGACTTAGACCCACATGTATACCAACCGTCAAACGTAACATACTGTTCATACAAAAGTTCCATATCCCTCTAGAGGATTTCAACAAATTCCTCACCCTTCTCATCGCATGATGTTTGATCGAACCAATATACTTGAGTAACCAACTTGTACTGCAGATGAAGAATGGCAGCAACAAACAACAACCTGTTTATCTCTCTAAGATCTCCCTAATATTTATCATATTTTGTTTTCATTCTAAAGGCCATTGCACTGAAGCTTTGATTATTACTATCACAAAACTATTCAAGTTGGCATGAATATTAATGAGCAATTGAAAATACAGATTTGCAATGACATATAATGTACTAGAAATATGCAATGTGACATTATAAAATACTCCTAGAAACTTTGAAAAGTTTTTTAAAGCCTCCCAATCATCAAGCACGGGAGCTCCTAATTCTTTTCACCCATACCCATCTTCAAAAAAATAAATCCGTGAGTATAGATCCTCATCAAGCAAAAGTTGTAAGGTTTTTTTTTTATACTTTTCAGCCACATCCAACATAAGAAAAGTCAAATTCCATCTAGTAGGTACGTCAAGACATAAGAAATTATATGGAACTTTGACTTCTCAACACAATACTTGAAAGTTGCAAGTCTTTGGGAAGAAGACTTCACATACCTAATCAAATTGTGGATTTTTGTGATTGACTCATCAACTTCTTTTAAACTTTCTTGGACGATAATGTTTAAAACGTGCGTAGTACACCTCATGTAAATAAAGTCGTGATCTGCAACACACTCCAGTCTTCCAACTTCAACGGTTCTCAACCAATCAATAGCAGAGTCATTATAGGAAGCATTGTTCATCGTTATTGCAAGAATTTTGTCAATCCCCCAATCAAGCATACACTCCTTCAATGCCCTTCTAATTGTTGCCCCTTTGTGATAACTAATACTACTGAATGAAATTATCTGCTTATGTAACTTCCAACTACTATCAATAAAATGAGCCACGACACACATGTAATTGATGTTTTGGATAGACATCTAAGTGTCGGTGCTCAAGCACACTCTTTGCTTAGTATTTAAAAATATTTTTTCCCCAAACTATCATTCCTCTAAAGAATAGTCTCATACAATCTCTCATTACCGTAAAATGAGAAGGAATAAGAAACCTAGGATCAAAGGATTTAGTGTAGTCTTAAAACCCTTGGCACTCAACAACTGAAAAATGCAACTCATCAACTATCATCATCTTAGCAAGGGCAACCCTAATTTTTTTTCTCGTTATACTTGGTCATCCCTAGTGTCTTTTCCCCTTCTCTTTCTTCAACTCTTGCCTTCGGGACCAAGAATTATTGACCCTTATCAATTAACTTATTATATATACAGATGAGAAAGAATTCAAACACAAGCGTCCATTCTTTTTCTAATAATTAAGGTACTAATATTTGTCTAAATAATTAACACATTAACTCTTAAGTTTAAGCTGTTAATTATTGCATAAACACATATCAAAAAATACACTATAACATCCCTACTACACAGATCATAAACACAAAGTCACAGATCACTACACAGATTCACAGATTATAAATATCAGTACATTAGTGGAATAAAAAACAATAGATTAGTGTAATCACAAACAAATTGAAACGGATTCATATTTTCCGGGGTATAGATTAGATCCATATACATTAGATCCATACGAATTAGTACATTAGTGGAATCACAAACAGTAGGTCAATCATCAAATTCATATAATTACAACCACTAGATTAGTCAAAAGATTCAAAAGAATGCATAAGATTTTATTTTATTTTATTTTATTTTAAATCTCACGCTTCCAAGAGACAAAGAGAGGCGACAGAGACACAATCCAAGATTCCAACAGACCCTTGAAGCTTCGAAATCTTGTAACATTTCAGAGAAAATAAAACATCAAAATGAAAGAGAGAGAAAGAGATAGAGAGTTGAAAGGAGATGGAAGAAGAGGGAGAGACAGGCGATGGGGCTTGGGAGAAGAGAGAGAGAGGCTTAATTGGGTGAACATCGGGCTGTGTGAATGTCGACCAAGGGTTGGGTGAATGTCAACCATGGATTGAGGCTAAGTTCATGGGTTTGTGTGCACTATAGCAAAGGTTAGACCAAAGGGAGTGTCGAGAATCAATTCAAAATTGTGAAGTGATGAACTAAAGTTCGTGAGGGCGAAGGATTATTTTTGGCCAAAACACGTAAAACGACACTGTTTTAACCTCTAAAAATGATGCCGTTTTAAGTTGACTGTGGGCCTATGGCATTTTGTGACCAAAACAGAGTCAAAACTGTTTTGATTCTGTTTGCATCGTTTTGACTCTATTTTGACCCTACTGGGCAGGCTAGGCTGCATGCTATTAAATCTAAACTAATATTGATCTATATTAACACATTCTAATAATTATACTAATATTTAACTTATTCTTAATTTCCTATTAGTATTAAAATCTTATATTATATTTTTAATTACATGTTATTATATTAGTTTCTAACTTATTTCTAATGTATTATTATACTAGACTTAGTATTAAATGTTATAATACATTAATACTTATACATTGGCATTATATGTTACTATAGATTAATTAATATACATTACTATTACATGTTATTGTACTTTAGACTAATAGTTTTTTTTATTGTTTTAATGGTATAATTAGTAAAAAATGATAATTTAGAAGAGAAAATAGATTGTTTGTATATTTGATTTTTAAGAACAATAAGAATAGTCCAGTCTTGTTATTATACATTACAGTTAAATGTTATTATAAATATATATATTTATACATTAGTGTTTATACATGATACATATTAAATGGTATTATACAATAGTTATTATACATTATTATTAAATGATATTATACAAAAAACCCCTAGCACTGCTTTAGAGAGAGAAGCTCTCACTTTTCTCTAAAGAACCAAAAACTGAAAGACCTCCCAAGAGAGCTTTCCTCCCTCCCTCCCTGCTCTTTCTCTTTCAAGTTTATTAGTTTAGTTTGGTTTGTTTTTGTTTTGGTGCTTTGTAATAAGGATCTCGATGATGGATTTGGTTTGCGAGGTTGTAACACCGTGTCTTAAGCACCGCAACCCAAGATCTACGATGGTTTCACCTTTATCTCCCTCTCTCAGGTTGTAGTCTCTCCTCTCCGATTCTGTATCTCCTTGTCGAAGAAGTTTGAATAACCTTTAAACTGACTTAATGGGGAGGAGGAAGGTCTTACAGTTGGGATGTGGCCTACGAACAAGTAAGGTGCAGAAGTGGTGGCAACGAGAACTCTTGCTGTTGGAGAAAGGTAAAGATGGCCTTTGGTTTCTTGGGGTGAGTGGCGTTGTGGTATAACACTGAGTACTAAGTTCCTACGGGTCCCCTGATTCAACTAAGGAAAACAGAGTCTTTAGCTTACAACAACGACAAGGACATGGCGGTTTCAAGGAAATGCAGAGGTTGTGCCAGAGAATGCGCTGGAAATGCGGAGGTTGTCGGGCATAAGGTAGAGGTGTGGCTTGGGCTAGCACAAGTCTATCATGGATGAGTGCCGAGTGTTTTTATAGCTTATGTTGTAATGTTTTCCCATAACTTATGTACTGTTTTTGTTTTTTTGAACAATTAAAAAAATTGGTCTCACTTAGGTCTATAGAGTTTTGTCCTCTGAACCTTCTTAAACGGTATATAAGGTTATGTCACTCTGTCTTTGGATAGAGTTGTGCGGTTTTTCAGCCTTTGGGTTTGTAGAGATTTGCAGTAGAGACTAGACCATGTCAGTCATGGTTGTGTACTAAGGCACTACTAAAGTTGCAGTTGACTTGTAGTATATATTCCAAGTCCAGTTATAATGTTTTGTTTATTAATGAATGCACTATGCTTTTATAAAAAAAAATGTTATTATACATTAGTATTAAAAGTTATTATACATTAGTATTATATGTTATTATATATTTATGTTTATACATTAGTGTTACATAGTAGTAATAGTATGGTGTTTACGTATACTAAACAATTATTAGCCAATTTAGTCTATTTACATTATAGTATAAATTATATATTATTTTATAATATTTTGTTCATATTACTATATTATTGAATTTAACTAACTATATAAATTATAGTTATATAAAATATATATACGATTAATACATAAAAAATACATATATTTTAATTAAAGTATAATTATATGTTATTATATTATACTTTTAAGATTTTATCATGCTTCAATGTCTAATTATATGTTATCAACTTATGATTCTATTTATGATTTTTTTAATCACAATATTGATTAATATTAATTACTATTTAAATCAACTTGTAGTATATTATTTAAAATTTAAATAAAACTTATTATACTAGTGTTATTATACATTGGTTTTACATGTACTATAAGTCTATAATGTTGTTATATATTATTATAAATAGATTTGTACCATAGGGCTTAAATACAATTGTTAATATTTATACTTGGTCTTGATTATTGGAAATTACATATTATTATACTATAGTATTAACTATTACATGTTTTTAACTTATTATACTTATACTATACTAGTGTCTAACTTACTCCTATTAATAACTAAAGTATAATAACTAGTATTATACGTTAATATAATCGTATTAAATGTTATTATAAATTTATAGATTATCATTTGTACATTAGTATTAAATGTTATTATACATTAGTGTTTATATATTAGTATTACAAATTTACAAGTTATTACATTAGTTTATTATACATTAGTAGATTTTTTGTTTTTTAAGTGAGGACGACGGAACGCATGAGCTTTATTAAAAACACTCATTTTTGGCAGAGGAATATCATGGTTACAAGACTAAAAGATAAAAAATAAAAATCTTATTTTCCATCAAATACAAATGGATGACTGAATGTCTGAACTTTATTGGAAACCCTCACTTTTGGTGGAGGTATACTGTGGTTACAAGACTAAAAAAAAAAAAAAAACTTTATTTTCCATCAAATACAAACAATAAACCAAAAAGAACAACCCGGTCTTCCTTATTAGTTTTTATGAGTCCCTTCACGAAATGAGGAAGACCCCCATTAGTAGATGTTTATTAAAGAAAAAGTATATTATTTAAGAACAATAATTAGCTAATACTATTGTTAAATTTAACTAACTATATACATATAAGTTATAGTTATATAAAATATATATGAAAATACATATATTTTTATGTACAATGTCAGAGTTGGAGTCATATCGGAGTGGAGTTGGAGTCGGACCGACTCCACCTTTGACTCCAAACTTTTTGGAAAAGAAAACTCTAACTTCGACAATGACTTGTTGGAGTCGGAGTGGAGATTCAGGGTTGAAGTCAGATTTTCAAAATTTTGCTAAGCCCTACTAGAATCAGCTAATACGGGAATTGATATTGATCCTTTGGTTCTTGGACCCCATTAAAAAATGGTACTTGTGTAGTTGTCACATTCGAGATTAAAAAAGTCCAAGAATTAAAAATAACAGTCATTTTGATGGGTCCACAAGTGCACTTTGTGTTGACTTTATGCCATTAAAAAATTATCAAGAATTACTTAGAAGAATTTTCTTTTTTATATAGAAAAGTAATCAAAATTGTTTAGTATATTGATCTTAAAAATTATATTAAAAAAAATTTGGATGGAAAAACTGATGCTTCCAAAAACCAGACACAGATCGGTTAATCACATAATCGGTTAATCGGGTAATCAGAAAGCACCTTACTTGGGTCAGGTCGGAACATCACCTTTTTCAAACCAGGTTGGGTCGGGTGAACAATCCTATGTATAAGCTCCATACTCCCAAAATACAAAATGAATGGTAGTCACAGCTTTAGAGAATACTCATGACCAAAAAGATCAAGAGGAAGGTTGTATTTGTAATTTACTGGATATGAAGTCTTCAGCAACTAGGGAGATAAGACGAGCTGGTGTGCATCTTGGTTGATGACACTTAGGCTTGCATATTTTGGATCATATTTTGGCCCGACCCACATGGAAGGCCTCATCCACTCAACCCAACCCGACCTGTCAACTTCGGATCGGGTCAAACTCGTTATTTTTACTCACATGCTTGTGTTGTATTGTATATTTATTTTTCTGCAGCTTTGATCCATCTCTCTCTCTCTCTCTCTTAGAGTACCATGCTCATCCGCATTCCATAGATTGCTATCTTGTAGAGAAGTACGAAAGCGCTACATACTCGGATTTGATTTCTTCACATTCTCACCTTTCCTTTTGCTGTAGCCTCCCCAAGGTAAAATAGAAAAGAATGAGAAATCCCAACTCTTTAATTCCCAATTGTACCACTTCGTTTATGGAGAATCCTCGTTCTTATCAACTTTGATTTTAATTTTTATCAACTCTGTTTTTATCCCAATTCTGGATAATCTCAAATCTATTTTTATCAACTTTGGTATCTTCTTCTTGTCAATCCTCTCGAGTACTAAATACTGCTTTGTGAGCATTGACTCCTTAAATCTATTGTGTACTTCTTTTTTATTATCTAAAATTCAATCTGAGTTTTGCTTCCCTTCTCCTTGTGGTTATTTGGTGTGTTTTTGGATCTAGTATGGAGCTCTAGGGTTTATCTTCAAGGAACTAAGATTCCTTGCGTTTTTGGATCTAGTATCGGAATTTGCTTGCTTTTTGGAAAGTTGGGGATATTTTCTAAATTCCTTACCTTATGCTTGTTTGGAAAGGACACTCGGATTCCTTTGAGAAAATGAGGAGAAACCCAGATGGTGGGTGGTAGTATAGTAGCTAAGAAGAAGAAGAGGAAGAACGGCGGTTTGAGAAGAAGGAAAAATGAGTGATCGGTTTTGACTGACTTTGAGACCTGTTAAGCTCAACTTGTTATCCAACCCAATCAACCCGATTTTATTCGAACGGGCTCAATCCAGTCTTTCAATTTAGATCAAATCCAAGCCATTTTGCATAGGCCTAATGACATTTTGCACCCACACAACGGATGCCAATAATGAAACACCTAGACGCCATATTCTACAAATCTACCATACCTTGCAACACTTCTGTTTGCGTGTGGCCCCAAGCACTAGAACCACAATAAGTGTTTTTAGGCCTTGTTTGCTTACATAGATGAGATGAAATGAAATAAAAAATTTAGAAATTGTAGTGAGATAATTTATAAATAGTAGTGAAATTTAAAGATAATTTATAAATAATTTATAAGTTTTTATGGGATTTTAGAAAATGAGAGATAAAAAGTTGAACAAAAAATTATAAAATTTAAAGATGGTTAGAATATAAATTTTTAATATTATTCTTGTTTTGAGATTTGAAAAAGTTGAATTATTTTTTTTATTTTATTTAGAAATTTAAAAAAGTTGAAAAGTTAAAATTGGAAAATATTTGTGCTTTAATAGTGTTTAGATGTTAAGATAAGATGAGTTATGATAGTTTGAAAGGTTCGTGACACTAAACTAGGCCTTAGTTTGTTGTCAATCTTAGCCATTTGATTCTAAGAGCACTCACAATAGATTCTCTATCCTATTCTTTAAAATACATCATCAAAACTCGCTTTTTCTATTTTACATACTGACTTTTACAATATACCATACATCAACTTATCTATTTTTTCTTCATATTATTTAAATATTATACTTTTTACTATTTTTTATTCATTTCAAATATTTTCTCTATCTACCAATGATATTTTCTTATCTCTTGATATTTGTAATATTTCTATATATACAATGTCATATAATTATGTACTATTTTAAATTAATCTAAATTTATAAGCTAAACTAAAATATAAATTAATTTAAAAATTATATAATAAAAATATATATTAAAATATCACCACTAACCAAATAATTAATATCCAAATTATTAAAATATCACCATTCCAAAGACAATGGCAACCTGACTATGTAGCTCCAGGTTTGTATGGATACGTGAGAAATGAATAAAAAAATATTTACAACCGTGTACAGGCTCCTCCAAATATAGAGACTTTCTTGTAGCAAATTGTAAAGTCCCTTCAAAATAGAAGATCAAGGTAATTTTGAGAACATTTTTCTATATTTTTAAAAAAAATTCATTATAACTAAGCTATAAATATTCTAACTTTCCTTAACCAAGATCGTCTATAGAAAAAGGATGTGTAGATCTCTATCGACATCGCTAGAATGGAAAATACTACTAGTCGGCCTTCACACCGCACACCTGACAATGGATCTCACTCGTCTATTAATTTCATTTAATTTATTTTATTCCTATAGCCGCAAGTAGACCAAACAAAAAGTGAAGATGCAGACCAACCGAAAAGTGAAGAAGACAACTTATCTCAATTTATCTTATTCAATTATATAATTTTTTTAAATTTTTATAAAATATAATAAATAATTCAATATTTTAAAATTTTAAAATAATAATAATATAAAAAAAATAATATTTTAATAATATTTTATTTAACTTTTAACTTTCATCTCAACTCACTATTTAAACCACACCTAAAGGATTGTTTGGATTCAGAGTTGATCTCAATTCATCTCATTTAATTATTATAATTTTTTAAATTTTTAAATAAAATATAATAAATAATTCAATATTTTTAAATCTTAAAATAAAAATAATTATTAAAAAATAATATTTTAATAATTTCTTATTTAATTTTTAATTCTGATCATCTCATATTATTTAATCTTAATTTACTGTCCATACCTTTAAAAAGTAAAAATACAAACAATGAGTGAAGATGCAGGCGGCTATAGAAATGAAATAAATTAAATGAAATTAAAAGATCAATGGGACCCATTGCCAAAGACTAACTAAAAAGTGAACAAGGCTAAAATGTGAAGGTGCAGCGTACGTTGAAATAAAAATATAAGGATAAGTGAGACCTTGTGGGGGGTACCATGCGGAATAGAGGCGGACGAATAGCATAACTCCACTAAAATAGTAGATTTTAGTGATCTTTTCTTAGTTGTAGTGATCTTTTCTTAGTTGTAGTTTTAAGTTGAATTCGAAGAGTGCAAAAATTCGACTATATGCAAACTACTTAGGCTTTCTATCTATACATTCAAAACTACTTGGGCTACCCTACAAGGACAGCTTTTCTTTTTTGCTCTCTCTCTCTCTCTCTCTCTCTCTCTCTCTCTCTCTCTCTCTCATGAGTGATCATATGATCTAGATGTCCTTAGGAAACGGCTATATATTAGTTTGAGACTACAAGGAACTAAATTACTTATTTCGGAGGATACTTATTTCGGAGGAACCAGCAGATTTTTGAAAATAAAATCTTACAACTTGACATGGTTATTGAAAAAGCACTGTCAATGATAGCTCAATATAAAGAGGTTAGAAATGTAAGGCACATGAGGAAAACACAAAGATCCATTTGGCAACCTCCATCTTTGGGTGTGTTGAAGCTCAATGTCGATGGGGCAATCTTTGAAGATCAGGATAAAGCTGGTGTTGGCATGCTGTTGAGAAATGATAAAGGAGTGGTTCTGTTTTCTACAAGCAAAAAGGAAAATGGTGTGACTGTTCCTATGGAGGTGGAGTTGCTAGCAATATTAAGAGGGTTACAACTTTGCATTCCTATGGGCATTTTAGATTTGATAATTGAAAGTGATTCTCTTTTGCTAGTAGAGGAATTAAACAATAATTCAGACTGAAGATCAGCTTGGGGCAATCTAGTTTACGAAGTAAAAGAGTTAATGAAGAAAATACCACAGTGTTCAGTTCAACACAAGGGGCGTATGGCAAATGAAGCAGCTCACAACTTAGCAAGATATGCTAAGCATCTAGAAGATTTGATAGTTTGGTGAGATTATTATCCTGAATGTATCTCTCAAATTATTTGGTCCGAAACTATGATGTAATTTTGTTGCTGTTTATATCAATATATAGTGCTATGTTGCTATAAAAAATAAAAAAAAAAAAAAAAAGAAATGGAAACTTTGGTAATCAATTCGATCATGTCAAATGCAAGTCTTGGATAAAGGGTATTGGTTAATTAGCTTTCGACAACGTGAACCCTTCAATTTTATGGATATGGATAAATACCACCTAAACTTTTAACTTAGTTAAAAATAGTGAATCCTAATTAAATACTTAACATTGCCTCCAAGTTAATAAATGTTCAATAAGTCCTATATATATATTGAAGGTCCGTTTATTTTTCTCATACTTTAAACCTTAAATTTCGAGTAAAAATTTTGAATGATCTTAGTCCTACTTTTATAAAGAGACTCTGTTGTAGATGTTAACATCATATTTCGTACACTTTTGGGCCGGGTTCTAGTAATTCGGATCTTGGGTCTTTTACTTGTACACTAAAGAAAATATAGAGAGTGTGAGACCTTGGTGGAGGCTAGGGAGTCTCTGATGTTTAAGTCGGTATCTTCTAATTTGTAGTTTGTGTAAGAGTTTAAAGGAATTAGATAGAGTTCTTTATAGCTAGAGGTTGGCTTTTATACTAGGTTTCTAGATGGGGACAACCCATACCTGGCTTTAAGGAGTTCATGTCATTTCAACTATTCATTAAATAATAACCTTTTAATGCAGTGTAGCTCCCCTGGAGTAACGTCATTAATGTGGTGTAGAGTTCGAGGAGTGGCGCTATTAATGCGGCATGGCTCCCTGACTCACTTTACTATGTAGACATTCCTTGTTAACCCTCTCCATGCCTATTGTTAGGAGATCAAGGGTTCCTCATATCTTCCGCTTACCTTCCTGCACAGGTTCTTAAGGGTTGAGTGTTAACGAGGGATCTCATGGTGGAGAGTCTTATCTATCCTTTGTTATTTGCTTTTTCCACTCGTGAGTTGCTTCATGGGTAGGTTTTGCTCATGGGCTGAGTGTTTGATCTGCAGAAGCCCATAAACTCCTTTCAAAGAAAGGTCGTTGGACCTTAATCAAACTTTTTGACTCACTCTTGACTCTCCATAGATCCCTCATGAGCTTGCCATAAGGCCAAGGGAAAGGAAAATCCCCTTATAGTAGACATATTGGTTAAAACTCTTGGTAAATGGTAGAGAGATACATCATTGTGTCATGTGCAGACTAAACAACATTATTTTATAAGTTTTGATACATATAAGTAAAATCGCGTACTAATTTACGTACTAATACTGATTTATTTATACTTAAAATTTAAATTAACACTGTTTACAATAAAATTTATTTTTTAACTAATCACATTAAATTTATATATAAATTAGTACATAATTATATTTACAACTAGATTTTTTCTTATTTTATGGCTCGTTTTCTCTTGTCTATCTCTATTTGAATCTCACCTTGAAGTTTGAGCAAGAATGATGATCTAAATTGGATGTGAGAGTTAACTCAATCCTATTAGTTTTCCCTTTCTTAATATTGAAGTTTCAAAAAGAAATTAAATAAAAGTCTACCATGCATTAATGACTGTGTTTGTATATAAGGAAGTGTGGCTCTACTGCCACACATGGTTATCCCGATTGGGATCTGACCGGGATCCTGACAGCGTAAAATATTTTATTTTTTTGTTTTATTTATATATATTTTTAATACTATTAAATATTTAAAAAAATCCATAACGTTATTAAAAAAATACTTTTTTAATCACTAACTTAAAAAAAAAAAAAAAATCACTATTAATCACCAGTCATGATTCACCATATGTGACTTTAGCATTTCTGAATAAGGAACATGACATTCAAGAAACAGGGCCGTACGCACAAAGTGGTCTACAAGTTAGTTAAGAATAACGTACACACTCTATATGGTATTACATCTATATACTATATACGTTATGAAGTATATATAATGGTCATCCTCAATTAAGCCACGCCATTTATTTATTTTTAATATATATGTTAATTAAAATAAATTGTAGGAGTAAAATACCCGTGTTTAGTTATTTGAGTGATCGAGTTCAACTCATCCTAAACCAATTATAGAAGGACCTACTATTTTTTCAATTTTGCATAAAAAAGTTATACTCATCTAAATTTACTTCATATATTCAAATACACATATAAACCTATTTACATTTAAGCACATATCAATAAAACCAACAAAATATTAGTATTCACAAATTAACTTAAATCATCTGAGATGATCTCAACATCTAAATGTAGCCCTAGATTATAATAGAACCGGCCTTTATCTTCTTGCAAATATTAATTAAGTACCCTTTGTTATTTCTTTATTTTATTTTATTTTATTTCTTTTGTACTTTTGCACTTAATTATGAATAATGATACCCACATAATACATTTTACTATATCTTTCCCAACACATGTTTTAAATGAGGGTAGTTTTATAAAGTGATGTAACTTTTATAAGTTATTTTACAAAAATACCATTCATTAATTTAAGACATGGTTGTGTAATATGTTGTAAAAAGTAACGTGTGTTTATCATTTTTTCTTAATTATTCTCTTCGGTTGCCGCTTTACTTATTATTACTAGTTCCACTCTTTGTTACTTATATTTTGGTACAAAAAATGATAGAGTTACAAATATGTAATAAAATTATATTATTTTATATTTTAATTTGATTGTTACCTTTGATTTCATGAGTTTAAGTTAAAAAAAATATTATTATATTTAAAGTTGTATATAAATTGTGAATATATTATTAGCCCCGTACCTATCAGTAGGGATGAAAGTTTAAATCGAAAACCGGCCTGACCATATTTACTCATTATTACTTCCACATTTATTACTTATTTACTATCCGTCTCTTACACTTCTCATCATGAGTTACCACTTTATTCATTATTACTTATATGTGCCCATTGTTACGGCAATTTAATTTATTGCTCGTCTATTGCACTTCCCGTCAGTTACTATTAGGTTCCTGATAATCCTTTTGCCCTCTTTTATTCATATACATTTCATTAAAACTAGTAAACCAAAAGGATTATGTTCATGAAACAATTACTTAATTCACACAACCAAGTTATGAATACAATAATTGAAAATATTATATATAATAGAATTAAGAACTTTACATCGCATGTCCCGCACATCGCGCGATCGAGTATATATATATATATATGCAACTATATATATATATATAGATAGATTTATAAGTAGAGGGAGGGAGGGAGGTAGCGGGTACGTACATGAAATTTTATATACAAGATTTCGGTGAAGACAAATAATAACCAATTGTTATATATTACACCGATCGAGCTTATAAGGCATCTGAACATGACGAACTAGGTTGTGATATATTCCATCTTTTGATCACAGCATTTAGTTTCCACCAATATAATATTCAATTAGGGTTTGCTTAGTGAAGGTTTAAAATCGAATCCAATTAATTAATAGATTTTCCAAGAGTTGACTTTATTGCCTGTTCATCATATTCCAAGATATAGGATCACTTTATGATCAAATCCTAAACAATATTATTATATAGCTAGCCTGTTTAAATTTGAGTTTATAATTTGTCCTGTAATTAGATTTTATTAATGGCCATGATCATGACTTTTTACATGAAAAATTAAGTTATAACGTTTTTTAGGAGTTCTGTTATATATAGTTACTTTTACATACGTATTTTTTGGGCACTATACTAATGAAATTGGTTAAAACAATTATTTTATATTAAAAAAAAGTGACGTAGCCAATCGCATTGGTAGAGTATGCAAAGAGTAAATAAAAATAACTGCATATAAAGTTTTTCTATAGGAGATGAGTTCTGCTATATATAATTAGTACTTTTGCGTACTCCTTGGGTACTTCACTAATGTGATTAATCAAGATAATTATTTTATATTAGAAAAAAGGTGATATAGCCAATCACATTAATGAAGTGTACAAAGATTATACAAAAATGCTACATAGTGTAAGTTTTGTACATACCTTTTAAAAATAATTATACCCATTTTTAAGAAATATGTTTTTTAATTAAATCCTACTTTTTTTTTTTTTTCTCTCTGATCTCTTGAAATAGCTCGTTAATTTGAAGCTTGCATATCCTAAACTATTTTTCTTCTTATTTATATAAATAATGTTATATATAATCTTAAACGTCGTGCAGGCTTATCCCTGCAAGCACTTGTTTAGTTTAATTACCCTCCTTTTGTACATATATATTTTTGAAGAATATTTTAATTTTGGCCCGCTTGTTACTGGAGAATTTTAGTGGAAGAAGATATATATATATATATATATATATATAATTATAAACTCAACTCATATATATAGACGTAGGACCACGTACGTACGTACAGTCTCGAAATTAAAGTGCAAGCTAGCTCACGCTTGCATCTGCCTTGTGTAAGCTGCTGCCATCGTCTTCATTTGTCATCTCCATCGATCCTACGATAAGCCATACAAGTCATGCAGAAGTCTTGGGATTACACCTACTCACCTAACGCGCGTTAGAAATTATTTCTTTTTCATACTGATCCTTGCTGCACAGCGATCTAGCTTGGACTTGCTTGGCTAGAATGGACCCCAAGTCACTATAAATGTTGTTTGGTGGAGTCAACAAAGATCTCTTTCAATATATATCATGTTTGTATATATTGTTTGTCCATCGAATAATATTGTCATGATGAATAACTGAATTTTTATATTGGCTCGCATGCAATACCTAATTCGATCAATGATCTGCAGATCAAGATCAAGATCATATATCTTAATTAGAATGCATAATAGAGTACTTAAGGCGATATATCGATCCTTGACCTTGTTAATTAATTGATCAATAATCTTACAACTATTTTTATAGTTCTCTTTAAAATGGATGCTATTTTTATGAGATAACGATACTCTTATAAAATATATAATGTTACAAGTTATGTTCTTAAAATATCCTCCAATAAAGATAAGAGTTGTAAAAATGGCGTGGGTAATATTTCTATCATTAGTACTCAATGCTAAGTTTTTTGTTATTTGAATTTCGAATTTAATTTACATAAGTACTACTCTCTCTTTTAAAATAGATTTGTAAAATAAAGATTATTTAAAGGATTGTAAGTGTATCAATCACTACTCAAAATTTAAGGAATAATGATTTTAATCTAGTTTAACTGATTGCGAAATTAATTAATGTATTCATATTTTGGGTAGTTGGTTAAATATGTACATAAGTTAATTATGGTTCCTGAACTTATGACCAAGTGCTTAGGCGTGTAAAAAAAATAAAAAAAATCGGTTGAACTAGACCGGACCAGTTCGGTCCGGTTTGTAACAGGCCGTTAGATGAGGTACCAGTTCTTAAGAATCAAAAGTTTTCATATTTGGAAAACCGATTTAAACCGAACCAAACCGATATATATATTTTTAATTTTTTATATTATATATATTATATACTAAATTGCTAATTAATATAACATGAAATTCTAATCTTATTGTTCAAGTCTATTAATCTTATTAAATGGAACTGATATAACATTTGATAGAAGTTAGACACTATTTATACTAGTATAATTAGACACTAGTTGTAGACACTAATTATATAAACTATTTTAATCTTATTGTTCAAGTTTATTAATCTCACTATTAAGTTAGACACTACTTATACTATACTAGTATATATGATTGAACATTAAAGAATTAGTAATTGTTAATAATAAATACGAAATTCTAACAATTAGGATTAGTATGAAAAAATTATAATATTAAACTTTTATAGTGCCACATGTGTAAATGGTAAACCGGAAAATAGGACTGGACTGGACCAAAACTGGAAAAATTAAAAGTTCCAGTTTCGGTGATGAATAGGTCCATATTGATTCTTAAACTTTTAAAATTGGCAATACCTATTCAGTTATAAAATTTGTCTAAACCAGACCGAATCAGATTGATTACATGACCTCTACAAGTGCTTATGTGGAAGTGTAGCTACAAAACCAAATGTTATTTTGGGAATAAAGACATATAATTAATTTGTTAACATTTGATCATTCCCTTATTCAGGAGTAAAC
Organism: Carya cathayensis; assembly: GCA_011037825.1. Taxonomy (NCBI): domain Eukaryota; kingdom Viridiplantae; phylum Streptophyta; class Magnoliopsida; order Fagales; family Juglandaceae; genus Carya; species Carya cathayensis. Next base: position 944,498 of record QGSO01000239.1, read on the forward strand.
CTACATGTGCAGCCAGGAACTAAGCTTTTGAAGCCATAAGTCCAAAATTTATTTTTTAAAGCCTTTAGTTTATAAGCTAAATTTAACTAGGGTATGTTTCAATAATCAAATGAGATAATAATTTTATGAATAATAGTGCAATGGTTTGTAAATAGTAGTAAAATGTTTTGAGTTAAGATGCTTGTTTTGGGAAAGTAAAGAAAAAAGTTGAATAAAAATATTATTATAATATAATTTTTTAATATAATTTTTGTTTTGAAATTTGAAACCAATGTATTATTTTTTATATTTTGTTTAAAATTTTAGAAAAGTTGTAATGATTAAGTAATCATGATTAGATGAAATATTTAAAAATTTAAAATTAAGATGTGTTTATATTTTAGTGCTGTTTAGAAATTAAGAAAATTATTATATTCTATTTCGAATCTAGTTCTGCCCCTACTTATATTAATAGAATTATGTTAAGGGAATGATCAAATGTTAATAAGAGCTAGGAGATCTTCCACCGCCATCATCCATATACTACACATTTAGTAAGGGAAACAATAAAAAGAATAAAAAAATCATGTGTGGTTTGTGGTATAGGGATGATGAGTAAACTTTTTCATACATATATATATATATATATATATATATATATATATATATATACACACTAGGGAACGATGCCGGGTGCAGTAGCCCTGGGGTGCACCTGACATATTGATTTAAATAAAAAGAGTGAAAATGTCAGTAGCTTATTTTTCTGGAAAAAGAAAATACAAGATTAAACAAATGCAAAAAATTAAAAAAAAAAATCTATATTTCAGCAAAGTATGAGCATTGGTCTACATCCATATTGGATTATCTATTTACTATCTATATAATAATAAAATATCATTAATTTAATAATTTTTTTAATTTGTATTTTTATCACATTTTATAGTTCTGCTAATTAAAATATTAATAGTAATTATATTCTAATCGAATTAATAATATTAAATATTAATATTAATAATAACTATATTCTAGTTAAATTAATAATTAATATTATATATTGAGTGTTTTAAGTATTTTATTTGTTAAATTTACTTAAAGTTGAATTTTTCAATGAGAATGCTCTAAAACGTTTCTATTCTAAAGAGTAAAGTCATTTTAATTTTTTTATTTATAAAAATTGAAATAAAAAGAAAGGAAAATAAGTACACCGTTAGAACAAAAAGGACATGAAAAAGATACGTCAATTTATGTGCACCGTGGGGCTATTAAAGACCTTTTGGTAAAATATAATCCTTCATTAAATTCTACAAGGGAGCTAGACGTCAAGAGGTCAAGGGTCTTAAGGACCTTTTAGTAAAACATAATCCTTCATTAAATTCTACAAGGGAGCTACATGTCAAATAGTCAAGGGTCTTAAAGGTTTTTCGGTGAAACAAGACTTAATAGACTTAACAGACTTAACAGAAACACAAGAAAAGTTAACCAAAAAATAACAAAAATTACTATTCATAGTTAGATAACTTATTATAATAAGTGGTTATTAAACAGCTACAATAACTTTTCTTGTTTTTCCGTTAACTTTTGTTTTCCCGTTAATTTGCTACCTATTATTGGCCTTAATTATTTTATTTGTAATAGATCAAGGTTGTTTGTTGCATTGAGAGAAGAGAAAGATGAATGCATGCACATGGTTAAAGTTGAAAAAAATATCTCTTCAATCGAAGCCATCTGTCTGATGGCCAAGGGGTAATAAAAAATAATAAAAAAATCTCTAGAGATCTCATGAAGACATTCTCCTATATGCCGGGTCTGCATGCTTTGTGGATAGATAAGTCTTTCTTTTTAATCACCATTTTCTTTAATTAAATATGCTACTACTCTTTCAAAATTATAATTTTTAGATGAAGGCATTTACTAGGTAGGTAGGTCGTAGGTGTATTGTATGCAACTTTTTCTTTCAAAGTTAAATCAACTTGTGTGTTGAATGCATGGTGTAGAAAAGAGGTAGGCAATAAAATGGACAGGAGTGAAAGCTCTATATTACTCATAAATAATACTTATGAAGTTGACGACAACTTATCTTATAATTAAGCATATACTTTCACTAATTAAAGAATTAATTTGAATAGAAAACTGATTAAAGAATTAATCACATTTTTTTTATATATGTCTGTAATCACATTATTGTAAAAATCATATTATTTTTATTAAAACTCTTGTCTCACCCAACTGGGTAAACGAGCTTTGCACATTGCTCCTACCTAATACACACACACATCACATATGTCCAGATACATGTAAAACACCTCTCAAATATATATTTTTTGATTCAGAACTGAAACATTTCAATTAATTAAGGAGCAGGGCTCGAATTTTTTAAAAGGATTAAGTTCAATTAATACTCATAAATATATATTTTAAATGGTGATATATATTGAAATAATCAATTAGGGAGAATTATGAAATTAATTTTTGACATTTTGGGACTACTTTAAAAAAAATTATTATTATTATTATTTTTGGGTGTGAAAAATTAAGAATATAAATTTTAATGACTAAAACTATAAAAAAGAGTTCTCAACTAACATATATATAGATTTAGTGGGTGCATTAATATTAATAATTATTTTATAATTTTAAAATTTCACATATTATATATTAGAAATTAGTGTGGATGCAATTGCACCCACTTGGAATTAACAAAGCGGTTCCAACATTAACATGAAGATAAAAGAATTATTAAGTATATACAAGAGATAAAGAGTAGTTTTTTTTTTATAGGAGAGATAAAGAGTAGTTGAAAATTAGTAGATCAATAACAAGACCAAGAGAAATTAATGGATTTTATAAAGTCTGTCAAATTCATCCAAAAGGAAGAAAAAATAAAAAATAAAAAAAATTCAGAGTCAAACAAGTTCATAGCCACATATATGTAAGTGAGATCGAGAAATAGGAATAACGTAGGCCATTGGTTCCATCAAACGGGCCGCCTTCGTGGCGTCCTCCAAACAAACTAGACAAATTGTCATACGTACGTATATAGATGCACATAAAAGTTTGCATCCTGGTGCGGTTTCTTTTGCCTTGCTCCCCATTTAGCTAGGCAGCGAATGACGTGTGAGGCCAAAAGGTCAGCCGCAAGGGCGCATGAGATCCTCCCGAGAGAGGCAATTCCCCAGGCCTAAGGGTTTGTAACTTTCTATTTAAAGTGTGTGTATATACACAAACACACACACACACACACACACACACACACATATATATAAATCCTTTTGAGAAGAAAAAGCCGACGGCCCACCTCTTAATTCGATATGAGCAATCCCTATTCCTCTCTCTCTCTCTCTCTCTCTAGCCAGAGAGATACGCAGCCTGAGCATTTGAGAGCTTTTTCTGGGATAAGATCATCATCGCGAAGCAAAGGTTCAGGTCCAGAGATGGTAAGGTGTTCAATATTGAAACGAAGGTATTGATGTGGCTCAATTTGAAGACATGGCTAAAATTAGAGAAATTAGCCATGCGATTCGGATTGAGCCGCGTCAATATCTCCTTTTGCACCCTTCTCCATCCCTCGATCTACCTGCAACATATATAATTCCTTTTCTTGGTAAGCAATTTGTTCTCTCTCTTCTCTAATTTTCACTCTTCGATCATCATCTCTGTCCAATATATATACATGATATGTGATTCCTTTTTTCTCTGTGTCATAAGCTTGTAAGTGCAGTACTAGTACTTTTTGTTGTTGTTGTACATCTTTCGTTTCCATTTTTGTTATGGTGAATAGCCATATATATCAAGATTTCCATATGCATGCATCTATAGGCATAAACTTGAAGATCAGAAGTGCTTCGGATCTCTATGGAATACTCTAAGCCAACAATGCATGTATACATAGATCCTGCCCCTTTACATGTCCGGTCAAAATGAAAAAGCTTAATTATCAATATAGATGGGAAACCATGATCAATCGGAGAAGCTAGCTAGCTAGCGCAGCCTGCAGGTTAATTCAAACCTGAAAACCCCTGCAAGCTAGGGATTTGAAGCCTTCTCAAGATCGAATATTGGTCCTGGCCAGGTTTCGATCATCCTACGTACGAACCCAACAGTGCATCATCGTCTCCAATAAATTACATCTTATTATATATAGATGCGCCCCACAATTAATTAAGAATTACGTGGTTGATTCCAGGTTTAATTTGTTACAGTTTAAACTGGAGAGATAGAAACTAGAGCTAGAGAGAGAGGTAGGGGCCGGGCAGGTGGGTATGTAGGGTCCTAGCTAGGGGGCAGGAGGAGAGAGGCGGAGATCATCATCAGGGCATTATTTTGGAATATTGGAAGAAATATTACTAGCCCCAGCCCGGACCTCCCCTAAAAAGGGAAAAAAAAGTGAGAAAGCATGATATACAAAGAGTAGGTAAGAAGGGCGTATCAGGTCGGCCATAAGCTCTTCTCAGTTGCCACTCATAACATTATTCTATTGTCCAAGATACAGACACAGATCAAATAGAACAAAAAAAAAAAAAAAAAAACGAATAAAGATAGAGAGAAAGAAAGAGAGAAAGAAAGAAGAAACTAGATGAAGAAAAAAAAAGAGGTGTGCAGCTTTCGTAATTGCACCAAAAAACCATTCATCATCAAGTTCAACACAAAACCCACTTTCAAAAGCGAATAATTCTGGTTTGAGAAGAAGTTGAGTACCGCATGCATTATTGTTCAAAACTGGTTCTCTGACGTTATATACATACATACTTGTGCATATATATTCATCTTATGAGAATTTTAAATGCTATTTTGCAGCTTTCATTAGCATGCATGTCCAAATCAACGGACCAGCATGAGTTCATAGAAAATATATATATATATATATATATCATTGACTTTATAATTAATATAAAGTATATAATGGTATATATGCATAATAGATAGTTTATAGATAAGAGAAGAGGAAAAACAAAAACGGGAATAATAAAAATGATAAAGATCTTGAAGGCCGGGGCAAGGGACAGAGAGTTAATGAAAGGATCTTAATCTTGCACTGTCCACAGCTTCAGAAGCTAGCTAGCCGGGTAGACCGGAAACCATAACTGCGACGTGAATATTGGGGCCTACTAACGTTTGGTTTCAGTTGGGGTTGCATTCTATATTCCTACGTAGCAACCTCGCGATGTTCCGCCATCCCAGTCCCTTGAACATTCGCTAAAAAACAATTTTCTTTTACTATGGTTTTCCAGACCACGAACATTTTGAGTCATGTCGTACTATCTTCATGTTGACTGCAGACGTGCGCTATAATATCTGTGTGTGTCAGAGAGAGAGAGAGAGGATATGTTTTATGTGCCACTTTTATATTAGAGGGAGATGGCCCTGAGTTAAACGATCGAGCATATATACGATCGATCAAGTACGTAGTACCGTTTCAGAACTGTTTCTTCTTCTTCGTCGTCGTGCGGTAAAAGCCTAAAGTATTTGTTTCTTCGTTTTATAACAGTTATAATCATGAGGAGTAAATTAATGAATTTTAACGTAGAGTAAATTTTTGTCAGATTCAAGCAGTGATGTCAAAGAAGCATCACGAGTTCATCATCACCGTACCATTAATTAATACTCGTAACATTTAAAGAGACCTAGTCGTTGTCTCTGTCCTGTTTCGAATAATTGTTTATATACTTCAATATTTTTTTTTTCCCCTTTCTTTTTGTGTGGGAATTATGTAAAGCAGCGAAGAGGCCAGAGGTGTTGTTGGGTACTTAGGGTTTTATGTGGGTGTTGACGAAGAATCATCTTCTCCTCTGTTGATTTGATTAAATCCCACTGTTTTCTGCCTCTTTTGTCTTGGCTCTAGATAAGATCAAAATTAGGGGTCCCACATATTAGATTCGTTTTGATTTGGGAAAATTATGGGCATCTTTGATTTTGTTTGCATTTCTTTTTTTCTTTCATTTTTAGAGTTTTTTTAATTTGGTGTAGGAGTGTCCAACTCAAACCTAACTTTTCTTCTCTGCCCTCCAAAAGCTAACTTTCCTAACAAGCCTTTTGTTTCCCTCATCTTGTTTGCTCCACCACCATCTCCCTACTTTTAAGCAATGTGATAGCTGCAACTGCTAGGATTGTTTGTGTTTGGTTTGAACTTCCAAGGAAATGACGTCCATGCATTATCCGAATTAACTCTATCTTATCAGACTGTATCAGGGACAAATTAAGCTACACGGGCCCCCACCCAAAATTGGTGAAAAAAACAGTACTTTGGATTAATCCATCTTTAATCCTCCTAGCTTCCTTTTTTTTTATTTTTTTTCCTTCGCTAGATATGTAACACCACGTACCCAAAGAGTCAAGGAGCTAGTTCTTGTCACTTAAAATCACATTTCAACAGTATTGATATAAACTCCAAAGGCTCTATAGCATACAAAACTCATTTGTTCAAACCAAACATATGTGTTCCTCAATGAAGGCATCAATGAACTACTCCAACATAATTAAACAAAAACTCCACAAAGTCTAAATAAAAGCATCAATCTCCCAAATACCAAATCAAAAGAAAGTTAACAAATTTCCTAAACAAAACTGTCCAATAATCTCCTGTACCCTATGGCACTTATTACAATTTGTCGATCCAATTTTGCCTTTGGGTTACTTATCCCCCTCCGGTCAATTAATCCTGCTCATGCTTCATGCTTATGTTCTTGGTCTTCATCTGAAACATCAAAATCATCTGAAAATCATTAAACGTAATTGGGTGAGTTATTAATAGCTCAGTAAGTAGTGAATATATGCTAGTATATAAACATGAGCCAGTTACATAATACAAAACAAAACAGATTATCAAAATATTAGAGCAACATCTTAGAAATAGTTATTTACAACAATAAGATATATTAAAGTCTTTTGGCACAAGCATAACCAAACAACGTCATAACATAACAGATCCCATATTTAACCCCCGTGGTAGGGTTGTGGTATCCCCGGTAGCCAAATAGGGAAGCAATAGAACTACAATCTCCCATTTTAAACTCCGTGCACTAAATGTGCACATAGGAAAGACCATGTAAAAAAATTATTATTTTCAAAGTGAACGCACTTAGAAACAGAAGTGTTGGTACCAACATAAAGAATAGAGACCACAATTTTACACCCATGATAAGGTTTGGAATGGAAGCATAAACAAAATGTCATACCAAAAAGTTTTTAAGATGTAAGATTATATCATAACAGAGTAGCAAACATATACAAATCATACTCATAGAATCATCGATAAAACTTTAGATTTCATATTTGTTTTTTTATACAGTTGAGAACAAAGTACAAAAAATGCTCATGTTTACACCAATCATAACATAAAAATATCTCATTTTATTATTTGGATAAAAAGAGTAGTACAGAAAATGATCGAGGCTGTTTTCATATCAAACTATGCAAATTTTCCATAAAATAAACATTGGTCAATTTTTATGCAAAGTCTAGTATACGAATATCACTTACCTGACTCTTGTAGTATATTATCTAAGTTCTAGCAGTATCACAACCTAAACTAGAAAACATTTACTAACATGTTAATAACCCGAACAAGTACCAAACTAATCTAACTAATGAAAATCCATAACCCAAACTATAGCTTAGTACGAGCCCAAAACATAGTGCCTTGGTTTTATGATAGCCTGGGCACAACACCCAGAACTCAATACTCCACAAATAGATGAGCCAAACTTCTCCATATTCATTTCACCATACAACACACGCACATTACTGTTTTACAACTTACTCTCAACATGTAAAAAACAACCAACATTTTCAAGTCAAGCCCTTCCTCCGTCCATTACATTACAATCAAGAGACCCTCTAGACACCAACGAACAATGAAAACACAAAATCTACAATTTATATCATATAAACAAACACAACAAAACTTCTAATAGGCACCAAGCATTCAAGTTAGGAAAACAACAATGCAAATACTAGACCATCGATCTTGTTGCATTAGCCCGTCAGATTTCAAGAGTGAGGTGACACTGTGTTGGTAATACACGACGGAAGGGACTAAAATTGGACAAAGCAGAAGAGAAAAATTGAGCTATACCTTGGCATGTTGACTTTGGTGGCCTCTATCAATTGTGGCCCAAAACTGAGAGAGAGAGAGAGAGAGAGAGAGAGAGAGAGAGAGAGAGAGAGAGAAAATGAGGCTAAATAGAGACAACAAATAGAGACTTACCAAAGTCGGTGATGGGAACCAGGGAACTGGGGACAAAGGTGTTGGCAATGGAAACCACAAGCAGAGGCATCAATGTACTAGTTGTGTAGAGAAAAAAATTACAACTCTCGAGTTAAAGGGAGGGAGGCCACACAAAGAGAGAGAGAGAAAGGAGCTTATCGGCATTGAAAGAACCAGTTGAGGGATACATCAGTGACAAGAATTTGAGGAGGCAAAGGCGCGTGCATCATGAGAGAGAGAGAGAGAGAGAGAGAGAGAGAGAGAGAGAGAGAGAGATGAACAGTGTTATCGGCCCAGCCCAGTTGTAGGTCCAATTGTAGTGTAGAGTTTCTTTTTATTGTTGGTTAATTGGGATTTAGAGAGACCAATATATAGTTTAGGTCCATTTGCTTTATGTTTAAATAACTAAGTCCCTAGTTTATTGGTCTGATGACCTATTTTCCAATAACTTTCTTGTTGGTTGCGAAGTGTTAGGTCCCAGTTGGATTTGGCTTATTTTAGTGGAGTTTGTAGGGGTTCTTCACAATTGTTGTTGTCATAGAAAATATTATTATCTAGTGTCTTTAAGTATATGCTCAATTAATGAATAATTTATGAGAAGTTGCAATTAAGTTGTTATCCCGGAGATTGATTTCCTCCAATTAATCACTTACCATTTGTTTGGATTTGCTACTTTAGAATACTCCTAACAATGGTATATAGAGCTAGTCGATTCTATGGCAGACAATAGCTTTACCACATTGTATTCCCATTTGTCTGAATTTTTGAACGTAGTCAAACAAATATAGAAGGAACAATAAAAAAACTTAAGAGTCTTTATAGTACGTGGTGGACAACTTGGCACAACAATTTCAAGTGGTTGCTACCAATGTTGACACCTTGATTTGTCAAGTTGAAAAGAAGAATGAGGAACATACTCAAGGTTTTGTGACACGATTGAGCAACCCCCTTTTTGAAGAAGCTGGTGGCATACAACCATGGTCAGTTCATTCAGATTTCCCAAATTTAATGGGCAAGACACAAATGGATGGCTTTATCATGCCGATCAATTTTTTTGCTTTCATCAAATTAACCCTTACCATTGCATCTTGTTGGCTTCATTTCACATAGAAGGAAAGGCATTAGCATGGTTTTAGAATTTGGAGGCTTCTGGAGGAATTACTAGCTGGGATAATTTCGTGAGAGCTTTACTTATATGTTTTGGCCCAACTACCCATGATGATCCTATGAAAGCATTGACAAAGTTGCGGAAAACTACCACCTTGGAAGCTTATAAATGTAAGTTCAAGTTTCTTTCAAACCAACTTTGTGGTTTGGCGGATGCTTACAAGCTCAGTTGTTTTCTTGGAGGACAATAGGATGACAGCTACAATATGGTTCGAATGTTGCAGCCTCAGACATTTTTAAGTGCATTTGGCATGGATAAAATGCAAGAGCAGAATGTAGTTTCCCTTAGGAGAGTTGCAAGGTTGGGTCCCAGTTCTTCTAAGGCATCACTGGCACTTCCAGTAGTTGAACCATAGGCTACATTGTACCGATACAAAAACTATCACCCACTCAAATGAAGGAATGACGCAACAAGGGATTGTGCCACAATTGGATGACAAGTGGGCCCTGAGACATAAGTGTCATGTAGCAAAATTATTTATTATGCAATGTGAAGATTTGGATGGTGAAGAAGTGGTCAAAGCAACCGTTGTGGCGACAGAAGAAGCCCAAGTGATAGAACTTGGAATTTCTATTAATGCTATCACAAGTTCCCATAGCCTTTAGACAATGTGATTGTTGGGACGAATTCAAGGAGTTGGAGGTAGTAACCTTGGTGGATACGGGCAGTAACCACAATTTTTTGGATCCCTCTATCATAGCTAAGGCTTAGCTGCCTATTTATCACACAACTGGTCTTTCAGTTAAGGTGGCTAATGGTGAAGCTCTACGTAGTGATGGGATTACTAAGAAAGTTTTGTGTCACATGCAAGGTTTCAATTTTCATACAGATTTTTATGTGCTAACCTTGGGTGGCTGTGATGTGATATTAGGTGTTCAATAGTTAAAAACCTTGGGACCAATTTTTAGGACTTCTCACAACTTTCAATTGTTTTTTCATTTAAGGGCAGCAACATCACTCTTCAAGGTCTCACACCTATTGCATTATCACTAATGGAGGGTAAGGAATTTGGGCGTGCCTAAAAAATTGAAAAAAAGGGACTAGTTGTGATAGTTTTTACGTGTGTTTTTATTGAAGGAGTATTTTAATTTAATTAAAATATTGATTCTTTTATTTTAAATTATCAAATTTTTAATTGAATTTATTTAGTTGTGAAATTTATTTTGTAGAGCTTTCTTAATATTGATTATTGTTTTGAGTTTAAATTGCTGTTTAATTTATTTTAGTTTGTTTTTGGATTTAAAATTTTGTTGTTAGTTTTTACTAGTTATCTATTTTATTTTAGCTAGATGTTGTGTTTAAATTATTTTCTTTATTTTATACCTTTTAAAGTTATTTTCGTTGGATCAGTTTCTGGTAGAGATGAGGACTGAATCTCATTTCTTTTTCCTATCTTTTCTTTTTCTTTTTCTCTTTTTCTTTTCTCCTTTCTCTTTCTTTTCTCTTTTTCTTTTTTTTTCCTACTTCTTTCCTCCGGTTTCTCTTTCCTCGTACGCGCGTCTCTCTCTCCTCCATTTCGTCATTTTCTTCTTCCTCCCAAAACTGCCATTCGCCGGCACCGTGACCTACACTGTCCACCCAGTTTTCTTCCCCTCCAACCGGTGATCATCCCCACCAAATTTCACTTCCATCTGAGCCACCATTAACCACCATGAGCTCCTCTAAGCTGCGGCGTCATTTATCCCCAGCGCCGCCGTCGTTCCACCTCCGGCTACCATCTCTTTACAGTTTCATCACCGACATCTTGCCATCCTAAACCACTTATTTCCAACTCTGATCAGTCGCTGGAGCAGCCCCCACGATCTCACTTTCCGTTTTGGGCTTTTTGGCCTTCCACCGCCGTTTTCTCCGCCACCCACGGCCAGCCCTCACTTCCATTATTTTCATAAACACCTTTAAGCCATTTCTTATAAATCCCAAGCCTTGGTTCGTCCCCATTCAAAAGTGGGTATTTTACAACCCACGACCACAGTGTTTTTACACTGTTACGTTGTTTTTTCTTCTCCTTTTTCAGCTCGTTGATCCTTCGAAAAATATTGTATAGTGCTGTAATAATTTTTCAAACTTTCTTTTAGATTAAAATATATTTTTGCTTTAATAATAAATTGTGACTAATTGGTTATTCCGGACTGAGTCAAAGGAGTCAGGTGTCGGATGGATTTGAGAATGGAGTTAATTATATTTGGTTGATGTTGAGATTTATTGGATATTTTGTATCTTGATGTTTGCATTGCATAGTGCATGCATGTTCATGTTTGAAACGAAAACTAGGTTTTCGTGTAATTGCATGCATGGACATGTGTTGGAACTTGAAAACTGGGTTTTCAAGCGATAAATGATTTTTGGTATATGTGAACGATTGTATTGATTGGTTTGAGTCAGAGGCATGTGTAGGGATGGTGGTGAGCAAGGATGGTGGAAGAATCTCGCCTGCGATTCCCACCTACGGTGCACGCGTAGGAATGATTGTGAGCAAGGATGGTGGTAGAGTCCCGCCTGCGATTTCTGCCTACAGTGCTCTGATGGTTTGGTTAATGGACAATTTTCTGGAAAAATGACGAGATTGGATTTTCGGGCCATTATCTGGGATAATGGAGAGTAATGTTTTAAAAGAAATGTTTTTGGCCCAAAATGAGATTTTGGCGTGCGTGGAAAATGTGGATTTTTGAGACATATGCATATGGCATCATGTTCATGCATTTGGTTATTGCATAAATGTACTTTAATCTTGAGGTTTGTTTAGATTATTACTTACCAGCGGTACCATCTTGGGTACCGTAGAGTTTGATGCAGATGAGGAGGAGGAGGCCGAGCTTGAAGAGGCTGAGCCTGAGGAGGCGGCTCCGCCAGAGTACTGACTTTGGAGTTGTTTTATTTTCAAAAATTATTTTACTTGTTTTTATGTTATGTAATTTTGATTTGAATCAGTTAAACTTGTAATATTTTATTATGCTTGTTTTAAGCAAGTTTCTATTTAAACAAAATTCTGATACTTAGTTGTAAGACTTTTATTATCCGTTGCGTGGTTTTACTATACATGTGTTGCATATACACACACTTAGAACTAGGCGATGGGATGTGTAACCCGTGTTGTCATCATCCTGATGTCTCGATTTCCACATGTCTGTACGTGGAAATTGGGGGTGTTACACTGGTGATCCAATTACTTGAAGGTTAAGATTCTCTAAACTCTTCCATTGATTTTGGTCCTCAATTACAAGCATTATTAGATCAATATCATTCTTTTTTCAACACTCATTGTTTTAACTAAAGTTTTGAATATCGTTTCAGTGATCATTTATGTCAAGGTATTGAAACGAAATATTTTGCTACCGGTATCGTTTCGTGTGCCGTTTTGGAATATTTTATACATGGATAAATTATATATATATATATATATACACACACATATAAACTATATTATAAAATAACAACAAAATAAATTATGAACTCACTAATATTTCTCGATACAAGTCTTAAGTTTTAACAATACACATATTTGTAAAATTAAATAATATTTCTACATTTTCAATTTATCTATTAAAATAAAATCACTCATCTTCATCAATAAAATAATAAAAATCAAATGCTTGCATACTGAAATGATATTATATATATATTGAAGCTTTAGTTGAGAAAAGGCCAAAAACATTACAATTCATAAGCATATATACATATATACTAGATGAAAGCAACGTGCAAAGCACGTGTGCCTAGTTTAATTATACGATTATTTTTAAGAATTAATATTGTTTTTATTAAAAAAAACATGTTGATTAATAACGTAATGCTTTTAGAAAAAAAAATTATAATTTCTAACATAAAAAATTTGACAATTAATCATAATTAAGTAGATGAAAAATAATTACACGCTTTTATTTATTTATTTTTGTTTAACCGGTTTGGGTGTTGAGATACTCTCAACACTTTTCAACACTCTCCATTACTATTAATTACTTTATTATTATTTTTCACCTACTTTTTACTACTATTAATTTCTTTTTACTACTATTTAATATTTTATTATTACTTTTTATCTACTTTTTCACTACTATTCACAACATACCTCAACATTTCTCAACACCTAAACCAGGATGATAATTAAGTAGATGAGAATCACAAGATAAATAGTTGTTTTATCTTAATTGGTTTCTCCATGCCATTTATTTACTATAGATTAAAACCAGAATAGTTACAAAATATGATCCTTAAAATTTTTCAGAGTATATATTTCAACATGAAAAGAGTAGATGGAATTAAAATAATGCGGTAGAAAATTTGATTATCACAATAATGGCATGTGAGAAATGAGCAAAAGAAAATATATAAAAGATGAAAGTGAAAATATAAGTCACTCCTATCTTTACAAGGCCCTCACCTCTCCTTCACTTTCTTGCCCGATGCTAAAACATAAACATAACTTTCAACAACATGTAGATCACCTCTCAGGTTCCTTTCTCTGCTGCTTTAGAAGGTCAATAACATCAGGTGTCTCAACACTAGTAGTTATGCTGAAAAAAACACATATAAGTAATGGAAAATACAGTATACAATACAAGATCAGGCAATGATTTACAATAAAATATTTAAGCACATAGGGTGAAACATGAAAAGACCATGATCACAACAGTGGAAGAAAATGAAGTTGAATTTGGAATGATAATTCTGATGTGATCGCAAGGGACAGTTGTTTCATATGTTATGTTTCTGTTTCTTTTGCCCTTTTTTTTGTAAGTAATCAAAATCCATTCCATCTTTATGTGTAATGGGCCAGAAATTTCAATTCTTAGGAATTATATTAGGTGATTTGATTAAAATCTTTAGTTAACCATAAGAAAGTAGATAAGGGTACAATTAGTGGTTGTACCTGAAGGCATACATTGAAATAGATTGGCACAGAAAGTGGCCTCCAAATCCTTATATATCGATACAAGATTATCCATGAAAGGCGTGATTATGAAGCCTGTCAACCACAAGAAGATAGATAAATCATTTGTATCAACAAAGAGACAAAAAATAGCTAAGAATGATTCTCTTACTGACCATTAAAAGATACTAATTAGAAAAAGTAAAAAAATAGAGATCTAGGATGCCTATGCTTGGTATTTTATGTAGAATATCTTAATTCCCGTGTGGTTTTCATATATATATATTTTTTGTCATGTGTTTAGAGGTACAACCATCTTTGCACAAAATGAAGTAGAAAAAGGAAAAATAGAAAACGTCACAATTTAGCATAAGATATTCACATGACAAAAAAAAAAAAAAAAAGAAGGAAAGTTGCCTAACTAAAACATTTCCTTGTCAACTTAATCATTAAAAGGAGGATCTGTATGCCAAGAGTGGTAGTAGTACGTGCAATAGACTCCTCTTCCTTTTTTTTTTTTTTTTTCTTTTGGAGCCATATGCAGTTGATTTTGAAATTAGGAATAACAGGAGTAGGAAAACCCTTGAAAATGCAAAAAATATTAGCTTTCTCTTCATCAAGCTTGTATCTAGGTTTTCATTTTGTACACTCCCATTGTACTTGATTTTTGCCTATTTATTGGAATATAATTTCTTATTACCTATAAAAAAAAATATTGGCTAATGCTCAACTTTCACGAGCAAAAGCATAAGCTCAATACCAAAAAATAAGCAAGAAATCGCCTTGACAACATGTTCATATTCTCTTGAAAATCCAAAACTCCAAGAACAAAACTGAATCAACAAAGCAAAAGCTCTATTTCTTAAAAATATTACCACAAACCCATTACAGGTGAGGGCATGGGAAAAGCATATTGGTATATTATAGGCCAAAACATATCCCATACCTGTATCTTTGCTATGGTATTTGCATCAAGAAACTTCTGTCAACCAGGCCAAAGCATCTTGTTGAAGCCAGGACCAGCATTGACAATGTACATTTGATGCAATGTCTATGGATTTATTGAAACAGTTATATATAAGCAATACAATATTTGGAAACCAAAAATAATTGAGAAAACTCCAATACCTTGGGATAGTAATTGTTGTCAATTTTTGTCATGGCAGCCAAGAGATTTGTAGTAATCCAAGTAGAACAAAACGTAATTATCAATTGAAAACTAAAATTCTGGAAAGAAGTACTTGCAAGTTACACAAAGAACCAACCATTAGTAGAATAAAAAGATTTTTAAGTTCTATCCATAACATAATTAGTATTTTATTCTTGTGCAGGCCTATTAATAGTGTGATCTAGAGTATCCCAGCATGATGACAGTGTATAGAGCAGCAACGCTAAATCCAGATCGAATTGAACTCTGAAAAGTATTGAACAATGCAAACCAATGGTAATTTCTACCTGCCCCCCTAAAAAAACAAACAGCAAAGTTAGCAAAACTTTATTGAGATTCTCCCATGACCGACCCAATTTAGTTTGACAAAGACTTTCTAGCATAAAATTCAACTTACCAAGCCCTGCACATCCAATATTGTTGTTGGAACCATCCAATACCTTTTATATATATTGGTATGCCTTGATTATGATGTATAATTACTAATCAAAGTTAAAAAAAATACCATTTATTAAAAATACAATTTATTTAATATCAAAACTCCATAAACATTTGTCCTTCTACAAGACCAAAATCAGGGGGTAAAATCCAAGAAGACTTCCCCAGTCCCAAACTAAAAATAGCAATAAAAAAGAAAAAAATAAACAGAAACAAAAGTTCAGAAAACAACTTCTCTATTCTAGAAGCCCAATATCCACAAGAACCAAAATACGTACAAACCCATCAAAAGCTTACATATTTGAATGCATAAACATCAAGAAAATGAACAACAAACAAAAGTAAACAAAACCCATAGAAATTAAACGAAAAAAACCCTAAATGCAAAACTATTTACCCATACCCAAATGCACGAAACAAAGGTCCAGCAAACCAGCAAAAATCCAAATTCGAAGTACAAGATGCCAAAAACATTAACACAAAATCCGGTTAGCAAATTTCTGTCGAGCAGGCTTCTATTGATTGCGATTTCCATCAAGCCCTAGGAATCCATTTAAAAACCTCATAAAAACATAAAAAAATTTAATCTTAATACAAGAAAATATAACTTCAAAACAACAAAAAACCTAAAAGACAATTAAAAAGAATGAGAAATACTGGGTAGATTTAACCTTTTAGAAGCAATATTTCGGAAAGTATAAGATTGGTATTATGGTTAGCAGTGGTAATGGAGGAATGGAGGCATGAGAGGGCTTTGGACTGACACTAAAGGAGGGATTTGAAGGAGATTTTGGGGGCTGGCATAAGCCATTGACGAGGCACATTGGGAGCTCTCATGTGGAAGACGAAGCAAGAGCTATGAATACGAAGAGGTGCTTGATGCTGGAAGCATTATTTTCCTTTCTCATAAATATTCTTTTATAGCAACCAATGAGACAAGTGAAGTCCGATAGCCCATACAAATTTAATGGAAAATAATTAAAATTATTGTAGTTCTGTTAAAACAAGAAATTTTCATTTTACAGGCTCTTTATATATATAAAGATATATATAATATTTTTTATATTTATAATATTCGTTCTGCAGCTTAGAATTAACTATGATTTATGATGTATTAAGTATGATTAGAGGGCTCTTTATAAAGAGACTATAAAAGTCAAATTTACCATTCTGGTAGTTGATGAATTATTGGATGAATTACACACAGTCATTGTTTTCTCTAAACTCGATCTTAGATTCAGTTATCATCAAATTAAAGTTTGTCTTAGTGATGTTTCCAAAACAGCTTTTTGTACTCATGATGGTCACTATGAATTTTTGGTAATGTCATTTAGCCTTACTAATGCTCCAACAACCTTCCAAAGTTTGATGAATGATTTATGATATCTTCTATCCTTTTGTGCTCAAATTCCACTTGTTTTCTTTGATAACATACTTGTATATAGTAAAACTATGGAGAGCATGTGCACTACCTTAAATTGGATTTAGAAACACTTCAACAGCATCAATTATTTGCTAAATGTACTAAATGTAGTTTTTGGGTGGTCTAAAATTAATTTCTTGGACATTTAATTTCAAAAGATGGTGTCTGAGAAGATCCTTACAAGATGGATTCAATGATTAATTGGCCCTTTCCCACTAATTCTAAATCTCTTTGTGGGTTCATAGGTCTCACGTGTTACTATAGGAAATTCATCAAACATTTTGGTCTAGTTGCTGCCCCACTTACAACCCTACTCAGAAAAAGACCATTTCATTGGACTAAAACAGCAATCGAAGCACTCCAGGCCCTCAAGCAAGCAGTCACTTCCCCACTAGTTTTGACAATTCCTGATTTTATTAAAAATTTTACAATTCAATGTGATGCATCAGGTTTTGGACTGGAGCAGCGTTGTTGCAGCTCGGAAGGCCTATTGCATTTATGAATCACGCTTTAAGGGGAAGGGCATTGCATCTCTCAACCTATGAAATGAGTTATTGGCATTGGTGATTGTTGTAAGGAAATTGTGTCCCTATGTTCTAGGGCAGAAGTTTATTGTCCAAACTAATCAACAGTCTCAAAAATCTGTTGGATCAGCGAGTGTGCACTCCTACACAACAAAGGTGGCTAACCAAATTGTTAGGATATGATTTCGAGGTACATTATGAAAAAGGAAAAGAAAATTGTGTAGCCAATGCATTATCTAGACAACTTGAAAGAGAACTTGTTGCTATAACAACACTAGTGGTTACTTGGTTTCAACAACTGAAATCTAACTATACTACTTCTGAGCTAATTTCTTTGCTGCAACAGTTTTACAAAAGACAACTAGAATCCAGCAAATATACCATGAGGGCATCTTTTTTACAAAGGGAGAATTTACATTTATGTTGATACTTCTCTTAAGACATAGCCCATCCAATTACTGCATTTTGGGTTCCACGTGCAAGACAGTCCACAGAGCTAGATCTGAAATGTTTTGGAAAGGTATGTGTAAGGATATCAGGATTTTCATTAGAGAATGCGACAATTGTAAAAAAAACAAGAGTGAAAACATCCTCACTCCTAGGCTTTTGCAGCCACTTCCAATTTCAAACAAAATTGGCATGAAATCCCAATGAGCTTTATTGAGAGTTTACCTTTATCTCAAGGTTGTAGTGTTATTTTGGTGTTGGTAGATCATCTTATTACATATGGACACTTTATCTCCCTCACTCACTAGTATACAAATTCTCCCTCACTTCAACAAAATTTACAATTTGCACAAGCAAGAATGAAGAAATTTGTAGATTTACAAAGAATAGAGCGAGAGTTCAAAATTAGGGATTTTGTTTGCATGAGGTTGGAGCCTTATTGACAACAATCCATCATTATGTAGTAAAGTTTGAAGCTTTCCTCTAGTTTTTACTAGCCTTAAAATTTTTTGGAATGAATTGGTATGGTGGCTAACAAATTAAAGCTTCCATCAGAGTCTAGGTTTCAAACCTACACCTTGCCATCGGTAGCCTTGGATGGAACCTACAAACCTAAGCCCGAACAATTACTGCAATGAAGAATGGTGCGAAGGCATGATTGAGCTAGAGTTGACGTTTTGGTAAAATGGAAGGGAGTTCCTGTCTTGGGTCAATTATCACAAGATGATTGAAGAGTTTCCTAACCTTGTAGGCAAGGTCCAATAAGTGGAAGGGAATGTTGGCCTAGCCCAGTTGTAAGTCCAATTGCAATGCTGGATTTCTTTTATGGATTTCTTTTTATTGTTGGCAAATTGCGCTTTAGAGAGACCAATAGTTTGGGTCCAATTGGTTTGTGTTTAAATAACTAAGTCTCTGGATTATTGGTCTGATGACTTATTCTCTAGTAACGTTCTTGTTGGTTGCAAAGTATTGGGTCCTAGTTGGAGTTAGCTTATTGGTTTGTCAAAATTTCCATTGTCATGGCAAATAATGTTATCCAATGTCTTTTAAGTATTTGCTCGATATTGAAGAAGTTATGAGAAGTTGCAATTAAATTGTTAGCCAAGAGACTGATTTCCTCGAATTAATCACTTACCATTTGTTTAGATCTGCTACTTTGGAACACTCCTAGGAAACAAAGAGAGTGAAATAGGGAGGATGAGTGAAACAGAAAGGAGAGAGGAAATGGGCGCTACAAGAGAAGAGGAGTTGGGGGGAAAGACTCAGGCGGGCTTGGAGTTTTAAGGTACTAGGGCCTAGACTTCTCAACATGGACTTTGGGCCTAAAAACCTAGGTTATGACAAGATACCACAGTACTTCCCATGAATTTAATTTCTACGAGGCAACCAAACTGTTAGAGTATAGCCTCAAAAATAAAAGATATGGAATTAAAGTCAAAATATGAAAAAGCAAATTAGAGAATGAGCATTGACAGTTATTTCTGTTACTCATTTTCATTTTTGTAGATGTACATGTAAAGCACTTGCATCAATTCAATTCAGTTGATTCAATGCAATACATGATAGTTTTTCATCTTCTTTTTTTTGCTTTCCAGTTTTCCAGATTTTTGTCTTTCATTTGTCAAGTTCTTAACATGGTATCAGATTAAAAATTCTGCAAATATTTTTTTTTCTAGAACTTGATCTTTCTGCATTACACTATCTTCTCCCAAGATCTTGTAGTGACTCTTCACACAGTTCTGCAAAATCTGTGTATTCTTTACAATTCTTGAAATGGCCTCTTTACGTTCTATGAGTTCTGCGAACAACAATCCATCAGATGATTCTTCCAATCATTATTACCTTCATCCCAACGATAACCTAGGTGCTCTTCTAGTCTCAGAGATCTTCAATGGAGACAATTACGCTGCTTGGAGTCAATCGATTGTTGTGGCATTGACGGTCAATAATAAAGTTGCATTTGTTGATGGTTCGATCAACCCATCTCCTACAACTCAAACTATTGCACACATAGCTTGGTTGCATGCAAACAATTTATTGCTTTCTTGGTTGATTAATTCCATTTCCAAGGAGATCAGAAATAGTCTGTTGTATGTCGCTTAAGCTCTAGATCTTTGGAATGAATTGAAGACTCGGTATTTGAGAAATGATGGACCAAGAGTGTTTCATGTTGAGAAATCCTTAAGTTGCATAAATCAAGGGTCTTCTTCAATCACTGAATATTTTAGTGCTTTCAAAACACTTTGGGATAAGTATGTGAGCTATCGTCCATTTCCTACTTGTACATGTGGAAAAATGTCATCTTGTACATGTAATCTTTTCACTTTCTTACTGCAAAGACAACAATATGATTACGTTTTGAAGTTTGTTGTTGGCTTGAATGATTCGTATGCTTTTGTTAGAAGCCAATTACTTCTTGCTATCCCATTACCAACTATAGCCAAAGTGTTTTCTCTGTTGCTTCAAGAAGATAGTCAAAGACGGCTTAGAAATTCAATTTCTAGTGAAACTTATGCACTGATGGTAAAACAGTCGAATCCAGCAACTTCTTCATAACAATTCTCAAAAGAAAATTCCAAGAAAGCTTCACTCCATTGCACACATTGTGGATACAATGAACATACCATTGAAAAATGCTTTCAACTTCATGGTTATCTCCCTGGGTGAACTGGATCAAAAGGGAAACGAAATTACTCTGCTCATAATGTCATTTCAACTAAGGTCTGCAATTAAACCAACAATGAGAAACCAAAGTTTTCTTAAACTGCTGAAGAAGTTAATAAACTCATAGCTCTTGCCAACAATTCTTAGTCTTCTACAATTGCTCAGAATATCCCTTCAACTTGCAATCATGTTATATCTTCAAATTTCTCTAGTAATGTCTCTTATAATCCTACTTCATTTACTCAAAAATCCAATTATCATTGGATTCTTGACATTGTTTGTTACACCCTTGACTCCTACGTACGGAAATGTGAGAATCGTGACATGGGGATGATGACAACACAAGTTACCCACCCCAATTGATAAGTGTTAAGTGTGTGCACAAGCAAAAAGTGTACAACAAAAATCGCAGTGGATAAATAAAGGATAGTCAACTAAGTAACAGAATTTTAAATATATAGCCGTTAAATAAAAAGCTTTTAAAAAAAACTATACATCTATCCAATAAATATATAATACAAACCAAAATATATATCAAAAGTAGGAAACAAATCTCAAGACAAGAAAAGTGACCCAAGATCACTCCTCCGGTGGAGCCGAAACTTTAGGCTCGACATCCTCATATGCATCAAAATCTATGATTCCATAAAATAGAACCGTAGAGTTCAAATATCACGTGAGATTGTAAATCTCAGGAAGTAACCAACCAAACAACTCACGAGATAAAAACACATTTAACAACCAACATGAATGCATACACATGCTAAAACATGCATGAGACCAAAACATCATTTTCCTAAAAAATGATCAATTTTTCAACACACGCCAAAAATCTCATTTGGCCCAAAACAAGTCCATTAAAAATAAAGAAAAGTTAGTTTTCCAGAAAATGGGCTAAGCATAAAACCACAATTTTCCCAGAAAATGGTTCACATATCCATTTATCAAAACCCACCATTTTTCTAGAAAATGGCCAATTATCCAATTATTCTGTATGCACCATGATCTCCCCTAGGGATCATCCGCACACCCTGGCTCCTTTCGTCACACCACAGATAATGACCATGCATGTGACTTCCTAACGAGTGATGCCTAGTTTTGCACCCAGCATGTTCGTGGCCAAGCATCCTCTAACACCCGCCAGCAAGAGGGGCCACAAAGTTGACACGAGCATTACCATACTGTCCGATCACATTATCACCCAGCGACAACTCAGGGGACGTCACTCAGTATATTACACTCTTGAGTGACCATAGGAGCTCCATTGGGATAATGTCCCATCTCGACTTGGTGCTGTGACACCCACGTGCCCAAAAATCCTTTCTCACACAAAAATCCAATTTCCATTTACAACACATGAACATCCATCCAATAAGGCAATGAATATCATGATACCAAACACAACATATAACTCACAAACATAATTCCATTTCACAGAACCCGTCCTCCCATCCTACCCAACCTCTATACTCTTTGGACACAAGTCCCAGCATAACCAACTAGACTGCAGAAACTTTGTTAGTGTAAAAATATATTTAAATCTTATAAAGTTCTTTGAAAAATTACTTACAATGATGAAAGGCAACTATGGAAGATAAAAGGTCACGCCAATAGTGTTGGAGTTGCGGCGGACAATGATTTTACAAGGATTGGTTGTGGGTAACAAATGGAGAAATTCAAATGGGAGCTACGGGAGGCGTGGGTTGGCCATAGAGGGCGGTGGAGTTGATGGTGGTGGCTAAAGGCCGAGGGTGGCAGCCCACTGAGAAGATCGACCAAGATAAATAGGATGAGGCCGTGGGAGAGTGAGGGAAGGTGGGATCATGGTGGGGCACGAGATTGGCTATGGGTGGCAACTGGTGGAAGGGAATCTGTTGATGGTGGTGCAGTGTCTAGTCGATGGCGGACCACGAAAAAAAGGGAAGAAAACCGTGGGTCTTGGTGGAGGATGATAGTTGGCATGAGGGGAAGCTGTTGTGGTGGTGGTGGCACCATTGGGCGATGCACGGCGACACGGTGAGTGTTGAGCCTACTCAGGCTATACATAGCCAGGAGAGAGAAAGAGAGAGCGTGGGAGTGGTGGCTGGGGTGAGTGAGGTTGCCAGAGGGTGGTGGAGGTGGTAGGCTGGGTGGTGTCGCCGAACGGTGGCGTGCAGGAGAGAAAGGGGAGGGGGTTGCACTCGAGAAGTATGAAAGGAAATGAAGAAGGAGAAAATGAAAAAAGAAAAAAGAAAAAGGAAGGGAAAAAAAATTAGGTCCAGTCCTTTCAACCTAGATTTCAAAAATGATCCAATGAAGAAAATTTCAAAATGGCAAGTCAAATAAAATAATCTAAATGCAGTGACTAAATAAAATAAAATAATAAAATCCAACAATAAACTAATTTCAAATAAAGAGCATATTAAATAATGAACAATAATTAATAACAATAAAATACATCAAATTAAATTTCATAATTAGAAATCGTATAAATAATACCACATAAATCATCTAAATTTTAAAATAAGGAAACCCATAATCTTAATAGATAAAATAATTCTTTAATTAAAATACACGTAAATACGTGGTATCACACTGGTGCAACAAATCATATGATCTGTTCACCACTTTTATACTTTTTTCCTCCCAAAGATATCAATACTTTAATAAACCTACCTAATGGCCAAATAGTTCCAGCCACTCATATTGGCACAATCTGCCTTCCCAATCAAATTTTCTAATCAAATGTACTCTGTGTTTTCTGTCAATCTTTTATCTGTTTCAAAGCTCACTAAATGTTCTAATCTTTGCTTATCCTTTTCTCATTCTCACTGCCTTTTACAGGACCAGTCCCCAAAGAAGATGATTGAGATTGTATTTGAGAAATAAGGGCTCTACATTTTACAACAATTGATCCTAAGGCTTCTTCCTACAACACATTTATATCTAACTCAGCCCCTTTTGCTTCTGTTGTTTCACAAAATTCTCTAGATTTCTGGCATTACAGATTTGGCCATGCATCCCCTTCTAGATTGCTTCTTCTCGATCAGTTAGATCCCTCTATCTCTATCAATTGTCAAAGTGTTTGTGATGTATGTCTATTAGCAAAACAAAGAAAGTTACCCTTTGTTGTATCTCATACCAGTTCTAATAAAAATTTTGATTTGATACATAGTGATATATAGGGTCCATTTGCAACAATTTCTTATTCAGGTTACAAATAATTCGTAACAATTGTTGATGATTTTACAAGATGTGCATGGGTTGATATGATTAAAACCAAGTCTAAAGTCTCTTTTATACTTAAGAATTTTTGCAACATGATAAAAACTCAATTTAACACATCTGTCAAAACAGCAAGGTTTGATAATGGACTAGAATTTTTCATCAATAATATTTATCATAAAAATGGAATTTAACGCCAAAGAAATTGTTTAGAAACTCTACAACAAAATTGAGTAGTTGAAAGGAAATATCAATACTTAATTAGCACAGCTAGAGCTTTAATGTTTCAAGCAAATATCCCTTTGTCTTTTTGGATTGACTGTGTGGTAGCTACTACCCATATAATAAATAGAATTCCCACCCTACTTCTCAATAATAAAACACCTTATAAAATGTTGTTTAACAAAATACCAAAATTTTCTCATTTAAAGGTTTTTGGTTGCCTTTGTTTTGCATCTACATTGCAACATCACAGACACAAATTCGATCCAAGAGCTACAAAATGTGTCTTCCTTGGATATCCATCTGATATCAAAGGTTACAAAGTCATGGATCTCAATAACAATAAAATTTTCATTTCAAGGAATGTTATATTCCGTGAAAATGTTTTCCCATTCAAAGCAGTCCCCACAAATTCTCATACTCATTATTTTTTGTTTCCTACCTCAAAAGATTTATATAGTATAGACTACTCTTCTAAAATCCCAGCTGTTATTTCTAATAAGAGTGATTTAACTATGTCCATCAATGAATCTATGCCAAACATTGATCCAGTTACCTCAATGACTCATGATCAATCTAATAATAGTCCAAACAGAAGAAAATCATCTCAAGTTAGATAGAAACCCAATTTTTTGCAGGACTACTATTGCTGCAATGTTTCTTCAAATGCAACTCCTCTCACTTCTTCTAATGATGGTTCTAAAGGTAATCAATATCCTATCTCATCTTTCTTATCTGCCAGTAGACTATCTAATTCACATACAACCTTTCTTGCTTCAATTTCAAACTTTCCAGGACCTAAATCCTATAAACAGGCTACATGATTTCCTGAATGGCAAAAAGCTATGAAAAATGAACTTGATGATTTGGAGTTAACAAAACTTGGAACCTTGTTTCTCTACCTAAAAATTTACAGACTATTGGTTATAAATGGGTATTTAGAGTCAAGTATAAAGTTGATCGAAACATAGAAAGGCACAAGGCCAGATTAGTGGCAAAGGGCTATAATCAACAATAGAGTTTGGCTTTTTTTGATGCATTTTCTCCTATGGCAAAAGTGACTTCTATTAGACTATTACTTGTTGTGGTTGCAATTAAGAATTGACATTTTCATCAATTGGATGTAAACAATGCATTCTTACATGGTGATTTACAAGAAGTTTACATGGAGTTGCCCCATGGAATGCCTAATCCAGAAAATAAGGTTTATTGTCTTTTGAAAAGCCTTTATGGCCTCAAGCAAGCATCTAGAAAATGGTTCGAGAAACTATCCACTGCCCCCATTAGTTATGGTTTTACTCAAGGGAATTTTGATTGCTCTATTTTTATGAAGAAATCCACAACATCCTTCATGGCATTGCTAGTATATGTTGATAATGTGTTGCTAGCTAGTGATAGCAACTCCTAAAACAGTTTCTACATGATCAATTTACTATACAAGATTTCGGGCCACTAAAATATTTCCTTAGCTTGGAAATAGCATGATCCAAAGCAGACATTTCTCTTTGCCAAAGGAAATATGCATTGGATATTCTTCAAGACACGGGAACAATTAGTGCAAAGCCTGCTGCCTTTCCAATGGAGACCAATTTAAAGTTGACAGCCACTGATTCTGATTTGTATGAAGATCCATCAGCCTACAAAAGACTCATTGAGAGGGTATTATACTTAACACGTACAAGACCAGACCTTGCATATCCAACTCAAGTCCTAAGCCAATTCCTTGCTAAGCCTGTTGTGAGTCATTATCTAGCAGCAGTTAGAGTGTTAAGGTACTTGAAAACCACTCCAGGTTAGGGATTGTTCTTCTCGGCATCCTCAAAATTGCAACTCAAGGCATTTTCAGATAGTGATTGGGCAGGGTACATTGATACAAGGAGAATTGTCATAGGGTTTGCAGTGTTTTTGGGAAACTCATTGATCTCATGGAAGTACAGAAAGCAAGTAAATATAAGTCGATCCTCTGCTGAAGCAGAGTATCGAGCCCTTGTAGCCATAACATGCGAAGTCCAATGGTTGGTTTATGCATTGCAGGATTTACAAATCAACCATTCTCAACCAACTTTGATGTATACTCATAGCAAGTCTGCAATGTCCATGGCCTCAAATCTAGTTCAGCATGAAAGAACCAAACACATCCAAATTGACTATCATTTAGTTCATGAAAAGCTACAGAAAAACGTCATCAAGTTATTTTACATTCCATCTCGACTACAGTTGGCAAACATCCTTACAAAACCACTTGGTTCTTTACCTTTTCATCATACTCTATGTAAGATGAACATCCTTAATATTCATGTTCATCTTGAGGGGAGGTGTTGGAGTATAGCCTCAAAAATAGAAGATATGGAATTAAAGTC
The DNA here is from genome assembly GCA_011037825.1 of Carya cathayensis. Lineage (NCBI taxonomy): Eukaryota > Viridiplantae > Streptophyta > Magnoliopsida > Fagales > Juglandaceae > Carya > Carya cathayensis. The sequence goes on from QGSO01000239.1 coordinate 971,168, forward strand.
AAAATATGAAAAGGGCAAATTAGAAAATGAGCATTGATAGTTATTTATGTTACTCATTTTCATTTCTGTATAAGTATATGTAAAGCACTTATATCACTTCAATTCAGTTGATTCAATGCAATACACGATAGTTTTTCATCTTCTTCTTTCTCCTTTCCAGTTTTCTAGATTTTTGTCTTTCATTTGTCAAGTTCTTAACACAAACCAAAATATTATAGTCTTGGAAATGAATTTGAACTAGCATTAATACATCGTTAGATTCAGTACTATGACATAACTGCTCTACGTTGAAAGCAATCCAAGTCTTTTTCCCATTTTTTAATCACTGGTTTCCTCGATAAAGATTACAAGTAGAGTTCTACATTTGTCTTATTATTTTACTAATTGGGTCATCATGTTCAGAGTATTGCTTCGACCACTACACTTTTACGTGATGGTGTCATAAAATATTTTTGTCTGTTTTCCTTAACACCAACTAATTCAATGGTTAGAAATATAAGCCAGAGGTTATGGATTTGAGTCCTGAGACTGTCATCATGAGGGAATGATTGATGAGGTATGTCCACAATACCACTCCTTACAACCACAACTTAATATTTTTCAGAAAAAGAATAATTCAAGAATGTTTTATGGGTAATATCATGTCATATAATTAAATAAGAGCTGGAAGAGTGCTTTATTATTATTATTTTTTACCATTTCTCTAATTTTTGTACTTCTTATATTCAGTACTTTATTAATGGCCGTCCTTAATAAAATTCCATCACAATAGTATAATACAAGGCTAAAAAAACAGTTCAATTTAGGTCGATCCTAATTGAATTGGTTATAAACCGAACCAATTTTAGTGAACCTTTTGAATCGTTCACCAAACCGTTTCAATGAACGATTTACGCCAACTCCAACCGATTTTAGCTGATTTCAAACCGATTTAATATGATTCTAGCCGATTTAAAATTGTTCATATTTCTTCATAAGTTGTCTAACAACTAATTTTTTTTTTTTAATTTCTTGTACAAAAATATAATAGAACTAAATATATATTATTGTTTTCTTTAGGTGAATACAAAAATGAATAAAAAAATTAGGAGATGAATGAATATTTTGAATGAAATTTGTGGTTGTACATAAATTATACATTTGTCATGTGTTTATAACTTAATGATCTTGTGGGGTCTACTATTAAAAAATTAATTTTTTTCATGTGGGTCCTATGTTTTATTCACTTTTTTTAAAGTGAGTACACGACAGTTGCACAATTCACGGTTGCAAATATCTTTTCTCTTTATTAAAACTATTAACATTCATATCATATTTCTATTGAAAATAGTTAATGAATTTATATTTTATACTCTTCTATAAATGGTATTATATGTTTGAATTGCATTATATATGAAATTTAATGTCTTTTATTAATGTTAAAATATCCGATTCAAAATTTTCCTGAGTTGCTTGATTCAATTTGCTATAAATCATACGATTCATTGAATCGATTATGACCCGGTGCCAATTTTTCAATCATTGGTATAATATTACATCTCTAAAATATCCGGCTCATCCTACTAACTTCATCGCTCAGTGTCTGCATACATGATAATTTCTTCACAATATTTGTTGAGTACATTATACTTATCTCCATCTCACATTTAATTGAACTATAAATGCAATCATTATAATGTGTTTTTTTTTTAGAATATGATCTTTTATTTTATTTTTTTGATAACCAAAAAACACTTCATTCAAACAGAAAACCAAACATTACAAAGATAAATCTGCCCACATAGCTTGGGACATACAATCTAGGATTGAATCCCACCAAATAACAATATCATTGAGATTCCATGCAAAACGTGCCAAAGAATGAGCCACACCATTAGCGTCCCTCCCTTTATGTTGCACTTTCCATGATGGATGCCTATTAAGCAGAGACTTGATGTCTTGAATTAAACTACCCCATAAAGTAGATGAGAAATCATCTTTTTGCAATTCCTGAACAACAAGTAAGGCATCTGTTTCAATTTGTAAATCTGAAATGCCTAAAGGAATGCACAGCTGCAACCTCTTAGCATAGCAATTAATTCAATTTCCATAGGATCTGCAAGAGCTTCTTTTGGTTTACTAGCAGCAAAAAGGACTTGTCCTTGATCATCTCTTAGAACCATACCAATTCCAGACCTGTATTGATCACTGAAAAGAGCACCATCCACATTGAGTTTTAACACACTCGAAGGAGGTGGTTTCCATCTACATCTATATCTCAATCCAATTTTCAGTGCCTCTGCAGCTGCCTTATGTTCCTGATATAAAGACATTGAATGCTCTATGACTTGGTCTGTTGACAAAATATTAGTTTCATACATCCATTGATTTCGCCTATACCAAAAACCCCATACCATAAGAAACAACTTCTCCAATTCACCCTCAACTTTTCTTCTAATAACAGAAAGAATAAGTTGTAGATAATCAACCTTCTGAGCAGATGTTTTAAGAGATGGAAAAAGTTGCAACCAGCAATCAATAATTAATGGGCAATAAACCAGAGCATGATTAACATCTTCTTCTTCTTGTTGACACCAAGTACAACAAGCATCATCAATCAACTTTCTGCCCTTCAAATTTCTGAGAGTAGGAAGTATGTTCTTACAAACCCTCCAAGCAAAAACTTTAATTCTGTGAGGTACATGAAGATTCCAGATGCTTTTCCATATCAGTTTTTGTTCTACTGCTGTTGAACTCTCTACAATCTGTCCATTTTGCTCCAGATTAGTAAAGAAAGTATATGCACTCTTAACACTATATATACCACTCTTCTCATGTTCCCAAACAAGAGTATCTGTCACATTTCCATTAGGGATTCTGATACTAAGCACTTCAGCAGCCTCTTGAGCTGGTAGCAGGCTCCTTATCTTATCAAAATCCCAGCTTCTTTGACACTTTGCATCAGATAGGCCACTGGATATTCTCTTAAAGGCCATAAATCAGAAAGAGCAGGTATTAGCTTATGATTTGGAAGCCAATAATCAGACCATATTTTTATAGACAACCCATTTCCCACACGCCACCTGCATCCCTGAAGTAAACTGTTTTTTGCTTCCCAAATGCCTCTCCAAACATATGAAGGGGAACCCCCTAAGGAAGAGTTTTGAAAGCTAGATGTTGGAAAATATCTAGCCTTAAAAACCTTATGAAGAAGAGAATTTTCATTAGATAAAATCCTCCACCCTTGCTTTGCTAGGAGAGCTTTGTTGAAAATCTGTAAACTTTTAAAGCCCATCCCACCTTCAAGCTTTGGAGTACACATTTTATGCCAACTCACCCAACACAGTTTCCTTTCTTCTTTTCTTTGGCCCCACCAAAAATTTGCCATCATACCCTCTAACTCAGAACATAAAGACTTTGGTAGCTTGAAACAACTCATAGTATAGGTAGGAATTGAAAGAGCCACAGCCTTTAACAGAACTTCTTTACCCCCTTGAGACAGTAATTTTTCTTTCCAGCCTTGTAACTTTGACCAAACTCTATGCTTCAATGCTGAGGAGGCCTGATATTTCCCTCTACCAACCATATGAGGGAGACCAAGATACTTATCATATTGTTGGTAATGTTGAACACCCCAAAAATGCATGATTTCCCCTCTTTGTGAAGCTGCCAAATTGTGACTAAACACCATAGAGGTTTTCTCTCGATTTATTTTTTGACCAGAAGCTTGCTCATAGATGTCCAGCCTATGCTGAAGTGTTAAACAAGTTTGCAAGTTAGCCTTACAGAAAATCACACTGTTATCTGCAAACAACAAATGGTTCAGCTTGGGAGCCCCTCTGCAGACTCGAATTCCTTCTATTTGTTGATGAGTATTTGCTTGATCCAATAGAGAAATAAGACCTTCTGTACATAGCAAAAACAGATAGGGTGAAATAGGATCCCCTTGCCTCAAACCACGAGAATGGACAATATGACCTTTAGGAACTCCATTCACTAATATAGAAAAAGTTACAGACTTGACACAGAACATAACCACTCTTATCCATTTCCCACTAAAACCCATCTTTTTCATCACTTCCTCAAGAAAAGACCATTCAATTCTATCATAAGCCTTACTCATATCCAACTTCAAAGACATAAACCCATCTCTTCCACTCCTTTTCCTTCTCAGAAAATGTACCATCTCAAAAGCAACTAACACATTGTCAGTTATTAATCTTCCAGGAACAAAGCTTTTGAGAGGGAGAGATGATAGAAGGAAGGATCCTCTTTAGTCTATTTGCTAGCACCTTGGATATAAGTTATAGATAACATTACAAAGACTAATAGGCCTATAATCAGATACTAATTCAGGCTTATTTTTCTTTGGAACTAATGTTATGAAAGTATGATTAATATCTGCAGGGAATTGGCCAGAATTTAAAGAAAAAAGAACTGCATCAGTAACATCTTTACCCACATCAGACCAGAAATGCTGATAGAAGATGGAAGCCATACCATCTGGACTAGGAGCTTTTGTAGGGTGATTATAATGTGTTAAATATACAGAACTTGTATATTTTTTGTTAAATCAATCTGTCTAAAATCAGCTTTCTAAATATAGAGATATAAACAAATCATGGGAGATCTACAATATCCCTAGCTAATTACAATATTAAATGGAATCGAAGTTGTTGAAATGAAAAATAAAATGTTCCCTACCCTTAATTTTCTTTCTCTTTAATTTTACGTTCAAAACTCCAGCAATATTGAAAAAGAAAGCACGAAAAGAGATCATTCGGCACCTAAAAATAATATTGAACTGGGCTAGGCTTTTTCTTCATAGAGTTCTACTTATGCTTCCTGACTAAGAATATAAAAGTTGGGATATTCGTGTGTATCATTTCTTCTTTTTAATCCAAGTACAGCAATTACCATTGTTTTTCTTCCCCACCATTGTGCTTCTGAAATTTCTAAAACCCTTGCATCCTCAAAGTGTTTTGAGATAACTGGACTAATTCCTAGATCTAGAGTTCGATCAAGTAAATATATAAATGAACTTGGTAGATAACTATTTAGATTTCACCTTTTAGAATTTCACTCCATTCATGTATCAATTCTTGAGATTCCTAAATTTATGAATGTATCTCATTAATTTATGTACGTATCACCCTTCCATATATAATTCTCACTACAATAGAAGTAGTTTTTTTGGGACAAAAATTTTCGTCCCAAAATATTTTTTGAGATGGAAAAAAATCTTCCCAAAGCCATTCCAAAAATAGTGTCCCAAAAGATATTTTAGGATGAAAATATCAATTTCTAAAAAATATATTTAAGGACGAACTTGAGCAAAACAGTTCAATCGCGTTCAAACTGAATATTTTTTTGGGACGATTGAATTTCATCCTAGAATCATGTTCGAACGGTACAAAGTGGATGTTCAACGCCAAATATGTTTGAACGTGTCCTTCGTTAGTGGTCGATCAATCCCAGTCTGTTCGCCTAAATAGGCATGAGGAAATGTTTGAACAAACAATTTGATGGTCGAACAGTAAAATATGTTTGAATGTATTGAGTGAGACACTCGATCGGACCATGATAGGATCGAACGATTTGTTATGAGATGATATTCGAACATTTATTTCATGTTCGATGATTTCATTCAAACGTTTAATATCGATTACATTTGAATGTTCTATATAAATGTTTGAATGGTTTTAATTATTTTGTTCAAACGGTTTTTGGTCATTTGAACGCTAGCTATATTATTTTACTCAATAATGAAAAACTAAACAGACATACATAATATTTTAAAAAATACATTACAATTTGTTTAATACCCATAAAAGTAGTCTAATAAATGCAAACTAAATAAATAAAATTGTAGTACTAGCGTTCTTCGTACAAAAATAGATCCCAAAAACTGTATGTATAATGTAAATCAGTTGCTTGGAAGCTTGAACTTACATAAACATTTGCATTTGGAGTTGTACCTCTCTCCTAAACTCTTCCTGTTGTTGTTCTTGTTGTTTCATGTGCATCTTCATATCTGCTTGTTTCACCAATTGATCCTATAACTCATGCTGCATTATAGTCAATTTTTTCATCTTGGAATTTGTTTTTTCTAATGTTATAAAGGTGTTAGAGGCAACCTGGAAGATGAGTAAGAGCTAGAAGGGTTTACATAGCGACCCAAACCCCTCAAATATCCTGAATATTGAACCAAAACTTGTATAAAAAATTTCAGCAATACCTATTAAAGAATTTTGATTTGACGCAGATTTAACACAAAGGGCAATCATTTTATCCGGCCTCTACACATAAGAGAAAGAATTAATATCGTCACAAATATTCAAATATGTTTAATTAGATCAGATTATAATACTTGTATAGTTTTAATGGGTATCGGGATTAGTCCTCTCTCCATTACGATCAGTATGTGATATAACATATAATTTTGTTAGATCATAATTGGTATTTAACTCTTGTTACAAGAGACATTTGTGAGGTATAGAGTTATTAGAATACCTCCAAATAAAAAACTATATACAATAAAAAAAATAGTATTACCAATTTCTTAGAGAGGTGATGGATAGATCTTGAGCCTATATAATGATAAATCTTCAACTTCGATCTAATTGTTTTGTTTATAGAACTTCGCTCCTGTATATAAATTGTAATATTAGGAAGCGAAAATTATAAATAGGACACTTAAAAAAATTCAATTAATTTACCTTATATGATGGATTCTTAAACATGTCATAAAGTTTTTCCCAATTGGAAGGTTGGATATTCTAAAAAGGATGTTGGCGTGCATCTTCCTTATTCTCGAACTTACTATAATACTCATGACACCTTACCTTATATTTGCAAAATGCATTACACATAAACTCATTGATAGTTTACGCTCCTCTCTTTGACCAAAATTTAATTAGATGTCATCCTTGAAAAAATATATACAAAAAGATATTATCACCCAGAATATTCTAAATTTTGCATATATATTAAATTATCAAACAAGACATGTGATGCAAGCCAAGCTGCTAGTTGTCCTTCGCCTTTGGTATATTCATGAGAAATGTTAGCCTTAATTCTACCCACTTTACGATATTTTTTCAACGTCACACCTCTAGTAGTGCCTCAACCTTGACAAGATTGTACTATTAACTCTATAAAATATAATATTCATTGTAGAAATGAAGTAAATGATAGTTAGAAACGATGAAATATGTATGAATGACCTTAATTGAAACAAAATGACTATTAGATTTTTACCTTGTTTTGTAGAGTAAATCTCTAGTTGTGAGTAAGACTGAGAGCTAGGAACAGGTGGAGACAGGATGCAAACATTGTGTTGGCGTGAGTTGTATATTAAAAGGAAATTGGAGTAATTATAGAAAGTGAGATGGAAAGAAATTCTTTCCTCCACACGTTAGCTTAATTATAGGAGCAAAATCTGTATAGCTTAGTGCATCTCACACGTTAGCATAATTGGCGTGAGTTGTATATTTCTTTTCTTCACTCAACATTCTTGATTCATTGTGTGATATCTACTTTCCTGAGAAATATATCAAGTGCATCTCAAGGGGCCACGCGCTAATGCATACAGTTTGTCTGATATATCATTTGGATTACCTACATGTATTTGTACAACCTACATATTGAATAAAGCATAAACATACAAAAATAAACAATCAATATATTTTTTTGATAATTCAAACTCACATCTGTAATGTCATTACCCATTATTCAAACCATTTTGGGAACTCTTGTCCATGCCTCTATTTTATATCATTTACTCCAAGTTCTTTGAACACGTTAATATGATCACTGAAATTGAAGATTACCAAATACTTTATATTCTTATAATTTTTTTAAAGTAAATTATAATATTAATTAATAAATAATGACAAGTTACTTCAAGTGGCTCTTTATCTCAGAACAATTGTTTAGCACGTACTACTAAGCTTTCTCTAACTCTCTTCCACACAAATCATAACCATGTGTTGCACCAAGTGGACTTACTTGTTAGAAAAATACAGAAAACCCATTTCATTGTCTTACTTGGTCAACATTAAAGTTTCTTTTCGGCCGATCAAACCTCGTGTCAACTCCATGGACGTATTTGGAACATAATGTATGCCACTTATCGTGAATATATGTTTCTACAACTAATCATTCTAGAAGGACCTTGTTACCCACTGTGCATTTTAACTTCCCAAGAAATCGTTCAATGGGATACATCCATCTATACTAGACTGGTTCTGCAAGTCGAGCATCATTTGGCAAATAAACGGCTAAGTGAACCATGACATTGAAGAATGATGGTGGGTAAATACTCTCTAGCTTACACAATATTGTAGCAATTTTAAGTTCCATGCGATTCAAAACCTCCACATTCAACGTTCTAGCACATAAGTCTTTTAAAAAATAGACCCAACCTAGTCAAAGCCATGCACACATCTCTTGTCAAGTACCTACAGATAGCAACTAGCAAGATACGTTGTAAAAATACATGACAATCATGACTTTTTAATCCAATGATTTTTCAATCATTTGTTTGCACACACTTTGTTAGATTTGAGGCATAACCGTCTAATAATTTAATCTTCATTAGCCACTCACAAAATGTAGCACTTTCATTCCTTGACAATGTATACCACCCAATCAGCATGTAGACAAATGAACCACTTAGTTGCAAGTGCATTTCCGGTCTTATTTCCAACTACTTCATATCTTTTCGTGAGTTTAATGTATCATTCTTTTTGCCTTCAATTGACACCAATGTTCCCAACACAGACTCATATATATTTTTCTCAATATGCATAACATCGAGACTATGCCACAATTTTAACGTCGACCAATATAAGAGTATGAAAATATACTCATCTTTGTCCAATTCAACTTATTCGCAATTCATTTTCTCTTTCGCTGCTTTTTACCAAGTTCTTTACAACCGACATCTAAAATTTGTGCAAGTACATCTTCACCAGAAAAATATGGTAGAGGTTGCCCCCATTTAACAGTACCATCAAACATCCTAAAATTTTCACGCCATCTAAGGTCACCAGGTAAAAATCGACGATGACCCAAGAAGCATAGTTTCCTCCCATACGCAAGCCATTTAGATTGGGTATATTTGTTACAAGTTGGACATGTCATTTTCCCCTTAGTACTCCAACATGACAAGTTTCCATAAGTGAAATATCATTTATTGTCCATAACACGGTAGCATGTATCTTAAACGACTTACCTATTGATAAATCAAATGTTAGGATCTCATTCTCATACAAATCTTTCAATTCTGCAATCAATGGCTGTAAGTGTACGTCTACATCATTTTCCGGTGATTTCAAACCTAGAATGAGCAAACTCATCATGCAATATAGATCTTTCATACACTTCCAAGTGGTAGATTATACAGCGTAAGTACAATTGGCCAAGTACTATGACTAGTACTCATGTTTTCAAATAAATTAAATCCATCTATTGCCAACCCAAGTTGCACATTACCAAAAAAAATCATCATACCTTTGGTTGGAAAGGATCCCGTCAACTTATTCCAACCAAGATTTAGATTCTTAAGAGATTTGATTGCAGCAATTGATTGAAGAATATTAGCGTCGTTGAGGGCATTGTCACTAAGATCTAATATCTCCAGGAGAGGATCAACGAATCGCTCCAACCTTAGAGAGAGAAACTCTCTCATCTCTCTAGAACCAAAAAACCAAAATCTCCTTAGAGGGAGGCAGGAGCTTCGGCTCCTTCCTTCCTCCCTCCCTCCCTCCCGCTCCTTTTGTTTTCTTTTGTTTTTGTTAGTTTTCTCTTTTGTCTGTTCAGTTCCTAGATCTGGTGTTATGGAATAGGGAGACGGTATCTAGTCTCCATGGCTATGGCGCTTTGGCGCAAGGCGTTGGGGGGTTCAGGTCCAGATGTTTTAGGGAGCGTTGCCTGTTTCCCGAGCCTTAGAGCGAGGGTTAGAGGCATGGTCTGATCGGTCCCGAGAGGTCCAGACTCGAGATGGCCTTGCTCTGTTCTAGACGTAGCCCACGGTGATCGAGATGGTGGAGAAGGTTGAAGACAAGGTGGCCTACGACATTCAAGTCGGTGCTAGTCAGAATAAAGGTGAAAACGCCGGAGAAATGCATGGAGATGGTTTGAAGAGGAATGCCCTGTAGTTTTTTCTCTAGCGAGATACCGGAGAGCAGAGCTTTTCTATGGCCTGCGGAGGACCGCTGGAGAGTATGCATGCATCCGGTGTTTTCAGACTATGTGGAGGAACTTGGAGCCATGAGCAGCCCTTGTTTTCAGATGGCGAGGAGAAGCTTGGAGCCGTGAGCTTGGAGGAGTGCTTTCCCTGCACATGGTGTTGATCTGCACCTGTTTGGAGGGAGGGGCGCCGCACGGTGAGGGAGCAGCAGCAGAAGTTAGAGATGAAACCCTAAATGGGTTTGTGCGCGGGCTGAGCTGTTTTTGTTGGGCTGAAACCCAACATTTTGGTTGGGATGTGCTGTGTTTTGTTTGGGCTGGGCCCAAGTTGTTCTTTAAGTGGTCTTTTTGTTGTATTTGTTTTTCATTTGTTTTAGTTAGCAGTAGGAAACATAGTCTCTAGGACCGAGGGTCCGTGGAGTTTGTACTCCACTCCTTGGGAGGGGGAGTTGTGTGGACTATCTTAGACGGTAGTTTAAGACAAAGTTTAGTCTCTCAGATGGTTAGTCTGGAGATCTGTCTCTCAGACGGTTAGTCTGGAGGCCTTGGACAAGACCCTGTCAGTCGCAAAGAAATTTGTGGACTGAAGAGCGAGAAAATGTTAGTATTTAACTTGTTTTTTGCAAGTTAAAAGTTGTAATTGTCCGCTTTCATGATTGAATGGAATTTCACCTTAAAAAAAAAAAAAAGTTGCACATTACCAGGTTCTTCAGCAAACCATGGGTGTTGCAAATCAAATTCCTTCCAAAACTGAGTGTCAGCAAGATGTGACAAGACACCATCATTCTTGTCTCTGGATGATGAGTGTCATGCCATGTCTACAACCGTTGTAATCTATGTATCAATGGGAAGTGGCGTACGACCTTTTGCTGCACATTCAGCTTTTCAAATGTCCATCTTGATTTGTGGTAACTGGGACACTCATTCAATTACTTATTCTCTTGCCAAAATAATACACAGTCATTCTTATATGCATGTATTATGTTGTAATAAAACTCGAGTCATCGTTTCAATCGTTTTACTTCATAGAAATTGTGAGGTAAAATATTATCTGATGAAAGTGCCTATTTAAATAGCTCGAGTAACATATTGAGAGCATTAATAGATAATCGACACATGAATTTAATATAAAGCAGACTAACTGTAAATGACAACTTACTATGCCTTCTGCATTCTAGATTTCACTCATGTTATGAATCATTCCACAAGTGTGCAAAAGTGATATGGCCCGCATAATTTGAATTTAATGTGTTTGTGTCACCTTCATCGATAAACATTTTGGTACCAATGTCACATAGCATTTGCTTCATATTATCATCGTATTCATCACCAACAATTTCTGGTTGTACATCTTCATCGATGTCTTCTTCGTCTTCTTGTGGAGGCTCGAATGATGTTGGATATGGTTTGCCTTGTAAGACCCAATCAGTATAACCCTAGTCAATACCTTTGCAAACACTTGGTCTTTCACCAAGTCTATCTTATGAGAATGTAAATTCTGGCATTGTCAACATTGTCAACATACGCATCACTATAAACTGTACAGAATGCGAACTCTAAGAATTTCTTAACACGTTCAGCATATACATTGTAATCCTCACCCAAGCGATCTTTTACTCACATCCAACTCTTGTCCATGCCTAATACCCTATTAATAACAGTCATATGGACACCAACAAGCAAGCATGTATCTAACATATTATGCAATTGTTTTAGCTTGATGTGTCTCACCTTAAAGATAGTATTTATTCTCTTGTTCCCATGCTTTAATGTTGTATGGTATTTGACAAAAATGAGATGAGGATTTTGCTTGTTGTATTTGGAAGTGTGTTTGCTCAGAATGGTTGCTATATGTCTGATTTGATGAAGTAAAAAGTTGACATGTAAATTTATTTGATGAACACTGCATATCTAGTGCATATCGGCCACCTCAATACAGAAAAAAATCCTTCTTGATATGAATAAAAAAATACTTTTTCAACACATCCAGTGCATCCCCAGTTTTCCTATTTTTAATTATCTCCCATGTCCTTTGCCAAATGTAAAACGTTTTGTACAATCATCTAAAATTCACATGTCAACACTAACAAACCGTTGCAGTTCTAAATGCTACAAGTACACGAAAATATGATACCTTCAATTTTAGAACCAAACTTTTAGTGAAAATCAGGATTCATTTTGATGTTCAATCTAAGCCATATTTTAACAATTTTGACGTTCAGACTAAGCCAAGTTTAATTCTAAGGCTAGCTAACATCTGAAGCATTAAATGATCATATAAGTTTTTGAAATAAATAAAAATAATTCTAAAATAAATAAACAAAGCAACAAGAAAAATTATTTTTAACTGTGCATATCAAATAAATCAAATTGTTCGTAACAAACACCAGTAAGGCAATTGCCCAAAACAAATATTGATCATATTTTCCACCAAATCAAATAAACTACCAAATTTGATCATATTTTCTAGCAAGAAACGCTCTTCCAAAGCTAGCAACAACACAACATAACTCACAAGGTATAACTCAACCTTTCATAGGAAGTAGTTACTTTAATTTAGAGCAACACGAAATTGAGCACAAAAATCAATTGTAGAAAATGAATACAAGGCAGAGTACAAATAACCATCTCCCAAGGTGAGCACAAAACTACCACATTGCAAACAATACAACCAACTAGAGCTGCAAACGAACCGAGTCAAGCCGAGTTGGAACAGGTGGTCTCGAGCTTGATAAGCATATATGCGTGCTCGAACTCGACTCGAGCTCGACAAAATTTACAAATGACTGATCGAACTCGAATCGTATAACATGTATCAGGATTTGAACTCGACTTGAACTCGTATAAGATAAATAAACGAACTGATACGAGCTCGAGTAGCTTGAGTGGGTTGAAGACTCGACAAAACCAGTTAGGGTTACAAACTCCTGAAAAGAATCCCATGCTTTATCCTCACTAATGGCTTCGACAAGGTCCTCCAACCGTTCCTCCTCAAGCTCCGACATCGTCGATACGACGCCATTGCTCAACAACTCGAGCGGGTCAGGCGATGAGACAAATCCGAGCTGTATATTTTTTCAGTGACAGAGCCTGTGCCAGGGAGCTCAGTTTCTAAGGCAAGCCAGCAACGACCACTGGATGATGCGAGAGCCGTCGATACTGGTGCGCGAGACCGCGGCGGAGCAGTTGGAGGAGAGGCAAAGTGATTGGATCTGGAACGTGGTAGTTGCTGCAACGGTCATGGTCCTTAGCCGAAACGAGTCGCCAAGCATGCCTCTCAGGCTCTAGATCGTGGACTACGCTTTGTGTTACACAGCTGCGGTGAGAACCATTGAAGAGGGAAGAAGAGTGGCGGCAAGGAAATGCTTACCGATGGAGATGAAAATTCGGACCTTATGCGTCTGGAAGTAATCTGAAGGGAAGCTTCGGTCAAGCTTTTGGGGATGTTATTGGGTCTAAGTCGGGCTGGGCCCTATCACGGGTCATTTAGAGTCCAATGGTTATGGGCTGAATTGTGGGCCTGAGTTTATGTTAAGTCCAAGTCTTTTATTTTCTGCATGTCCTTATTTAGTCTTCATTTACCCCAAGTTGCGAAATTGGGGCAGTTTATTTATGGGATTATGTGGATGAAAAAATATATAAAAAATATATATAATACAAGAATATATGTAAATATATATGTAAGTATATATATATTACGAGTATTGTGACGAGCTCAAAATGAGTCGAGTCGAGTTTATACGAATATTGTTCACAAGTCTAAACCGAATCGAGTCGAGATTATATGAGTTATGCTCGTTTAATATTCGAACCAATATTAGTGTTCACGAACAACTCATTTATTAAATGAACCGAGTCCGAGTCGAATTTATACGAGTCGATCTCAAATTGTTCATGAGCGGCTCTGTTCGTTTGCAGCCCTACAACCAACCTTTACACCAAAATCAACAAAATGAACATAAATAATTGAAGCCTACACATAGACATCAACACACTCGGCAATACAATAAACTTAAGGTACTGCTCAACTTAATTAAGGTATTAAACATCTTAATATATCTGCCTTCCATCTTAAACAAGTACACTAGTGGCTACTTTAATTTAACAGCTTCCTTGCAAAATGGCACTAGAGAATGGATCTACAATCCCAAACCTGTAGTATATTATTACACTAGTGATTGTACTATCTTGAGTAAAATTTAATTTTAGCATAATTAATTTAATATACGTACAAATATCAACGTCTAAATCTTGATACGTAGGAGTGGCACAAGAGTTAACATCGTCCAAGAGTTGGAAAGACGGTTGTACCTATCAAGAGAAGACAAGATACCCACAATTAATATGCTCAAAGAATCAACATTATATAATTAGAAAAGAAATTAATAATACCACAGTTGATTGAGCAGTAGAGGCTATAGGAAAATCACGCTTAGGCAAGTTAAGTGAGCCAACATCTGCGACAACAATTCTATCTAGGTGTGGCCTATTCTTCTGTTGAAAATTTCAAGACATATTGTTAATGTTGATAGATTGAAAAATATAATTAGAAACATAAACTACAAAAACTACCTCAATTAGCCTATGAGTCTTCCTTACTTTCAACCAATTCACTGTCTTCTCAACCGATGATTGTTTCCTCCTAAAAACTAGCCTACCTTTACTATAAGCAGCAACATGACCTTATAATTTGTCAGACCCCTTTGTCACCCCTAACGACTCAGTAGAATGGTTATCACACATTGTCTAGACCTCAACCCATTCCAGACTCAACTTATTTAATCGAGTCATTAACTTTGCACAATCTTCATCTGAGGTACTTGCAATTGAAGAAATCTCGTAAAAAGTCTTGTTCGATTTATTCATTTAGTGTGCATTTGGACTGTAACTCAAATCATCGCGGCTATTTCAAACAAGTGTGTAATATCGTTTCAGGTCCTTCCACCACCAATCAAATATGTATTTTGCCGGCAACTCTTCCTTGTCATGGAGTGTCAACACACAGATGGCATGTCTACATAAAATGCCCTTAAAAACAAACTACTGACGTGTGCAGCTTGCTCCGCACTCTTTCTCATTAAACTCAACAACATATTTTGTGTTTTTTCTAAACCCATCCCTAACTTGGACTTGATAAGTCACATGATATGTAAAAATCCATCATTCACTTCGAACCATTGGTGTGCAGTAATAAATCAAACCTCTTAACTCTTCTTGAACTTCTTTAAATTTTGCATTTGTATAAACTTCATAGAATTGTCTCTCAACGCCATAAAAAGTAATGCATGTAATTTGTGTGTGGAATGAACTAAAGTCAACTGCAAGTTCATTCTCACTCTTGCATCTAAGTGCATTGTCATATTGATTTACAAACTACTTTATAGTTGTCTTTGAATTTATGTAATCATCAAAAAATGCATTCATACTCTCACTTCTTTGAGTAGATGACATTCCTACCAAAAAGTCATTCCTAACGTACGCTGGCACCCACAAATAAGGTTAAGAATATAACCACTCAAGCTATGAATGATCATGTAGATCAAAACTGTCAAGAAGTTGCAGCCAACACTTATCAAATTCATCACGACTCAACGTGTCATAAACAACCTTTGTGAACAATCCAAAGATCAGTGGTTGTATTACCCATAATATGCCTCCTAAGGAGATAACAAATCATTCAAGAAATAATCGAGGAAAACAAATACTTGTGTAGCTGACTTTTGATATCATCATATTGACTGTACGCTCCAAATTTCTCAAAAACTTTTTTCATTATATGCCACAAGCAAAATCAGTGTCGAGATTTTGGAAACACCTTTGCAATTGAATTTTGCATAGCTTTATCTTGTTCTGTTATTATGGCTTGTGGTTCACGGCTATTCATGCACTTAAGCCATGATTCAAATAACCAAATGAACGTGTCCGTATCCTCTCCAGAAATCAAGCCACATCCAAATAGAATCGATTGACCATAATGATTAACTTCCACAAAATAAGCAAATGGCATTTTGTATTTATTGGTCAAGTACGTCGTGTTGAAAGTTATTACATCACCAAACGATTCATACATAGCTCTACTACGGGAATCTATACAAAACACATTCCTCAATCTGGTTTCATCATCAACGTCCATGACATGGTAGAAACCATCATTTTGCAACTACATACGAGTGAAGTAGTTTTGTAGTGCTTCGGCATCTCCTAACCAAAGCAGAAGTAACCTCACCTCACGTATGTAATTACGTGCATCTCTCTCTCTCTCTCTCTCTCTCTCTCTCTCTCTCTCTCTCCAAATGTGAGATTCTCATATTCTTCTACCTTAGTGATGCAAGAATTGTACTTTTTTCTCAATTGAATGCCTGCCATATCATTGTATTCTAATCTTCTCTTGCTCGACTCATCCAACCTCTTATGACATCTAATCTATCTTACTTTTCGAGGACTGAGAGCATGACATGGGTCAAATAAAACTCTCCCTTGGAACCTAATATGGTATTGATCATTGCCTTACACCCATTATGTTCCATCGGCCTTGGTTTAAGAATATTTGATGTTGTGCTCACAGACATGCCTTGACAGACACAAGCAAGGGTGAAATACCTTATTTTCCCGTCATCTCTGATTTTAGACGTTCACTTTGTCACTCTGAACCCAACTTGCTTTGCATACCTCGTGTAGTTATGCCCTTACTTCCTCAACTGATGAAAATGATATTCCCTCACTTGGCTCTTCAACAACATCCTTAATTCCATCATTTTGTTCCATCCCTACATAGACATAACATAACAAATAAAGACAAAAAAATTAGTAACCCTGCAAATAAAAAGAATCACTCAATCATGTAAAAAAAACCAATGATACATCAAATACGGCATACAGCCAGCAAAAATTCACACATCACACATCTAATGCATTTTCATATATATCATCATTGAACTTCATAAGAGGCAAATTTGAAGTTTTGAATTTGTCATTTGTATTAATTTTGATTTAAATTTAATTATGGGTCAAAACATATAGTTCATTGTGCGAAGTTCAAAAAGTCCTATTTAACTCTATTTGGTTTCACTTGAAAGTTAAATGCACATACTTAGTTTTCGAGAAAAATATTCTTGTAAGTTAACTAATATGCTTGTAAGCATAACTATCATATTATTTAATTAGGATGTGTATTAAAATTAACTCTGTTTGGTTTCACTTGGTTTAACTCTAGTTATGGGTCAAAACAAATAGTTCATTGTACGAAGTTTAAAAAATCTTATTTAACTCTGTTTGGTTTAACCTATAAGTTAAATACACATACTTGGTTTCCAAGAAAATTATGTATTAAAAAATATGCTTGTAAGTTAACTAATATGCTTGTAAGCATAATTATGATATTATTTAATTAGGATATGTATTAAAGTTAACTCTGTTTGGTTTCACTTGTACTTACATAAAAAAATATAAAAAATAAAAAATAAAGTCCTATTTAACTTACAAGTGAACTAGATGTGCATTTTTTTACCCTTACTTAATTTAACATTTGTATTAATTTTGGTTTAACTTTAATTATGCTTGTATTTTTTTTTTTTTACAACATTCACTTGTACTGGTGGCAAATACACATCACATTCATTGTGCAAAAATATTCAACTAATTACACAAGTAAAAATGAGAATTACAATAATAAATTAAATCTAATTGTGATTATTCATTTGATTACACAAGCAAACATGATTAAATTAAATTTACTTGATAAGGAATCAAATTAAATTTACACAAGTGGAAAATACATTGGAAAGGTCATTCTAAATATTCAACTGATTACACAAGCAAATTCTAACTATCACAATCCTGCCCAAAAGTCACAGTTTCAAACAAATTGTAAATGCTTAAACAATCAAGGAGTGCGTGATAGTTAGTAATTGCAATTTTACTGAAGGAATCAATTGGTTACACAAGGCACAACGGAGGTGAGACAATTATCCTCACCGTAGGTGGTGCGTTGCAGAGGTGGGCTTGAGAATTGGGCTTGTCGTCTGGGCTTCAAGGGTGGGCACGATGTCATTTGGGCTCGACGTGTTTGGGCTCTAGGGATGGGCTCGACATCTTCTGGGTTTGATGTTGTCTGGGCTCAAAGGTTGCAAGCCATAAAAAATAAACGAGAAACGAATGTCGTTCACAAATGAGAGAGAGAGAGAGAGAGAGAGAGAGAGAGAGAGTAGGGCTTGGTTGTTTTGGAGCTTTTTGAAAATTTCTTTTCATGCTTTTGACAGGGGGATGGCTAGGAGTAGAAACTATCAAAAATTTAAGTCAGAGGCGTCAACAAAGAGAAAGACTGTCAGCATCAGAGAAGAAAATAAAAAACAAAGCCATGTCAGACACATAGTAAACCTAAAGTAGTTGGTGGTAAGTGTATCATAATCCATGGCTTTTACCAAGGCCCGGTTTGGATTTGGAAAACATCTCATCTCATCTCATTTCATCATTACAACTTTTCTAAATTTTCAAACAAAATATAATAAACAATTCAACTTTTTCAAATCCCAAAATAATAATAATAATAATAAATATTCTAACAATATTTTATTCAACTTTCATTTTTTTATTTAAAAACATCTCATCTAATCTCATTTCTGAATCCAAACCATGCTGACGTCTTCTACGTACCCACAACTTGCCTCTTCACCTCCTTAATTTCTATTTCTTTGTCGTTTTTTTTTTATTCATAGTTTCTCCACTCCATTTTTTCTCCTGTTCTTATTTCTTTGACCTCTAGGTTTAGCCTTCGAGCATCTAGTTCTATGCACATTTTTCAATCACGGGGATAGCTTCCTTCTTCTATATTGAAGACTATCTCTCCTATGTATTTTTCTTGGACCTTTTTTAATGACCAACCGACTGTTTGAGACTTGTTTAACAAAAATAGCATTGGGTAAATGATTTTGAGAAGCCTTTTGATGCAATTTCCAATGATACTAGTGATGTGCTCTAACTACATGCAACCAAAATAAACACCTCGAGGGGATACCCCCAATGGTTAAGTCAAAGAGGAAATTATGTCTCTTAGTAAATGAATGAATCATTTTATAGTGTACCTAGCAGGCTCTTTATAAGGATTGAGGTGTTCTAGATATAATATCTTACATTCCAGAGCATGATTTTGCCGTTGATAGCGTCCTTCTGACACAGGTATCTTGTTTGGACTTATCTCCATCAATCAATCTCAATATTAGAGGGATATGACTAGTTTACCTTATCCTTAAACCCATACGATGCATTTGATGTAACTTTATCCTTTAATCATCCTCTATCACATAGATCTTACGTGACTCTTTTCTTACCTGCCAATTAATCTTTCCTCTCAAGCCTCGTATATATGTATCCAACTAAGTTATTTTTGAGTTAACTCCATCCAAAAATATTCTAATGGGTTCCTATTGTAAATATATGAATGTAGTAAAATACATTCTATGTATTTGATGGATGAACATTAGAATTCTTACTCATTCACATATTCATATTGGGAAATGATAGGGATCCCGCTGGGGAACCATTTGTCTAGTTCAACTTTTTTTTTTTTGAATTTTTTTTTACAGAAAGATTAAGAAAATTATGTTTAATTATATTGTGAATTTTATTCATTTTTTCAAAATATTTAAAAGTGTTAAAAAAATGATTTGAAAAAAATATTAAAAAGTGTTTTTTTTCATATCTTTTTTTCAACACTTTTAAATATTTTGAAAAAATGAATAAAATTCACAATATAATTAAAAATAATTTTCTTAATCTTTCTGTAAAAAAAATTTTCAAAAAAAAAAAGAAAGAAAGTTGAGCAGGATGCTTAAACGGGATCCCTAGCATTGCCCATTCATATTTCCCATGTTCATCTATGCTCTTGATTCATGTATTGTCATTCCCTAAGTTCATGTATCGATTTAATATCACGCATCTTCCCATGCCAATAAAATGAAGTCTTGAGGAGCATTTGTGTAAGACACACAATAAGAAAGTTGAGAGAAATAATATTGAGTTTCCGAAGAACTAGTTTTATATATTGCGATCCTTCAATTCTCTTGTTACTTTTCTTTAGTTTGACAACACGTTATTAGTACGAGACTCTAACCAACCATTTTGTTCTTTTGATCTTTGGCAAGATATTTGTGTAGCATTCTCGAACCTCTATAAGTTTGTCTTCCTTAAATATTGATATTTTCTTATTGTAATATAAATCATTTTATAAAATCTTGATATGAATTATGTGATAGTATATAGCGTATAGTGTTATCATATCAATACGATGACTATTCTTGTGTTCTATAAGTTAGCTCAATTTTAAATATTTCTTTCTCATTCAATACTATTAGGAAAGAATTGAATGAGAAATAAATGAAGCATTCATGAAGAATCGCTCTAAAGAAATAATTTTAATGAAGATTGAGTATTTCATAATAAAATATCTATTGATTCTATAGGATAGTTTAAGGGAGTAATATGTATACAGAAGCCACTAATGATGATATGTTTAACATGACACATATAAAATATCCACAGCTCGAATATGCTCCTGCAGTCGCAGTATCGAGTGCTAATGTTCACTATGTATTTTGAACTAATATCTTGTTTCCTAGTGGTTGAACAAAACAAGTTGTTAATTAAAAAACACCTAAAGCAAATGGAATCTCATTTAATCATAATAACAAAAACCGTGGACGCAGACATGGATGTGGTAGAAAAAACTATTGGAATCAAGGGGAGCATACTAAAAGTTTCTCAAAGAAAAATGCTTCATGCCATCAGAAGTGAAACCGCACCATGATAAAGCAAGATGAAAATAAAGACTTGCAAAATAAGTATGTAAAGAATATTAGATAAATGTCACATGTGTGGTATGAAAGGACATTAGTCATGTACCTGTTGTACGTCCAAACATTTGGTGGACTTATGTCAAGCAGCTATGAAGGAAAATGAAAAATTAGTCGAAATGGATTTTGAGATCATGTAACTTATTTTGCTAATCCAAATATGACGGTACTAACTCATCTCAATATTTATGATTTCTTTATAAGATCCAAACAGAGATAATAATATTTTAATTAGTGATCCATATGACCATAATAGTTACTTTTATTTCTTTATTACAATTACATTATGTTTGAGTCGTTATCTTTTAATACATCTTGTTAAACTTTCTTTTGCATTAATAAAGTTTTATACATATTTTTGTTTATAAGGAGAAAAGTTGTCAGAAGCACAAAAGCAAATAACATGGAACACTTTGACTTTATCTCATCTTAATCCTCGTACAAATCAATGTGAACTGAAAGTTTAAAAGATCATTCTTTTTCAAAATATTGCAAATGAATTACTGGATGTCTTTACTGACAATAAGAAAATAGTAAAGTCTCACATTCCAGTTGATAATACTCCAACAGAGATCAATATCTTGATAGGACAATCAAATAATGTAACAATTAATGAGTCTAAAACACGCTTGAAGGAAAACTTATTGATGCAAAGGATAAGACTCATCAGAAGAGAAAAGTAAAAATAAAAGAAATCAATGCTCCTGTAAAAGTCGTACCTACGAAACAGGCAACAAAAACTATAAATTCATCCAAACTTTGTGTACAAAACTCTCCTAGAATAGAATCCCCTGAAGTGGAATCCCCTGAAGAGGAATCTCCTTAAGAGGAAAATGTACCTAAAAATAACGAAATTTCGATACATTATGTAAGTACGGGAGAATTATTTTATAAAAATAAAATTGTTGTCGACAAAAAATTTTCATTTAAAGTTGCTCTTGATATCACTAGAAGTGATGATGAAAATGAACAAAAAAAAACAGTCAAATAATGTCGACGTAGAAATTATTAGCCAAAATGAAAAAAAGCAATACATGAAAAATTGATTTCACTAGCAAAGTGTAAAGAATTTGGACTTGTAGTCCAAACACCTAAAGGTGCGATGCCTGTTGGATATAAGTGGGTATTTGGATATAAAACGTAATAAGAAAAATGAAATTATGAGATATAAAACTTGTTGCACAATGTTTCTTGCCGAAACCCTGTATTGATTATGAAGAAACATATTTCTCTATAGTGGATGTAATTACATACAAATTTTTTATTAGCTTGGTAGTCACAGAAAGTTTGGATATGCTTTTAATAGATGTTGTTATAATATATTTATATGGATCACTAGAGAATGGTATTTATATGAAAATCCTTGAAGTATTTATTTTATCAAGCTACAAAAATCTTTAAATGGATTAAAGCAATCTAGACGCATGTGGCTGCATCATCTAAGTGAATGTTTAATAAAAGAAGAATTTGAGAATAATCCAATTTGTCCATGTGTTTTCATAAAAAAGTCAAACTCCAGATTTGCTATTATTACGGTATATGTAAATAATTTAAATCTTGTTGGGACTCCAGAAGAGCTCATAAAAGCCATAAATTATTTTTAAAAAAAGTTTGAAATAAAAGACCTTGGAAAAACAAAAGTTTGTCTTGGTCTACAAATTGAGCACTTTTCAAATGAAGTATTTTTTTTCATCAGTCAACAGATACAGAAAAAGTCCTAAAGTACTTTTACATGGACAAAACCCATCCTTTGAGTACTCTAATGGTTGTCCGATCACTTGATGTGAAAAAAGACCCATTTCACCCTTGAGAAGATGATGAAGAAATTCTTAGTCCTGAAGTACCATATCTAAATGCAATTGGTGTTTTGATGTATCTTGTAAATTGCATACAGTCATATATTGCATTTTCAGTTAACATACTAGCAAAATATAGTTTTACACCAACTCGAAGGCACTGGAAAAGGTCAAACATATTCTACGCTACCTTCATGGAACTATTAACATGGGATTATGTTATCCAAAATGATCAAATCCTCGGGTTACCTTTCTGATTTGCATAAAGGAAGATCACAAATATGATACCTGTTCACTTATGGAGGTACAACTTTTTTATGGAGATCTATCAAGCAAACATTAGTTACTACTTCTTCCAACCACTCAGAGATTATTGCAATTTATGAACCAAGTCGAGAATGTATTTTATTAAGATTAGTAATTCAACACATTCAAGATAAGTGTGGATTATTCACAATCAAAGATAGCCCAACAACAATATATGAAGATAATGCTGCTTGTATCACAAAAATCAAATGAGGCTATATCAAAAGTTATAGAACGAAGAATATTTCACTAAAATTCTTTTATACACATGATCTACAAAAAAACGATGATATTGATGTCGAGCAAATACAATCATGTGACAATTTGGTAGATCTATTCACTAAAACATTACCATCTACAACATTTAAAAGTTGGTACACATCATTGGAATGCATCGACTTAAAAATCTTTCATTATAAACTATTGAAGCTATATACTTTTTTTGGTGGGGGTGGGGGGGAATGATCATACAGATTGTATTCTTTTTCCTTTCCTAAAGTTTTTTTCCATTGAGTTTTCCTTTCCAAAGTTTTAACAAGAAAATCCTAAAGCATTCCAAAGTACATAAGAATATTGTACTCTTTTTCCTTTCCAAAGTTTTAACAAGAAAATCCTAAAGCATTCCAAAGTATATAAGAATATTGTACTCTTTTTCCTTTACCGTTAGTTTTTTCTCATTGGGTTTTTTCTTAACAATGTTTTAATGAAACATGTTCTTTGTATATAGTCATCCAATGTCAAGTGTTGTAAATACATGAATATAGTAAAATACGTTCTATGTATTTGATGGATGAGCATTAAAATTCTTACCTATTCATATATTCCTATTTTCTATGTTCATGTATCCTCTTGATTCATGTATTGTCATTCTTTAAGTTTATATATCTATTTAATATCATGCATCCTCTCGTACCTATAAAAAGGAGTCTTGATGAGTATGTGTGTAAGACACAATAAAAATAATTGAGAGAAATAATATTGAGTTTCCTAAAAATGAATTTTATATATTGTGATACTTCAATTCAATTGGGTTGTTACTTTTGTTTAATTTTAAAAAAGTTCCACCATTTTTATAACACTATTAACTTTTTAATGGAATTCATAAAAGAAAATGCTTCAGTGCCGCTTCCATTTGACTGCTTTGGATGACCGCTTGAGTTGGCATACGCGTGTAATGTGATGTGGCATGTGAAGTCAAAGGAAAAAATTCCTTCCTGCGTCCATCTGCTGAAAACCCATCCGTTCCGTTCGTCCATCCATCTGCCCCACCTGGCCCACCATAACGACTCCGACCACCACCATAACGAACTCCGGCGACGGAAGGATCCGAAGATTCCCTTCCAACATTTCAGCTATTCGTGCAGAAAACAGGTGACCCCGACCCCATCTGCCTTCGTCCATCTGCCCCACCTGCCCCCACCGTAACGAGTCCGGCATCACGACAGATTTGGACCCATCCATCCACCTGCCCTTGCACCCACCACGGCGGCGACCACCACCTTACTCAGCCCCATCTCCGGCGACTTCTGGGTGCACACAAAAACTCCACCACCGTTTGACTCCACAAAAACTCCCCGTCACTCCACGCCGACTCAAGGTAAAGATGATTTCGGATCCAACTTGTTTCTTTCTTGGCATTTACATTTATCAGATCATCCAGCTCCTTGATCATAGAATTTGTCTTGCCTTAATCTAATACATGCTAATAAATAGATTATAGCATACGACTGAATAAGACTGCTTATATATGTCAGCACTAAGAAAGTTTTGATTTAGTTAGGAAGAACTTATAATTACGTATTTAAATTTTGAAACTTTTGGAAAACATATGAAGCCACTACAATAAATGACAACTTTCAGTCACTTACCAAGTTAAACCATTTGAACCGAAGATGGGAAAACAATGGCTACAAATGCTGTAGATAATTCAATTTCAGCGACTATCAGAGAGGTAACTCTATCTACATCCAATCATACTTTGCTCAATCTATGTTTCAAGACTAATTATCATGTGTAGTTCGATAACAAGTTTTTTCCTTTTAATATGTAACTTCAACGGCATATGGTTACTGAGTTTGTAAGTTAAAAAAAATAGTTTGTAAGTTCAAGTAATGTTATGATTAGTTTTGACTTCTGAAACTAAGATTTTAAATAGTTTGTCATTGGTCTATGGGGTGAAACGTTTTTGTAAGAAATAGATACAGTTTTTACTTAATTTCATTTAAGCTAATGTGTTGGATTTGTAAATTTAACAATAATTTTGACCAGAAATTTATGGCATGCCTGAACATTGTTGTATCTTTTAATATATAAAAAATTATATTCTAATTCAATTATCGGATATTACTTGTAGGTTCTCGGAGGTTGAGTTGATATGACTTCCTTAGTAGAGTTATCGGATAATGACTATGATGAAGTAGTGGTTGATGATAGTCCTATTAATGATGATGGTGTCGAAGAACCCAAGGTTGGAATGACACTTTCTACTGATGAAGAAGTTTGGTCTTACTATATGAAGTATGCTAAGCAGAAAGGATTCGGGGTGCGTAGAAGGAATTCTAGACAAAACAATGACGGAAAGGTTAGATGGTTTACATTAGTATGTGCGCGACAAGGCATAAGCAAGAGTCGGGCTTCCAATGTCCTCAGGCCAAGACAAACAAAGAGGGTAGGGTGCAAAGCAAGAGTTAACTCAGTTTTAAATGAGGACGGCGGATACACGTTGTCCAGTGTCATATTGGATCACACACATGTATGTAGTCCCGGGAAATCGAGACGCTTTAGATATTTCAGGAAGGTAGATGGGAGGGTGAAACTGGAAGTTTTTAGCTTGTATTTATGTAAGAAACTGAAAATTTTCAGTTTTGGGGGTTCATCTTCATCAGGTTGTATTTTTGTAAGAAACTGGAAGTTTTCAGCTTGTATTTATGTAAGAGCTTGAAATTTTTCAGTTTTGGGCCTGTCTATATCATCAGGTTGTATTTTTGTAAGAATTTTGGTCTTTTTCAGCTTGTATTTATGTAAGTAACTGGAAGTTTTCAGTTGGGGGGTTTATCTTGATCAGCTTGTATTATTCTAAGAAGCTGAAAATTTTCAACTTCTATTTTTGTAAGTAACTGGAAGTTGATGCATTTTTGTAAGAAACTGTTATGCATTTTTTTGTATACAAATAGGTTGATCCTGAGTCCTTCCAAAAGGTACAGGACGATGACAAATATGTATACAAACAGTTACACCAAAATACACAGCTTCAATATACATCAAACATATTCAAGGTCTCTATAAATACAAACAGTTACACCAAAATTCAATTTAAACCTTCCACATACATTGAGAATATTCAAGGTCTCTACAAATACAAACAGCTTTCACAAAGGTACAAAGAGCTGCCACAAAATACAAATAGCTTTCACAAAGGTACAA
This sequence comes from Carya cathayensis, assembly GCA_011037825.1. Lineage (NCBI taxonomy): Eukaryota > Viridiplantae > Streptophyta > Magnoliopsida > Fagales > Juglandaceae > Carya > Carya cathayensis. The sequence goes on from QGSO01000239.1 coordinate 997,713, forward strand.
AGAGCTGCCACGAAATACAAACGGCTTTCACAAAGGTAGCAAGAGTTGCCACAAAATACAAACAGCTGCCAAAAACAGTTTTCACAAAGCTACAAAGACTTTCCTAGTTGCTAACTTCTAAAACTATATTAACATTTTCCTTTCAACCAACCACAATTGGATACAAGTAACCCAAAAAAGAATAACCACGACAATGAAATTGTTAGAACGTAGGTAGCCTTCTCCAGTTGCCTCTTGCGCCTCTCGGCCTCTATTTCTAGTCGATGATTCAAGGTTTGGATATCCCTTTATGCTTGGATCTTTTCAACTTCAACTTTTAATTTATCAATTGAGTGTTGTAATCATTTGATAGTCTTTTGGCAATATACTGGAATTTCAGGGTCATACAGCAGAAGTATCCACAAGACTTTCCAAACTGCAAAAACGAATTCCCAGTTAAATTATGGCAAACAAAACTATCAACATAAATGAGATATAAGGGTGATAAGAGAGCTGTTCACCATATAGTTTTGACGTCCAAAAAACCGCTGCCCATCATTTTCCTCCGTATGTGCAGTTCTTTGACAAGCTTTAATTCCACAGTAACAAATTGGGTACTCAATTATTGACTTTCCTTTGGACAGATCACTAGTTCCACTATGTGACTCAGACATTGCTATTCATATACAAAGAGATGAGATAACTGACTGCATCCAATTGATGTGATATAATAACCACATCTAAAAATCCAGGATTCTGTGTTTTTCTTAGTCTTTTATTTTCCCCCAAACAACATAAATGAAACATAAGACCTTATTAACTAAATAGGCATAATAGTTCTCAGAAAAAAAAAATTTAAAACCTCAACATTAAGTAAATAGGCATAACATTTCATTTACTTAAAAACCTCAACATTAAAAACATCAAAAACCTCTTTTATTTTCCCCCAAACAATATAAATGAAACATAAGACCTTATTAACTAAATAGGCATAACAGTTCTCAAAAACAGGAAAAAAAAAATTAAAAACCTCAATATTAAGTAAATAGGCATAACAGTTCATTTACTTAAAAACCTCAACATTAAAAACCTCAAAAACCTCTTTTATTTTCCCCCAAACAAAATAAATGAAACATAAGACCTTATTAAGTAAATAGGCATAACAGTTCTCAGAAACAGGAAAAAAAATTAAAAACCTCAACATTAAGTAAATAGGCATAACAGTTCATTTACTTAAAAACCTCAACATTAAAAACCTCAAAAATTAAAAAATTAAGTAAATAAGCATAACAGTTCATTTATAAGCAATCAACATTTCATTAAAAACCTCAAACTGCATATTTCAAGTAGACAGGTCATATACAAGAGAGATACCACAACTGCAATTTGATAAGATAAAAGATAATCATGTAACTTCAGCACCCTAAAGTCTATACAAGTAGTCCAAAGGAGTAGAGTATTGAAAAAAAAAAGTCTTCAAGAAGTGCATATGAAAACTCAACCTTTTGATAACCACACGTAGAATTTTCAACCTACTCACGCAGTTTAATTCACATACATAGAATCAAAAGATGTTGTACACTTTATTTTTCTTTTGATAGCAAAAATTACAAGCTGAAATACAATGGCCCATTTGGTAACAATAACTAGCTAACCTTACAATGATAATGCAAAAGAACCAATGACTCGGACGACTCCAATTGATGAACTTCAGCAGATAAGCTTAATCATACGAAGAAAACAAATTATAACCCAGAATTTTTAAGTTAACAGATTCCCACAATAATAACAATAAACATGCCCATGGTTATAACTCTCAATATTTTTTCCGAAAGTAAATTATGATAAGGACCAATCAATATACTTAAGGAACTCAGAAATCGTGCCCATGGTTAGAATGGAAATGGACGATGCATATTTCCTATCAGAAACCTTGTGGATGCAATTCAAGACGTAAAAATGAAAAGAAAAATCTCACAAAAAAAAAACTACAACTAACAGTCACAAGCTAATTCTAGACTCAAATATTTTGAACAAACCGAAAGCCCTAAGAAGCGGAAAAACATAAATTTAGCATCGTCTATCTGTGAAGAGAAGCGTCTATCTGTGAAGAGAAGATCTGTAGCATCGATGGGGAGAAATTGGTGGATGTTACCATAAACAAACCAAAAATGAAGAGGGAGCCGATATTCGGCGACTGAACCCACTCGTGGAGGAGGGAAGGTCTGCCGCCGTGATGGAAGGCTCTTGGGGAGGAGGGTTTTCAAATCTGTGCTGCAAGCCCAACCTCGTGGAGGAGGGAACTGGTGGTCGACAACGAAACCACTCGTGATGGTGTTTTGCGACAGGATGGCCACGGGGACGGCGACTTAGGACATGGAGACTGCAGGTTGCAGGGTGAAAGCCGAAAGGGCGAGATGGGAGGGTGAAAGGGTTTGGAAATTTTCATTGGCTCGGGGTTTGTGAATGTTGGGTTGATTCTGTTTCTTTCTTTTTTTTTTATTGCCACATGTCATGACACGTGGCATGCCATGTCATGTGGTCAGCAGTAGTGGTCACCGTGAGCGGCACTGTAGCGCGACCCTTCATAAAAACTCTCGGACTACCCCCGTATTCTGAAGCATCGAACTTGGTGGAAAATAAGAGGGAGCACCTCGCTAATTTTCCCTCCACAGACCCATGGATTATCCATACCCCCTTCCTATGCCGTCCACTCTTCTCGCATTAGCCCAGATCTTTCCCTCCTTAACGCACCTCTAGAAAACCAAGAAACCATGGTTATAAACCTCTCATCCTATCCGCCATCTTCTTCCTATACGCTCATCAGATTAACCAATTCAAAGCTACCTATCTCAGGATTTTCGCTAATGCCCAAAACCCAGTATCCAAATTCTCCTTTTTCTTTTTGCTATTCATTTTCTCCATCACGACTCGCTTTGAATTTCTCGAACCAATATTTCTTGGAAAAGAGTAGAAACCCACTTGGAAAAATATCTGATTTTAGGTCCTGGGCAATCTCTGTGTTTGATGTTGGAGACTTTGAGAATGCTCAGTCTGTTTTGGAGTCAGCTGCAGTCTTAACAGGCTAACAGCCATAATCATTGTTCATGAGAGTGGTCACTTCCTTGCTGCTTATCTCCAAGGAATCCACGTAAGTAAATTTGCTGTTGGGTTTGGTCCCATTTTAGCTAAATTCAATGCAAACAATGTAGAATACTCCATACGAGCTTTTCCTCTAGGTGGCTTTTTGGGGTTCCCTGATAATGATCCAGAGAGTGGCATTCCAGTCGATGATGAAAATTTGCTCAACAACAGGCCGGTATTTGATAGGGTAATTGTGATTTCAGCTGGTGTTGTTGCCAATATAATCTTTGCATATGTGATAATCTTTATCCAAGTATTTGCTGTTGGTTTGCCTGTACGAGAGGCCTTCCCTGTGGTGCTTGTGCCTGAGGTTCTACCGTTTTCGGCTGCTTCCCGAGATGGTTTGCTTCCCGGCGATATAATACTTGCGGTTAATGGAAATAAACTGTCAAAAGCTGGGCCTAGTGCAGTTTCTGAGCTTGTTGATGTAATTAAGAAAAATCCGAAAAGAAATGTGTTGCTCAAGATTGAGAGGGGGGAGAAGGATTTTCAAATTGGAGTCACCCCAGATGAGAATATCGATGGGACTGGTAAAACTGGTGTTCAATTATCACCAAATATAAAGATTTCTAAAGTTTTTCCAAAGAATTAAAGGCTTTTGCTTATACTGGGAAAGAATTTTGGGGTCTTCCATCTAATGATTTGGATAGCTTAAAACAGACATTTCTAAATTTCTCCCTATCTCCGAGCAAGGTTTCAGGTCCTGTGGCTATAATTGCTGTCGGTGCTGAAGTAGCAAGGTCAAATATTGATGGGCTTTACCAATTTGCTGCAGTGCTTAATGTTAACCTTGCAGTAATAAATCTTCTTCCATTACCTGCTTTAGATGGGGGTTCCTTAGCTTTGATCCTCATAGAGGGAGGTGGGAGAAAGCTCGCTCTAGAACTAGAGCAGAGGATTATGTCATCAGGAATCATGCTTGTTATACTCCTAGGGATGTTCCTTGTTATACGGGACACATTTAACCTTAATTTCATAAAAAAATTTGCCGTGAGCACTTTCAAGGTCTTGGAAAGTCGAATTTGGCTTGGGTCTTGGAAATATGAAGCTGTTCTTAACTCTGATCGGTTGCCTGTGATGTGCAGAGAGGGGGAAGACTCGGATAACTGGGAATGCTTTGCATAAACTGGTTGCTTCTAAAGTACTAGTTGCATCTCAATTGTTCTAATCTATGCATCCAATAGGAGGTCCCTTCTATCGTCTTGTAAATTATAATTTTTTGTTAATGATATTGGCAACATAACATTTGTTGTGACTTCACTATCTCGTCATGCCCCTGTAAAAATACACGACGATATCTATAAGAATTACATATCTTTTGGTTCCCTCAAACACCCAAATCAATATGTAGGCAGTAAGTCTTTTCTTCATAATAAAGATCTTAGAATTTTGCATGCTCTTCTATATCCTCTTTCTTTCCTATTCGACTTCTGCACCCTCAATCTGTTAAAATACATTACTTGAAGAAGGAACAAACAGTACTTTCTATGCTTCTTTGCACGTGCTCTCATCGAATGTGTTGGTTGCTATTCCTGCTTCTTTGGTTTGATGGTTTCTGACCAAAATGAAGAGAATTGGTCGTATAAATGAAGAGAATTACTATGACTTGCATTCTTGCATAGTTTCATGTTTTCAATATTCATTCTATGAATTGCGTTTAGTCTGTGCAACTTCTAGCCCAAAATCATTCGCACAGATCAAGGGGTCAATTAGGATCATAAATCCTCCTATAAATGGCTGATCATTTAAATGTTGACTATCTATCCATCTAAACATTCAGAAAATTGAAACTACGGGTATTGACAAAAACCAATGTATCCATCTTGGAGCCATAATTGTGATTTGTGACAGAAGCTTCAGGACATGCTGTATTTTATATTGCTACGGAAAAAGACAATAAGTTGTTCTTGATTTTAACATGTTACTAGGGCATTCCTATTCTCACCCCCAATAGTTGGTGCAACCATCCGGACTTCTTTGAGCACCACCCTCATAAAACCTTACGAATTCCTTTTTCGAAAAAAGAAAAACTATTTGTAGGTTCTTTGTTTGGAAATAACTTAAGGCAGTTTTTTTTTTTTAAATTTAAATCTTTTATTTCTTTATCTAAAGAATAGCTATTTCTCATTTTAAGTGGTATAATAGAATAACCATTCTAGCCATAAAAACTGAACCAAAATAACTATTCTATTCGGGTGCGAATATGGTATTTGAGGGAGGGGAGATGAAGGGGAGGCGAAAATGGATCTGGGAAGTGTTTCTTCTTCACTTGTCTTACTGTTTTTCTCTTCTTCTTCTTTTTTCTAATAGGAAAAGTATTGACAGGTCACGTCAGTTTTCGTACACAATTCGACTGCGAAATTGTCTGTATCTAGACAAACTCTTCCACAGATCCTAGAGTTATGCTTGGCAACAATATGTAAAATTTGTATATTGCTCGTTATGCTTGGCAACGATCATTGTAAGAGTCCTTATCGCCCACCTTTGGACCTTAGAATGTTTATTGTAGTTTCATAAGATCCGTTAGATTTATTTTACAATAAAAATAATTTTACAATCTTACTTATACATATCACATCAATTTATTTTATTTTTGTGTAATCCATTTGTGTCTAAAGTATTTTCCAATAAACATTACTTTCCTCAAATGGTTGTAACATTTTCCACAAATGTGGAAAGGAGAGACATTATTGCAAACAATAAGAGCCCTTTCGAGAAGGCGGGAAGCTGACTCCGTTATTGCTCTGATACCAACATATTGTGCTTCTGAGCATCAAGTTATTTTTTGAGCATTCATTTATAATAAAATCAATCAATACAAGTTGTTCTTATCAATCCACAAGTTGTTCTTATCAACCCACCACATATCTATATCATCAACATTCCAAGCATAACATGCTAATCTATGAGTCGCCTCATTTCCCATGCGATGCACATGCTGAATTTCGACTTCACTAAAATAATGCAACAGGCTTTTATCCTCCTTAATGAGATTATCATCTGTTGAAAAAGATTTTTGCTCATCTTGAGTTTCTTTAGTCATCACCAAACACTCACTTTCAAGAATAATTTTGGAGAAACCCAAATGGACACAAAACTGAAAATCCCTTAATAAAGCCAAAAGTTCAATAGTTGCATAATCATCTACCTCATTCTCCACCTTACTAGCGGCCATCACCAAGCTTTTGTTATCATCTCTAAGCACAAAACCCACACCGGATTTTTGCATATCAACAAAAGTAGCCCCATCTACATTCAACTTTAAGAAGCTCAATAGTGGTGGCATCTAGTAGCACATTCTCTTATCCTTCACTGTTGATGTTATTAGGAGCTCCTTATATGTTTTTTGCAAAGACAAAGCATGGTTAATGACCTTCAGAGGCTCAATAAAAAGTCTTTCAATCTGCATTTTATTTCTTCTTAATAAAAAACCCCAAGTAATGAGGGAAAACATTGTCAAGTTTGATTGATTGCCCTTCTCCATCACATATGTAGCAACTACTAAGAAATCCATCTGTGTATCCATATTCTGCATAAACGGCAAATGCGCATTCCACAAATCCCTGATTTCTAAACAGAAGATTAAAGCATGTAAGACATCCTCTTGGCCGAATTTATAGAAATAACATTTATCATTCATATCAATGTTTCTCTTTTTAAGATTGCTAAGAGCGGGCAACCCATCCTTACAAACTCTCCAAGCAAAAGTCTTAATTTTTCTAGGGACCTGCATCTTCCAAAGCCACTTCCATAGCTTAGAGTGATCTATGCCTCTGGAGCTCTCCCCTTGATTCCTTCTATATTGCTCCTGAATAAATCTATAAGCACTGCGAACACTAAAATTGTCATTCCTCTCTTGTGGCTAGATCCAATTGTCCTCATACTAGTTTGATAACAACATGATCTTCAGTATATCAATAGCTATAATTGGATTGATAAAGTTCTAATGTACTCCACCTTCCACCATTTAGTGTCTTGATCAATAAGGGTATCCACTATTGCTGTCATATGATCTTCTTGTAGTGTATCCATTTCCTGCACTAGAGGTCTATGACCAAGAATCCATGCATCAGACCATATCTTAATAGCATTCCCATTCCCTGCTCTCCATATGCAGCGTTCCAAAAGCCATTTTTTGGCTTCCCAAATCCCTCTCCATGCATATGAGGGTTTTGTTCCTAACTTAGATTCAACAAAACTCACATTGAGGTAATATTTCGCTTTAAAAATTCTGTGTAAAAGGGTATCTTCATTTTGCAAGATCCTCCACCCTTGCTTGGCCAGTAAGGCCATGTTAAAAATTTTTAAATCTTTGAAGCCCATGCACTTTTCTCCCTTTTTTTCTTCTGCCCCCACTAGAATCTTGCAGTCATCCTCTCCAATTCCTTACAAAGGCTAATAGGAATTTTAAAACAACTCATTACATCGGTAGGGATGGATAGGGCTACTGCTTTAATAAGTATTTCTCTTCCACCTTGTAATAACAAATTCTCCTTCCAACTCTGCAACTTATGCCAAACTCTGGTTTTGATCTCAGCAAAGGTTCTTGATTTATATCTCCCCATCATATTAGGCAGACATAGGTACTTATCATATTGCTGAAAAGAATGAACACCCCAAAGCATCATAATCTCTCTTTTGCTATCTTCTGAAGCATTTTTAGAAAAAAAAAAATCATTGTAGTTATTTCTCTATTTATCTTTTGTCAAGAAGCAAGCTCATACTTATCCAACAGTGACTGAATATTTCTATTTGTGTTAGTATCAACTTTACAAACTATGATACTATCATCAATAAACAATAGGTGATTAATATGTGGAGCTCCTTTACAAACTCGCAAATCTTGGACAGAACCTTCTCTCTCAGCAAACTTCAATAAGCTAATTAAACCCTCTGTGCATAATAGAAATAGATAAGGGAATAATGGATCCCATTGTCTTATCCCTCTGCTAGGACAATTGGCCCATGTGGCACCCCATTAATCAAAACAAAAAAAGATACAATCTTAACACAATTTATAATTATATGAACAAATCTATGTGCAAAACCTAACTTTAGCATTACTTTCTCTAAAAAATCCCCATCCACCCTGTCATAGGCCTTCCTCATGTCTAGTTTCAAGAACATGAATCCAGTTTTCCCCTATCTCTTTTGTCTCAAAAAATTAACCGATTTATATGCAACGAAAATATTATCAATAATCAATCTCCTAGGGACAAAAGCACATTGGGAGTCTAATATAATATATGGCAACACCCTTTTGAGTCTATTTGCAATCACCTTATACACCAACTTATAAATCACATTGCATAGACTAATACAACGATAATCTACAACCATCTTAGGGCATTTCTTCTTTGGAATTAGACTAATAAAAATATGGTTAAGATCAGTAGGTAAGACACCCGAATTCAGAGTTTGTAGCACAAATGAAGTGACAAATTTGCCAATGACATGCAAAAATTTCTGATAGAAGATAGGGGACATCCCATCTGGAGGGGCTTTTGTTGGGTGCATTTGGTGTAAAGCAGCTTCAACTTCATCAACAAAGAAATCCTTTGTAAGGTCAGCATTCATTTCAATAGATACTCTGTGCTCAATACCCTTCACAATGTCCAGTTGCCCTCGTTGCTCATATGCACTAAACATCTCTTTTAAAATAGTCTACAACCAATCTATCTCGTTGATCTCCATCTTTCCAGACATCTCTTTCATCTAACAGTTTTCTGATAAACTCCGTCTTCAATCTCTTTGATGCTTTTGAATGGAAATATCTAGTATTTTGATCACCTTCCTTTAACCAGTGAGCCTTTGACCTCTGCCTCCACATGACTTCCTCTCTTTCTATCCAGACTTGAACATCTTCTATTGCAGAATTGAAATTTTCCATATCAATCTCCAATGGGTCTAAGTCATGTAACTGTTTTAATCTGTTTTTGGCTTTGGTCAATTGATATTGAACATTCCTAGAAGTAGACCTGTTCCACAACTGAAGCTTCTCACTACATCCTTCAATCAAACCCATGGCCTCCATCATATTGTTTCTCTCCTACCCATCTTGCCATAAGTCTTTAATAATCTATGCACATTTTTCCTCACCCACCCACATGGCTTCAAAACTAAAAAGTTTCTTTTTCCTCTCAACAATATCATCCTCCTCAATATAAATTCATAATGTCAAATGATCAGAATGTGCAGCAAAACCATGTGTAACTACAACTTGAGGAAATAACTGAATCCATCTACAATTGGCTAAGAACCTGTCAATCCTTTCACTAATGCCCCCACTACCATCTCACCTATTACTCCATGTGAATTTAGGTCCTCTATACCCCAAATTCCTTAAGGCATAGCCTAGTAAGACATCCCTAAAGGCCACCATTTGTTTCTCAGGTCTCGGCCTGCCACCCCTTTTTCTGAGGAATCTAAAATCTCATTGAAATCACCACATATCAACCATGCATTCCCATCTCCCAGATACAAAGATCTAATCAAGTCTCAAGTTTGCATTCTACAAGCAATGTTAGGGTCATGTCCATAAAAACCCGTAAAATACCATTCATTCAAACTCGCAGTACTATCATTAATCAAAGCATCAATGTGAAATTTTGAGAAAGAAATCACACCCAGGTTTATGTCTTTTTTCCACAATAAAACTATAACTTCACTTCTCCCTACACAGTCAACTGAAATGCAATTAACAAAGCCAAGACAATACTTACAACTTTCCATAGCTCTATCCTTCAATTTGGTCTCTTGGAGGAACAAGATATTGGGAACTTCCTTTTTTTATCACATCTCAAAGGGCTCAAATTCCTTGTGGGTTCCCAAACCCACAGGAATTCCAACTAAGGATTTTCATGGTTGTTGATGGGTCTGGGACCCAACCTCCTCCGATAATAAAGCTTGTTTTGCCATGGGAACTTCATCTCGGATTCCTTTGATCTCAACTCGTTTATGTTTTCACATCAACCGTTTTGCCTTTTCCTCAAAACTAGTCGTTTTCCTCTTCACTGCATCAGAAAGGAAAAGATCTTCAGATGGATTGGGTTTCATGGGCCTTTGCCTACCTTTGCACCTTTGGCAACCCACAGCTGCACCATGTTTAGTACACTCAGTCTGCATGCCCACTAAATGGGATGCTTCCACTATCGAGCCCACGGCCACCTCGCCCAAATCAATTGTCAACTGCCCTTGGCCCTCTTAGTTCTCATAAAAGACTGTCTAGAATCTTCATCTTCCCCTTGAATCTGTCTTTTATCCTGAGAATCACGTACCATAATTGAATTCCCAAATGCCACATCTCCCCCATTTTCAAAACTTCTCTTTTGAATTTGAATATGGCAATTATCCAACCCAATATTCGTGTCGAACATAACGGAATCCATATTCTGAGTTGATTCAACTGCAATATCATCCTCTTGATTTTCCACCTATGCCATTTTTGTTGTCATTGTCGCCATTGGGGGCTATTTCTAGTCAACTCCTTTCAATTTGGTCAAATTTTCACCTCCTCTGCCACCTTTACTACTAACATGCAACCACTGATCATATGGGTACACATCAGTCTTGTCATTAATGGTCATGCAATCTACACATTCAAGATGTCCATGTCCCAATTTGCCACATAAATAGCAGAAATCCAGCAAACGTTCATAAGAGAAATTAACCTAGTATGGTTCCTTGGATCCAATACAGATTTTTTTTCCTTCTTAGTAAAGGTTTTGACACATCCATACACACACGGGCCCTCATAAACTCCCTCCAAGCCATTTCCCCCTTTTCAAGATCAACCTCTTCAACCCGACCAATAGCGCTACCAATTAGATTTCCTACATACTCATTTCTAGCCATAAGAGGAAGATCATGAATACTGACCCAAAACAAAGCTTCCGTCAATTGGATACGATGGACTTGTTGGGATCCATCGAAATCCTTGACCAACACCAGTTTTTTATCAAATGACCAAGTCCCTCCCGAATCACCTTCTCTTTATCCCTAGCATCTTCAAATTCAACAAGGATAAACAACGAATCTAAATCATGAAACTTCAAGAATCTCACTGGACGCCAAATCTTCTTAATGGTTTGTTTAAAAGGCTCTCAATTACAATGGAATTTTGTAAACAACTGAACTATCAAACATTTTTCTCCTCTAGTAATGTTATCCTTCGATAACTCTGGTTCCACAAGAATTTCCTTTTGCTCTTGCTTAGTGAGAGAAAGTTTTGCACAGTGACACTCTAACTCGTCTTCCATACCAGCACAACAATTTTCATCAATCAAGAGAAACGAGAGAGGACCCTTATCAGTCGCTATTATGGATTTTCACCAACAATCTTATTAATCACCTAAACACTATATCTTTCCTGAGCATGAAGTTTTGGAGACAGTTCAAGTCGAATTAGACCTAGAGCATGCAAGTAGAAAATTTAGCCGCAATTTTAATGTTAAGATCATAAAGAAACAATAAGAGAAAAAAGAGTTGTTTTGCTACATTTGTCAAATAAGTAAGATAATCACTTATTCAATTGATAATTTAAATGTTCAAAAAAAAAAGTTTTTAACATTAAATATGCCTTGTAACGCTTACACTCAATCACAACACTTCTTCCCACTACACTACTCCTTCTTTCCAGCTACACAGCATACCCTCCCCCTTTAGAGAACCTTGCCCACAAGGTGAGGGAGTTTTTCACGTAATTTCCAATAAGCCTCCCAAGTAGCCTCCTCCAAAGCAACACCCTTCCATTGTACCAAAACTTCTATCAATGGCCTGTTATTCACTTTTCTTGTTCTTCTCTGCAGTATGCACTCAGGTTCTAGAGCAAGTTCCCCATGAAAATTAACTGGAGGTAACATAGACACAAGAGAAATTAAATGGCCTAACTTCTTCTTTAAGCATGAAACATGAAAAACTTGATGCAAACTGGAAGCCAGAGGCAAATTCAATTTGTATGCTACCTGACCAACCCTCTCAAGGATCTGAAATGGTCCAAAGAATTTAGGACATAATTTGTGACATCCCATTTTTATTTATATTTTCACTGAATGAATATTTTAATTTAATTATAATAATAGTTCTTTTATTTTAAATTATCGGATTTTAATTGGATTTTATTTGCTGTTGAGTTTAAAATTACTGTTTAATTAATTTTAGCTCGTTTTTGGATTTAAAATTTCATAGTTGGTTTTTACTAGTTATTTATTATATTTTAGCTTGACGTTGTGTTTAAAATATTTTCTTGGTGTTTATTTATTTATTTGATGTAGTGTTTATTTTATTTTAGTCGTTTTATGTATTTATTATCGTTTTCGGCGGAACAGTTTCTGGATCCTGGAAGTGAGGATTAGACCTCATTTCTTTTCTCCATCTTTTTCTTTTCTCTTTTTCCTTTTTCCTTCTTCTCTTTTTCTTTCCTTTTTCTTTCTTTCTTTTCTTCCTCCCCGTTTCTTCCCCGCGCGCACGTCTCTCTCTCCCTTCTCTTTTCTCTTCCGCGTAGCTGATAAAAGGTTAGAATTGCATAATAAAGTTGTTTAAATGGGTGATTTATTTTATCAAATAAAGATTGAACACTTAATTATGCATCAAATTCTAATATTGAATGCAAATTAATTGATGTCAATATTTTATATACATAAAGTTCTATATTTGCCTTTGAAAGAAATATATTTTTTATGTACTGCAGGGCATTTATGAAAATACTAAAAGAGAATGGAACTCACGGCTGGAACTCAAGGGAGCAAGCAGAAAATCAGCACATGCAGAAAGATAGAAAGGCCACCCACTCCCAAGTTAGGCCACCCACTCCACCATTCTTCAAAGTTAGGCCACCCACTCCCAAGTTAGGCCACCCACTCCACCATTCTTCAAAGTTAGGCCACCCACTTCAAAGTTAGGCCACCCACTCCCAAGTTAGGCCACCCACTCTTGAGAAATGGTAGGATGCTCTCTCCTATAAATAGGAGAGAGCTCAGAAGAGAAAGGGCATCAAGGCAGTGGAGACGAAGGAGAGAAGACAGAACTTTAAAACTTAGCTTTCATTTTTCAGTTTCATTCTCATTTCATTCGGCAGTTGTTGTTCATTTTAATTCATTTTTCAGTTTCATGCTTCTGTTTTAGTTTTCATTCAGCATCAGTTTATTTTACAGCTTTAATTTGAAACTTAAGGAAGCAAGTTTTCTTTCCATGTTAAAGCAAGCTTTCTTTGTATTCATCTAGGAAATAATTTCTTTTAGTGTTTATTTTATTTAGAGCTCAACTTCAATTTGAGTGTGTAATTTATTTGAAATTTTAATTTAATTGAGAGTTCAATTTCTTTTAGGATGCATTTTATTTAGAGCGTTTATTTTATTTGAGAAATCATTTTATCTGGAAGTTCAGATTTTTGGATTGGAGAACGCAGTCTCCATTTCCAAACATCAAGTTTATTCCTTACAATTCCTGTTTTTATTTAATTTCAGTTTAATGTCTTATATTTTCCGTGCACATTTAATTTCTGTCTATTTAAATTACTGTCATTTATTTTTTTTTGCACCTTTAATTTCTGTTTATTTAAATTACTATCATTTATTTTTCTCGCACTTGTAATTCCTCTATTTAGGTTAATGTCATTTATTTTCTTGCATCTTTAATTCCTATTATTTAAATTAATGTCATTTATTTTTCTTGTTCTTTTAAATTTCAGTCTATTAATTTCAGCAATTTTAATTTAGTTTCATGCATTTTCATTCCTTACTTTTCATCGCTGCATTCAAATCCGACAAACAAATCTAAAAACATGAATCTAGTCCATGACTAGTAAAATTTCCATCCATTGCACATACCATTTATTTTTTTTTTCTTTGTGAAGTTTTTCACAATTTTTCAACGAGTTTAAATTTTGAGTAAATTTTCCCTGAGGAGACGATCTAGGAATTTATTCCTTATTATTACACGACATCCTCCTGCACTTGGGATAGCATTAATGCTACTCATTTTTGAGTGAGTCAAGTTTTTGGCGCCGTTGCCGGGGAAAGTAGTTTAAATTTAAACTCGTTAATTTTTTTTTTTTTTTTTTTTTTATGCTTCGCTAAACTGATGTTTCATGTCATGGGTAAGAGACAGTTCAAATAGGTTGCTTAGAGTCACATCGAGTGTTGAGAGTAGTATACACAGCTTGGAGATAGATAGCTCGCCTATCTTTTCTTTGAGTGAGTCAGGTGGCAAAATTGAAATTAAAACAGAAAACATGGCTGCACCTGCACCACGCACTCTTAAGGACTATTTGCAACCCACTCGTACCACTACACCTTCATGCATTATTTTACCAGAAAATGCACCCAATTTCTCTATTAAGCATGGCATGATGTCAGTGATACCTCAGTTCCACGGGATGGATTCTGAGAGTCCGTACCAGCACTTAACAGATTTTGAGTTGGCTTGTGCCACATTTATCACTAGGGCTGTTACTGATGAGTTCATTAGACTTCGTTTATTTCCTTTCTCTTTAAAGGATAAAGCGAAGATTTGGTTTAACTCTTTAAGACCCAACTCTATTTCTAGTTGGTCTGATATGCAGCGTGAATTCTTACAAAAAATTTTTCCCTTTCAGAGAACTCAATTTTTGCAAGAGCAAATCAGCCAATTCAATCAGAGACCTGATGAGACCTTTCAGGCCAGTTGGGAAAAATTTAAAGATTTGATGAACATCTGTCCACATCATGGTTTTGAATCTTGGAGGTTGGTGAGCTATTTTTACACTGGCCTCACTCCGGAATGCAAGCAATTTGTTCAGACAATGTGCAATGGGGAGTTCTTTAGCAAGGAACCTGATGAAGCACTGTCATTTTTTGACTACCTTGCTGAGAGCGCGCAACAGTGGAATACTCGTACTGATCGAGTTCCATCAACAGCACAACCACTGAGAGCTATTTCTGGAGGGGGTAGATACGAGCTTAAAGGGGACACTGATGTTCAAGCCCGAATAACTGCTTTAACTAGAAGAATGGAGGTCATGGAAATGGACAAAGTAAAGGCTGTGAAAGTAGCAGAGGCATGTTCTATATGTGCTGATTCAAACCATAAGACCAAAGACTGCCCGATAATGCCAGTGTTTCAAGAAAGTGGGTCGGAGCAGATGCAATCAACTAATTGGGTGAATAGAGCACAAAATCAGCCTTTCTCCAACACATATAATCCGGGGTGGCGGAATCATCCAAATTTCTCATGGAGAAATGATCAACCTGGTCGGTCCCCACCACCTCAACAGCAACCATTTCATCAGAGTGCTCCTCAGCATCAGTATCCGTCATATCAGAATCCTCAGAGCTATCCTCCTGTAGCTCCGCCTGGATTTCAACCTCATATGGCTGCACAGAGTTTTCAACCTTCATCATCTGCAAAGAAAACTCTAGATGATAGTATGGCACAGATGGCCAATACACTTCAACAATTCATGCAGATTCAGGCCACCACAAATAATCAAAATACTCAGGCCATAAATGAGTTGCGTGGCACTATGAACAAGATGAGCACAACCTTGAGCACCCTGGAGAAAGGGAAATTTCCAGCACAGCCTCAACCTAATCCTCAAGTATACAGGCAGCAACAACAACAAGTGCATAATGTCTCAGGGGACGTTATTGAGACAGCGAAGGCAGTCCTTACTTTGAGAAGTGGGAAAGAAGTTTCCCGACCAGAAATGCCTATAGACACACAGGAAGTTGCTCCTACACCTGAAGATATAACGGAGACTGATGAAATTAAGAAAGAACTAGAGGTAGTGAGACCAGAGTTGAAGAAGCCTGTGACTGTAGATGCTGAAACTACCAAGGGATACCAACCTGTGGTTCCTTATCCTCAAAGATTGGCGGCTGGCCAAAAGAGCAGGTATCACACGGAGATTCAAGAGATTTTCAAGCAAGTGAAAATCAATATTCCACTTTTGGATGCCATACAACAAGTACCTTCATATGCAAAATTTTTGAAGGACTTGTGTACAGTGAAGAGGAAGCTGAATGTAAAGAAGAAAGCCTTCCTGACGGAGCAAGTTAGTGCATTAATATTGAGCGAGACTCCTCAGAAGTTTGGAGATCCCGGCTCTCCCAACATTTCCATTATGATCGGCGAATCACGCATTGGGAGAGCTCTACTTGATTTGGGGAGTAGTGTGAACTTGCTACCGTTCTCAGTTTATGAACAATTGGGATTGGGTGAGCTGAAAAAGACCTCCATCATGCTACAACTGGCTGACAGATCAGTTAAGGTACCAAGGGGTATTGTAGAGGACGTGTTGGTCCAGGTGGACAAATTCTACTACCCAGTGGATTTTGTAGTTCTTGATATGCAGCAGCCAGCCTCCACTATTTACCAAGCTCCTGTCATCCTTGGAAGACCATTTCTAGCTACATCAAACGCTTTGATTAATTGCAGAAGTGGAGTGTTGAAGCTTACCTTTGGGAACATGGCACTTGAGTTGAACGTTTTCAACGCTTGCAAGATGCCAACACATTTTGATGACACAAGTGAATTGAATGCTGTGGAGAGTTTGACATCAACAGAGTCTATTTGCTCAACCTCTCCTTTCTCTGATGATGATTATATTTTTCAGACATCTGAATATTTACTTGATGAGAAAATTGATCATATCAATGAAAATGACTTTGAATTTCTTGATTATTTTGCAGATTCTTTACCACTTGAAGTACAATTTGCCGGAGCAAGATGGAAACCCCAGTTCGAAGCTTTACCACCACCAGACATGCTTAGATCTTCAGAGGAAGAAGTTCCCCGATTGGAACTAAAACCGCTTCCTCAAGATTTAAAGTATGCGTTCCTTGGACCTGAAGAAGGCACTTTTCCGGTGGTGATTTCCTCAAAACTAAATCAGAAGGAGGAAGCCAAATTGATTGAAATATTAAGAAAGCATCGAGGCGCAATTGGTTGGACAATAGCCGACATCAAAGGCATTGATGCCGCTATATGTACCCACAGAATTCATCTTGAAGACGATGCTAAACCAGTTCGTGATGCTCAACGTAGGCTCAATCCTACCATGAAGGAAGTTGTGAAAGAGGAAGTGCTTAAGCTACTCGCAGTGGGTATCATTTACCCCATCTCAGACAGTAAGTGGGTAAGTCCAACTCAAGTGGTACCAAAAAAATCTGGTTTAACTGTCATACAAAATGAGAAAAATGAGTTAATTCCAACTCGAATGGTTACTGGCTGGAGAATGTGCATTGATTATAGAAAACTTAATTCAGCCAGTAGGAAGGATCATTTTCCTTTACCATTTTTGGATCAAATTTTGGAAAGAGTGGCTGGAAATGCATATTATTGTTTCTTGGATGGCTATTCTGGTTATTATCAAATTGCTGTAGCGCCTGAGGATCAGGAGAAAACCACTTTCACCTGTCCTTTTGGCACTTTTGCTTTTACTAGAATGCCTTTTGGTTTGTGTAATGCTCCAGCTACTTTTCAGAGATGCATGATGAGTATTTTTTCTGACATGATTGATGATATTTGTGAAATATTCATGGATGATTTCTCTGTTTTTGGAAAAACTTTTGAAAGTTGTTTGCATAATTTGGCACGTATTCTCCAAAGATGTGAGGAAAAAAATCTTTTACTTAATTGGGAGAAGTGTCAATTCATGGTTACTCAGGGCATTGTTTTGGGACACATTGTTTCCTCTGAAGGTATAAAGGTCGACAAGGCAAAGATTGAATTAATATCTAAACTTCCTATTCCTAGGACGGTTAGGGATATTCGTTCTTTCCTTGGTCATGCTGGTTTTTATAGGCGGTTTATTCAAGGGTTTAGTTCTATTGCAAAACCTTTGTGCACTCTTTTACAAAATGACATTGAATTTGTTTGGACTGATGAGTGCCAAAAAGCTTTTGATACCCTTAAAAATTCGCTTACCACTGCTCCTATTGTGCGACCCCCGCAGTGGGACATTCCCTTTGAAATCATGACAGATGCAAGTGATTATGCCTTAGGAGCTGTTTTGGGTCAGCGTGTGGATAATAGACCATGTGTGATTTACTATGCTAGTAGAACCTTGAATGATGCCCAGAAAAATTATACCACTACTGAAAAAGAACTGCTTGCAGTGGTTTTTGCACTTGATAAATTCAGGGCTTATATTCTTGGTTCTCCTGTTACTATTTTCACTGACCACTCTGCTCTTAAGTATTTGTTGGCTAAAAAAGATGCAAAACCACGCTTGATTCGATGGATTCTATTACTTCAAGAGTTCAACATCAACATTAGGGACAAGAAAGGAGTTGAAAACGTGGTAGCTGACCACCTCTCTAGATTGTCATCTCCTTCTTCAAATGTCAGCCTCCCTCTTGATGATAGTTTTCCGGATGAGCACCTGTTTGTGGTAAATAAAGTTCCCTGGTATGCTGACATAGTCAATTATCTGGTGACTGAGCAAATGCCTTCTGAATGGTCAACCCAAGATAAGCGTCGGTTTCTATCTGAGGTAAAACATTTCTACTTTGATGACCCTTATCTTTTCAAATATTGTTCGGACCAATTGATTCGAAGATGCATTCCTGATGATGAGTTTTCTTCAGTATTGAGATTTTGTCATATGGGTGCATGTGGTGGTCATTTTTCAGCGAAGAAAACAGTGGCAAAAATTTTGCAAAGCGGTCTTTATTGGCCGTCTATGTTTAAGGATGCTTACAATTTTTGCAAAGCGTGTGTGTCTTGTCAAAAGTTAGGAGCTATTAGCAAAAGAAACATGATGCCCCTTTCCCCCATTCTTACTTTAGAAATCTTTGATTGTTGGGGAATAGACTTCATGGGACCTTTTCCGGTTTCCTTTGGAAACACATATATTTTATTGGCTGTGGACTATGTTTCAAAGTGGGTTGAGGCCATCGCTTGCAAAACCAATGACCATCATGTTGTATTAAAATTTTTACAATCTTTGTTTGCTCGATTTGGCATGCCCAAGGTTATCATTAGTGATGGGGGTTCTCATTTTTGCAATAAACCATTTTCTACACTTGTAAAAAAATATGGTATTACACATCGAGTTTCCACCCCCTATCACCCCCAAACAAATGGGCAAGCTGAATTGGCAAATAGAGAAATAAAACTCATTCTGGAGAAAACGGTAAATCCTAATAGGAAAGATTGGTCGATTAAGCTTCTTGATGCTTTGTGGGCATACAGGACAGCTTTTAAAACAAATCTAGGGATGTCTCCCTATCGATTAGTTTATGGTAAAGCTTGTCATTTACCTGTTGATATTCAGCATCGAGCTCTTTGGGCCATAAAACATGTTAACATGTCACTTGATGAAGCTTCAGGGTTGAGAAAATTGCAGATTAATGAATTGGATGAAGCTCGTCGGAATGCTTATGACAACGCGCAATTGGCAAAGGAACGGATGAAAATTCTGCATGATCAGAAAATTCATCCAAAGCATTTCACAATTGGCCAGGAAGTTCTCCTTTACAACTCTCGCTTGCATATTTTTCCTGGAAAGTTGAAATCACGATGGAGTGGACCATACATTGTAAAGACTGTTCATCATCATGGTGCGGTAGACATTGTCAATCCGAAGAATGGTAATAGCTTCACTGTCAACGGACAACGTCTAAAGTCATTTCTGAAGGATTTTGATCCACATGAAGAGATCTTGCTTGTGCAAGATCCCAGGGAAGTGTTTTGATTCGTTTCTCCTTCTGTACAGTTTTCTTTACTTGCATTTTCTTTTATTTGTTCTTTTGCATTTGATTTTATTTTTCTTGTTGTTTGTTTGTTTTGTTTTGTTCTTTTGCATCTTTCGTTCGATTCAGTGAGGACTATGTCTCTCACTAGTTAGGAGCGAAACCATGGCATTGTGTAAAAATAAAAAAATAAAAAAAAATAAAAATAAAAATAAAAATAGATAGATTTTATTTAAAAATGCTTTTACATAAACTTGAGGTTCTTAGCCTCAGATTGGAGACGCTCATTCTCTTCATACAAAATCATGTCAGCCCTATTCATAGGAGCTGGCAAGCGGAATGAAGAACTCAATAGAGATTTCAACTGTTTATTCTGCTGCCGAAGGATTCCTTCCCTTGTGTGAGACTCTTGAACAATGCGTTGAAGTACAGCAATTTGTTCTTTTAGCCTTTCAACCTCATGGTTTTTGGCTTGAACCCGCTGGGAAAAAGCAACAATAGAGGATGAGTAGCGAGTTCCGAGACTCACCAAATCATAGATAGCATCAGAGTCTGACTTATTAGCCATGCTATCATTTTCTTGCTGCAACATGGCACCAATGGCAGCTGCAGAAAGGACAGGAGGTTGAGATGTAGAAGAATGAGCCATTGAGAAAGGGATTGAGAACTTAAGGCGAGAATGTTGAAGGAATGCAGATGAGTTATAGAGATAAGAAGAGAACTTGATGCGGATTGAATGAACTTTGAGACTGATTTTATAGAGAGAGCATGAAGAACAAGTCCGGAGCCTTCAATCTCGTTTGTCAACAACATCAGGCGTTTATTTTCAAATCTCTAGCCACACTTGTCTGGTCACGGACGGATCCACCGAAAAAAAAAAAAAAAAAAAATTTCAGTAATCTCGTTAATTTCAGTTATCTTTTGCTAATTTTCTCGTATTCTCTTTTTGCAGGTACGATTTTTTGACGAAAAATGGATTAAGGAACATTGCTTTCATATTCATATCAGTTGGTAATCTCGTTCCAAAACTTTTTATTTTACTTTCTTGCTTGTTTTTATTTCTTTTGCTTTTTGTATCTTCTAACTTTGATAGAAATTTACTCCCTGTGTGCACTCGAGTATTTCAGGTGACATCTTTCCTCTTTACTCTTTCGTTTCAATATATGTTCTGCAGTGTTTATCTTGCTTAAATTCATGCCTGCATAACATATATCGTCGAACATTCATTTGCTGAACATTGAGGACAATGTCAAATTTAGTTGGGGGGAGAGAGTTTCTGTTGAATTTTTTTTTTTTGAAGATATATTAGTACTAAAAAAAAAAAAAAATGATTTGTTGAAGTAATGGAACATGTGGAATGTAGTGCAAATATGAGTATATGTCAAAAGAGGGACTTATCCATTTTATTTAGTTGTTAAACCAAGGGAAAGATGTTAAGAGTTTTGCTTAAACACACACAACACATACCCGGAAGGCCTAGAAAGACTACATTGAGTCATTGTTGGTTGATTTACACTTCAATTGTTTGAGACTCTAATGAACCATATCCTAATGGCTTAGGAAGAAATTTGAATTAAATGAGAAAAGGGACAAGCCAGGGATCAAAAAAAAAAAAAAAAAAAAAAAAAAAAAAAAAAAACAAAAACAAAAACAAAAACAAAAAAAATAACATTTGTGTAGTGGAAAAGGCTGCCTATTACCGGGGTCCTTACAAAAGAAGTAGGCGCCTTTCAAAGTGTAATAGCGTGAAAGCCGCCACTACAATGGTTTTGAATTAGAGTAAGACCATGTGGTTTTCTCAGATTAGTTGTTGTGATTGAAATTATTAATGCCTCTTGGTAGTCAATCTTGGAATTCTAACCCCATTTCCATGCACTTAAAAGAAAGCAAGCTTTGTTACATGTAATTCCCTTGGTTGATTAACTAAATTGTGTATAAATCTCTCAGTTGATACAAAATTCAGATTAATCTATCTCCAGTGTTCTTAAACTCAACAAATCTATTTCATGGCATGTGATTCTCAGATTTTCTCAAGTTGGTAATTTCACCTTTGCATGAATTCATTCGCTTTATTTGCTAGAGTCTAGCAAAAAGCTAGTTGGGGGGTGTGATAAAAGGTTAGAATTGCATAATTAAGTTGTTTAAATGGGTGATTTATTTTATCAAATAAAGATTGAACACTTAATTATGCATCAAATTCTAATATTGAATGCAAATTAATTGATGTCAATATTTTATATACATAAAGTTCTATATTTGCCTTTGAAAGAAATACATTTTTTATGTACTGCAGGGCATTTATGAAAATACTAAAAGAGAATGGAACTCACGGCTGGAACTCAAGGGAGCAAGCAGAAAATCAGCACATGCAGAAAGATAGAAAGGCCACCCACTCCCAAGTTAGGCCACCCACTCCACCATTCTTCAAAGTTAGGCCACCCACTCCCAAGTTAGGCCACCCACTCCACCATTCTTCAAAGTTAGGCCACCCACTCCCAAGTTAGGCCACCCACTCCACCATTCTTCAAAGTTAGGCCACCCACTCCCAAGTTAGGCCACCCACTCCACCATTCTTCAAAGTTTGGCCACCCACTCTTGAGAAATGGTAGGATGCTCTCTCCTATAAATAGGAGAGAGCTCAGAAGAGAAAGGGCATCAAGGCAGTGGAGACGAAGGAGAGAAGACAGAACTTTAAAACTTAGCTTTCATTTTTCAGTTTCATTCTCATTTCATTCGGCAGTTGTTGTTCATTTTAATTCATTTTTCAGTTTCATGCTTCTGTTTTAGTTTTCATTCAGCATCAGTTTATTTTACAGCTTTAATTTGAAACTTAAGGAAGCAAGTTTTCTTTCCATGTTAAAGCAAGCTTTCTTTGTATTCATCTAGGAAATAATTTCTTTTAGTGTTTATTTTATTTAGAGCTCAACTTCAATTTGAGTGTGTAATTTATTTGAAATTTTAATTTAATTGAGAGTTCAATTTCTTTTAGGATGCATTTTATTTAGAGCGTTTATTTTATTTGAGAAATCATTTTATCTGGAAGTTCAGATTTTTGGATTGGAGAACGCAGTCTCCATTTCCAAACATCAAGTTTATTCCTTACAATTCCTGTTTTTATTTAATTTCAGTTTAATGTCTTATATTTTCCGTGCACATTTAATTTCTGTCTATTTAAATTACTGTCATTTATTTTTTTTTGCACCTTTAATTTCTGTTTATTTAAATTACTATCATTTATTTTTCTCGCACTTGTAATTCCTCTATTTAGGTTAATGTCATTTATTTTCTTGCATCTTTAATTCCTATTATTTAAATTAATGTCATTTATTTTTCTTGTTCTTTTAAATTTCAGTCTATTAATTTCAGCAATTTTAATTTAGTTTCATGCATTTTCATTCCTTACTTTTCATCGCTGCATTCAAATCCGACAAACAAATCTAAAAACATGAATCTAGTCCATGACTAGTAAAATTTCCATCCATTGCACATACCATTTATTTTTTTTTTCTTTGTGAAGTTTTTCACAATTTTTCAACGAGTTTAAATTTTGAGTAAATTTTCCCTGAGGAGACGATCTAGGAATTTATTCCTTATTATTACACGACATCCTCCTACACTTGGGATAGCATTAATGCTACTCATTTTTGAGTGAGTCAGTAGCCACCTTTGACCGCCCGTTTCTCCGCCGTCCGGTGGAGGTGTCGTACACCACCCCCGCCATTCTCTTCCCCTCCCATCAGACTACATCCCCACCAATTTTCAGAGCCATCGGACCCGCCGTTAGCCGCCACGAGCCCCTGGAAGTTGCTGCCCCTGCTCTGTTTTTCCCACTGTTGCCGATTTCTTTCTCCGCCCAGAACTGCCGCTCGCTGGAGGCGTGGCCTACACCACCCACCCAGAAATCTTCCCCTCCCTCCGGTGCACCACCCCACCAAAGATTTCCCCCAACCGTGCCGCCGTTTAGCCAGAAAAGTGCATCTAAGCCGCATGGTTTTTCACCGTTTCTGGCGCCGTCGCACCACCTCCGGCCACCATTTCTTCACCACTTCTTCCCCTACCTCTTGCCGACCTAACCCACCCATTTCCGGCCTAGATCCATCGCCGGAGCAGATCCCACGAGCTCAACTCCGATTTGCCCGGTTTTTGCTTCCACCGCCGTTTCCAGCGCCACCCAAGGCCAAAACTCACTTCCACTAGCTTCATAAACATCCCTAGACCATTCCCTATCAATTTGGTGTCTTGGTTTGTCCCCGTTCAAAAGTGGGTATTTTGCGACCCACGGCTACAGTGCATTTGCACTGTTACTTTGCTTTCCGCTCATCGTTTGCCGCGCGTCGAACCTTCTAAAAATCATATATATCGCTGTAAGTATTTTCCAAACTCTACTTTTAGATTTAAATATATTTTGCTCTTTCAATAATTTATTTGGTTGGTTGGTTGATTCCGGACTGAGTCCGAGGAGTTCGGGGGTCGGGTGGATGGAGGACGGAGTTGCTTGATTTGTTGATTTATGCTTGGTTGGTTGTGTCGTGCTTTGAGTTTGCATTTACATGGTGCGTGCACGTGCATTTTATTTTAATTGGAAAAAATTCTGTTTTATTGACGTAAATGGATTTTCGGGTGCGTGCGTATCACGAGCCCAAGCCGGGATGGGTTATTATCCCGGTGGAGCTCCTCTGGTCACTCGGAGTGGATAATACTGAGTGACATTCCCTGGGTTGTCGCTGGGCGACGACCGGATCGCACGATACGGTAACGCTGTCGTGTCGACTCCGTGGTCCCTAGAGTGGCGGGGACTAGAGGATGGCCTGGCCAGGTACGCGCGGGGCGCGAGTCTGGGCATCGCTCGTGTAGGTGTCACACGCGTAGTCGTTACCTGCGGTGTGGCACAGAGCCAGAGTGTGCGGATGATCCCTAGGGGAGATCATGGTGCATGCATAATCGGATTGGTTTTTATGGTTTTCGGATACGGGCCATTTTCTGGGAAAATTGCGATGATGTGTTGAGGACTTGTGATCCATTTTCTGGGAAAATGGTGGTTTGGGCCATTATCTGGGATAATGGCGATGCTTGGTTTTAAACGATATGTTTTGGGCCGTTATCGGGGATAATGGCGAGATTTTGTTTAAAGGATATGTTTTTGGGCCAAATGGGTTTTTGGCGTGCGTGGAAAATATGGTTTATGAGTTTTGTGCATTGGCATTTATTCATGCATATTGTTTGAGTTTAATATGCTTTTATCTAGTGGTGTTTGGATTTTACTTACCTGCGGCACCATTTTTGGTACCGTAGATTTTGGTGCAGAGTTCGAGGAGGAGGAGGAGGCTGAGCCCGATGATGCGGCTCCGCCGGAGATCTGAGTTGAAGTTAATGTATTGGTTTTGGGCTTTGAAACAATATTTGTGACTTGTAATATTTTATTATGTATCTTTGAACCGCTTTGTATTTTATTTAAGAAAAATTCTGGTACTTAGTTTTATGTCTTTGCTATCCGCTGCGTATTTCTTCGTGCACATGTGTCGCTTGCACACACTTGGCACTCGTCGATAGGGTGGTGACCCGTGTTGTCACCATCCGGACGTCTCAATTTCCCCGTGTTTGTATGTGGGGATTTGGGGGCGTCACATAATTTTTAGTTTTTCCTAACAACTAAGTATTGTTGCCTATAAGGCTGCAACCTGAGAAAGACCCAATCCACAACCTGGAATTCCCTTTCGGTTATGAGCTTATCAACTTGATACCTTATCCTTTCTTGCCCAACTTGCAAATTGCTTTTTAAAAAAGCCAAAATTTGCTCCCTTGTTCTCAACACTTTTTCCACTTCCTGGTTAGCAGACAAGCTAGGAATATAAGATTGAAGTTTAGTTAGGGCTCTGCCATAAACCACTTCATAAGAGGTTAATTTGGTATAAGTATGGCATGAGGTATTATACCACCACTCAGCCAAAGTTAGCCAATCAAACCATGATTTGGGATTGTCAACTGCAAAGTTTCTCAGAAAATGCTCTAAGCATTTATTGACTGCCTTAATTTGACCATCACTTTGAGGTTGATAGGCCAAAGAATAGAATAGGGTTACTCCTTGTAATCTAAATAATTTTTTCCAAAAGGAACTAGTAAAAGTAGCTCCTCTATCATAAACAATATTCAGGGGTATACCATTTAATTTAAAGACATGCTCGAAAAATAACAAAGCCACTTTTGTTGCTGTAAAGGGATGTTTTAAGGCCATGAAATGGGAGTATTTTGATTGCCTACCCACCATCACCATCACCATTGAATACCCTTTGGAAACTAGTAATCCTTCCACAAAATCCATGGACAATTTTGTCCAAATATTCTAAGGCACAAGCAAGGGTTGTAATAAGCTAGCAGGATGCATATTTTCTACTATATTTCTTTGACATGTTTCACACTCTCTAATGAAGCTCTTCACATCTCTTTTTAACCTCGAACAATAAAAATCACATCTTGCTCTCTGTAGAGACTTCTTAAACCCTGAATGTCCAGCAAAAGGACAAGAGTGTATAAAATGCAACAACTTCATCTTTAACTGCTGAGAATTAGGCACATAAATCTTGCCTTTCCTAAATAATACCCCATGTTTCAAAGTAAAAACAGAATGAGTATTAGACCCATCTTTCATCAAAATCAATTGCTACTAAATTACTGGGTTTTGTGGTATAAGCGTGTTTAAGCTCTTCTAACCATATTGGTGTAGGAAATGAGATAACATACATTATAACTTCATCTTCTTGGCAGTCTTTTGGAGACAAGCATCAACCATCTTGTTCTCTACTCCCTTTTTATATTCTATGGAAAACTCATAGCTCAACAACTTTGAGCTCTTGTACCTACTTTTTGTTCCAACAAGTATTTTAAACCCAAATGATTAGTTCTTATTGTGAAAACTGACCCCAACAAGTAAGGCCTCATTTTTTAATGGCTAAGACCAATGCCAGTATCTCCTTTTCATAAGTAGAGAGTGCCAAATTTTTTTTCCGTTCAAGGCTTGGTTCAAAAAAGCAATAGGCTTTTTATTTTGCATCAACACAACACCCAAGCCTACTCCACATGCATCACACTCAATCACAAACTTTTGAGTAAAGTCTGGAAGTGTTAACACAGGTGGACTCACAACAGCTCTTTTCAACTCTTCAAAGGCCATAGTAGCTGCCTCTTACCACAAGAATGCATCCTTTTTAAGCAATGAAGTTAATGGGGTTGCAATCTGCCCATAGCTCTTAATAAATTTTCTGTAATATCTAGTTATACCCAAAAAAACCCCTCAAGGTTTTAAGAGTTTTTGGAACTGGCCAATCAACCATTGCTTCTAATTTCCTCAGGTCAGCTCTCACACCCTCCCTGGAAATTAAATGGCCCAGATATTCAATCTCTTGGCATGCGAAATTACACTTAGACTTCTTAGCATACAACTAGTTTTGCTTCAAAACCACCAAAACAATATCTAAGTGTGCCAAATGAGAATCTAGGTCCTTGCTATACACTATACTATCATCAAAGAACACAATAACAAATTTTCTAAAAAATGGTTTGAAAACATCATTCATGAGAGTTTGGAAAGTTAAGGGTGCATTAGTGAGTCCAAATGGTATAACAATGAACTCATAATGTCCCTCATGTGTTCTAAATGCAGTTTTGTGTATGTCTTGAGGCCTCATTCTTATTTGATGATAACCTAACCTAAAGTCAAGTTTTGAAAAATGGTTGAACCAAATAACTCATCTAACAATTCATCCACAACCGGAATGGGGAACTTATCTTTGATGGTAGCCTCGTTGAGAATTATGTAATCCATACACATTTGCCAAGAGTCATCTGCTTTTCTGACTAGAAGGACAGGTGATGAAAATGGGGATTGACTTAGTCGAATGACCCCAATCTTAAGCAATTCAGCTACTATACTTTCAATTTCTACCATCTAAAAAATGGGGGTATCTATATGGTCTCAAGGACATAGGTATAGATTCATTCTTTAAAATGATTTGGTGGTCTCGAGATCTATGGGGAGGAAGACCCTTAGGTTCTTCAAAAACCATTTCATACTTATGTAACAATTCAAAAATTTGAGTAGGCAAAATAGATTGTTTTTTAATAGGCTCCACAGCCATCAACTAGAGCCAAAAACCCTTTGAGCCAACTTTAGAAATAGCTACTAATTCTTAGTTATCAACCAACTAAGCAGTTGATTATGTTAATCCCTTTAACACCACAGTTTTATTGTCATAGGAAAACCACATAAGTAATTTTGCAAAGTTCCAGAGCATAGGTTCTAGTGATAGCAACCATTGTACTCCCATAACCACATCACAACCCCCTAAATCAAGGGTATAGAAATTATCCACAAACTTTGAACAATATCACCATTAGCCACTCGAACTTGAATGAACCTGTCTTTATTAACTGCCAATCCACATCTTTGTGTAGCTGTAGTATCCACAAAATTGTGGGTACTACAGTGTCAATTAAAATCACCTCCTTCTTCTTGTTAATTTGACCCACAATCCTCATTGTCTTAGGATTTGGACTACCCCCAATAGCTTATAAAGTAATCGAGGGAATATCACCAAACTGCACTACCTCTTCATCAGACACTTCTTTCTCTTGATTTTCAACAAAACCATCATCAAGAATATCCATACCTTCAAACAGATAAATCTTTGGCTTAGTACATCTTTGACCTTGATGCCACTTGTCTTCACAAAAATAGCACAGCCCTTTTTTCTTCTTTCTTGCATTTATGCCTCAAAAACCTTCTAATAAGGTAATTTGGCAATAGGTAAACCTTTAAGTGTACCCAATATCGATCCACTTGAAGATTGAGAAGCAGAATCTGTAGAATTGCCCCTCCAAGATCTCTTAGTTGACCACACATATTGCTCTTGTATTTTGGCCAAACCAAAAGCATCATTTAATGTAGTAGGATTAAGCATCCTAACTAGTAGCCTTACTTCATCTTTCAGACCACTTAAAAAATAGCTCAGCTTATTCTTTTCAGAAACCCCTTTTATCCTATTTGAAAGCAATTCAAATTATGCCTTATAAGTAGTGACAGATTGAGTTTGTTTTAAATGTGTTGGTGCTTCCATTGGATCATCATAAGCTGATGACCTAAACCTCACCTAAACAGCTTGTGTAAATTCTTCCCAGGAATGAAAAGTGCCAGCCTTACTGGCATCTTGAAACTAGATGAGGGCTTCCTCATCCACATGAAAAGAAGCTATGAAAATTCTTTGACTAGGAGGTACCTAATGATACAAGAAATACCGGTTGGCTCGATATATCCATGCTACAGAGTTCTTTCCAAAGAATCTTGGAAAATCCAGCTTTATCCCAATCTGTCTCCCATGTCTCGAGCATGCACCTCCCTTACATCTTCATGAAGCCCACCATTTCTATGTTGCTCAGGACTATCTTGATTGGTTCTTGCATTCTGTTCATTAACGATAGAATTATTACAACAAATTCTTGATATTTGTTGTAAAAGTTTCGAGAACATCTTTTCTTGACTTTCCCTTTACACCCTTGTTGCTTCTTGCTATTGAAATAAGATGGAAATGGCATCTTCTATCTATTTCTGCTGCCTTTCTTGCTATAGTCAAACTTGGTTGATTGCATCTACAACTTGCACGTGGGATCTTGTACCTTCTGCCATAGCTACCGACTGCTGATACCAACTATGATGGACCCTTGTAGAATTCCTTGTAACTAACTGAATCTTGACTACTTCGAGAGGGTCTTCCTCCAAAATACACGGGTTAAGGAATAGAGAGAGAGTATATGAGAGAGAGAGAGAGAGAGAGAGAGAGAGAGAGAGTGAGTGGTTGCACTAGATACCAGAGTTGGCCTCAAACCCAACTCATGGCTGCTTTTATATTCATTTATACAAAATTCCTCTGCAGATGGTTAAATGACTTTGTTTAACTTATCATGCTAAATGAATACCTCAAACGACAAGTTCATCACACATACACGACCTGTCGTAGTCTACTTCTCTTACATTTCATTAAAAGAAACGACATCGTATAGACTAAAGACTAACTAACATAACTACCCCTATCATTAAACCAAACAACAGCATATCAATCCTTTATTAGAAATTGTCTAAAGCTTCTTCTAATTCTTCTACACATTACACAGCAACTCTCACACTCAATCAGAGTACTACTTCTTCCCACTACACTACTCCTTCTTCCCAAGTACACAACAAAGTATACTTCCTTTTATTATGGATCTACTCCAAAATATTCAATCTGTGTTATTGAATAATCTCATTTTATCGGAATATTCATATATGATATATGAAGGGATCATACAATTTTATTCTAATCCCAAGAACAAATTAAAAATCTATGAAAAACAGGCATTTAATAATTAGTATTTGTACTCTTCTTATAAAAGCTGTAATAAAATTCATTTCCCAGCTATTAGAGTTTTGGTTATTTCTAACGTCTTTTTGTGCTTATGTTATTTTAAACATTTTATTTTGAAAAATGATTGGTTTAAACAAAATTTTTATAAAATAAAGTTAGTATATTAACATGGTTTAATGTCTTCCATCGAATTTAAAAGTTTTTTTATTGTTAAATAGTATAAGAAAAATATTTTCACACTGGTTTCAGTGTAATTATCTCACACAATTTGGTGGACGTTGGACTTTTATTTATAAAGTAAACTTGTACATAATTTGTTATTTATAGGATAAGATATATATATTAGTTTTTCAAATATTCAAACAAGATAAGATGTTATTTTTTGCTGCTGTGATTTGCTTTATCATCATTTGATTGTTGCTGAGTGTAATATTCACATGGTTGTGGAAATTTATCTTTACCTAATTGTGTAGCTGACTTTGAGTTGGTTTCTTCTTGATGATGTGTTCCAATATGCCCCCGCAATCGCAACGGTAGGTCACTTACATTGAGATTGGTCCATACATAAGATGAAGAAGCATGGATTTGGCAGCAGCTTGGTAAGTACGTTAGCTAGTTGGTCACGACTGGATAAAAATTGAACTTTCAGTTGTTGAGTGGCAACCTTTTCTCGAATAAAGTGGTAATCAAGGTCGATGTGCTTTGTTCTGGAATGGAAAGCTAGATTTGTAGTGAGGTAGGTTACATCAATGTTGTCACATTGTAAGATGGGAGCAGAGCTAGAGGTTATGCCAAGCTCATTAAGTAGATTTTGTAGCCATGTTAGCTCAACTGTTGCATTAGCAACCGCTCTGTACTCAGCCTTTGTGCTCGAGTGTTATACAGTTGATTGTTTTCAAGAACTCCAAGAGAAGTTGAGCCAATATGAGTAATTTCCAAACCTTGACCATTGCCAACTTGAATCTGATCTATGACATGGTACTCCTTTGACTGGAATGAGAGATTATTGAATTCTAGATTGAGGTGGTTGGTTATCCCTGTTACCCTTGTGTTTGGATACCAAGTGGGATTAGAATTTGTTGAATGCAAGCAGTGTAGGCTTGAGAAGGAGTACCTAAAGTGGAGGATCCTTGGTATGGGGGATCATACCGATTGTAGCATTTGGCAACAGTATGGCCCACTTTTTCAATTACTTGACAGATGGAACAAGGTGCTCCATTGGTGGAGTTTTTATGGCACCCACAATCACGTCCACGACCTCTATTAGAATGATAATTCGATCTATAGCTGTTGTTGGAGCTAGGAGAGGATGTGTGAGAGGCTACTCCATTTTTACTAGTAGTATTGACAGTTGCATTGCTCTAAAGAACTTTGTTGGTGGGTAAGTTGGAGTTCATGTGTGAGGAGATGACCATAGACAACATCAAGGGACATAGGTTCCACTCGGGTTGAGATGGAGGTAATGATGGAATCATATTAAGGGTTGAGCCCAGCAAGAATATAGGAGGTGATGTGATCATCACTTAGTGGTTCACCACAGGCAACAAAAATATCAGCAAAATTTTGTATTTGCTTAAAGTAGCCCCCAATGGAAAGATTTTCCTTTAAACAAGTTGGATGCAGACATGAGTGATAGGAGCACAAGAGGTGACAGAGTATAGTGTTTCAAGTTGGAGCCAGACATCACGGGAGGTTTCTTTGCCAATTACTTGGGCGAGAACAGTTTCGAAAAGGGAAGAAATAAGCAGATAGTATTATTTGGTCTTGCTGGCACCAATGACTATAGCCAAGACTGGGTATGACATTAGTTTGACTAGTTGGAGAAACAATGGTGCTAAGAGGTGGTGGACATAAAATACTCCCATCAAGATAAACCAAAGAGTTTTTTTGCCCTTTGAGGTAGGGGACAACTTGAGCCATCCATAGTCGATAGTTCTCACGTTTGAGTTTGAGTGTGAGAAGATGTTGAAGATTGGTAAGGGAAGCATGTTGAGTGGTGGGAGAGGAAGAGGATGTGGTTGAGGAACAAGAGGCCATCATATGAGGATCGGTAGATAGATGTCGAGTAGCTCTGGTACCATATAATAAAAATATTTGCACACTAGTTTTAGTGTAATTGTCTCACACAATTTGGTGGACGTTGGACTTTTATTTATAGAATAAACTTATATATAATTTGTTATTTACAAGATAAGATATATACACTAGTTTTTCAAATATTCAAACGAGATAAAATGTTATCTTTTGCTGCTGTGATTTGCTTTATCTTCATCTGATTATTGTTGAGCATAATCTTCACATGGTTGTTAAAATTTATCTTCATCTGATTGTGTGGCTGACTTTGAGTTGGTTTCTTCTTGATGATGTGCTGCAATAAATAGATATAATGTATTACATTAAGCCAATTCAGCTTATAAGCTTCCTGAGTATAAAATTTAGCTTATACATAACACTTCTCTTTTATGTTTTTACCATTTTAAACATCTTTTTGTATCCAATAAACATTGATATTACGATGTTTTTTTTCCCAACGTGGCTTTCCATGTTATTCATTATTTTTCATTATTGTCACATTTATTCCTCATTTGTAAATGGATTTTATCACTATTTATCTTTCCTCTAGAGAAATTTGAGTTTAGATTCTCAAATGGTTAAGGTTTTCATTTATTTTTTAATTTCAAATTTTCAAAACTCTGCTTTTTAAATATGTTACCATTAGAAAAAACAAATTTCAAAATATAATCATTAGGAAGAGATGAATAATTTCAAAAAGACTACTGAAAAAAGATAAATATTAAAAAAAACATGATGGTTAGAGGAAAAAATAGTATAAAAAATATGAGTGTTGAAAAGTAAGAACTAAAAAAAATATATTTAAATAAAGTAGTTGAAAGAATAGAATGAATGTGTTTTAAAAAGTAGATAGCTAAAATAGATAATGAGCCCCTTTTAGCTAAAACCTAGCATAAATTTTAGAGAGGACAGCGCTGATGCTTTAGCATGCAGCCCGGACCGAAATTGAAGCTCGCACCTCTCAATAAATGCCTCTTAGGCACCCTCTCTGTGGGGTCGCTCCCTTCAACCCCCACAATTCCAAACCCCAAAGCTTGGTCCCACAAATCTCTCTCTTTCTCTCCTCTCCTCCCTCTCGTCTCCTCTTTCTGAATACCACCGTCTTTGTCTAAATCCAAGCAAAAGACAAGCCTTCCAAGGAAGACGAGAGATCACTGATTTCTCTCTCTTGCTTTCTATCTCTCTCTCTCTCTGACCTATCTCTCCTCTCTATCTTAAACTCCCTTAACTTGGGAGAGGAGAGAACTCTTCCAAACCTACAACCTCATGTCCTTCCTATAGTGCATACAAGATCCCCTATCATCTGAATACCACCACAACTACCTGGCAATATTTAAGCGCTGAACCACTTCTGCTTTCTCAAAGCTAACGAAACTCATAAGATAGGAAAGAATAAGAGAAGGAAGAAGGGTTCTAGGTTAAGGTGTTAGGCTCCATAGACAGGCCAAGGATGATCGCGAAAAGCCAGGAAGGAGCACAGAGCGAGGCCGCTACTGGGCCTGCAAAAGGCAGTTCTGAGTCCAGCCGAGCGGGGTTGAAGAAGGGGCCATGGACAGCTGTGGAGGATGCAATCTTGCTAGAGTATGTGAAGATGTATGGTGAAGGGAACTGGAATGCCGTGCAGAAGAATTGCGGGTTGATGCGGTGTGGCAAAAGTTGTAGATTGAGATGGGCTAACCATTTGAGGCCAAATCTCAAGAAGGGCTCATTTTCACCTGAAGAAGAGAGGATCATCATAGAACTTCACGCTAGACTCGGCAACAAATGGGCTCGTATGGCTTCTCAGGTACGTATTCTCTTATTCAATTTGTTGAATATCAATCATATACGACATGCATTCTCATTTTCATGCATATTCTTCTTTTCTCTAGGGTGATTATGTATTTTTATGATATTTGCATTGATTTAATATTATACATTTTTCTTGCGCATTTTCTTGATTTTGATCGCGTCCCTTCGGTCTTTATTCTATTCAGATTGCTTTCTTCTTGATCTTATTCTTTTTTATGTTCTGAGGTTAGATCATTTTCTTTTAGAAAAAATTTTTTGACTATCTCGTTTTTCTAATCTGATCTTCCTTCGACCTTGATTGTGACCAAGCGCCGGCCTCGACCTTTTCCCCCTCGTGTGTTTAGATGAGTGCGATGGCTTGCATGCATCAATTTTCTTCTTGTTTATTTCATCTTCATGAATATAAATGAATCTCTTCGGATTTAGGAATTAACAAAAATTTCTCCCTTCCTTGTTTTTGGATTCCATATGAACTAAATAATTCCGATTCTACTTTGTTTCCTTTTCTTTTGCATGATCAATTTGTTTCTTAATAAACAAATACATTCGCGTCTTTGATGCTGACCGCAAAGTACTTTTGTCTCTGGTTTCTCTCTCTCTCTCTCATTTTTTGTTTGGACCCACCGCTTTATATTTTTCTGTGAAATTGGCCACCTACGTAGTTTTTTTTTTGTTTTTTTTTTTGTTTCCTTAAGTCTTTGTTCTAACTCTGATTTCTCCGCTTTCTACCCTCAGTTACCTGGTCGAACTGACAACGAAATAAAAAACTACTGGAATACAAGAATGAAGAGACGCCTGAGATCCGGGTTGCCTATTTACCCTCAAGAAGTTCAGCAAGAAGCTGCAGCGTTTCACCTATTGAAACAGCAGCAGCAGCAACAGCACCTCCACCAAAAGCACCAAGATCATTCTTCTTCTGGTTCATTCTCAGCGCTACTCTCCTCTTCTCAACCTCTTGAGCTCAACTACAATCCCTCTCTTTCCCTCTTTGAGGGGATGAATTTCTCTTCGGCTGCAAACCATCTTCCTAACCAGGCATCTTATGACTCCTACTCCAAACCTAGCAACCAATTCAGGTTTTTCAGTGAAAACAATAATATTTCAGGCTATACTTTGCCACTATCCCCCATTTCTTCTTTTGAATCATCACCGTCCACCGTGTTTAACCAGAACATTGCATCCAAACCCATTTCATCTCCATTAATTGAATTCAGTTCAGAGAGTCTTAGTAGGAATTACAATGTCGGGGGCATGGCCGCAAGAGCTCCATATGAGCCATTCGGTGTATCTCAGGAACTAGAAACAGAGCCCCCTTCAAACCAAACACCACCGCAGTCAACAACTCATGCTTCATCCACAGCCAGTGGCGATGAGAACTTTATTAGAGCTCCAAGCAATGCTAATGACTGTGAACTGGAGACGCCATTGTCGCAAGATGATAGTGGATTATTGAATGCTCTGTTAGTGGGATCTCAAACTCTTTCTGAGAAGCCCAAGGGAAAAGCATTATCGGCTGCCTCTTCCGATAAAGGGAAAAGCGTGGTGGTGGATGCACTCAGTAAGGAGGAAGACACAATGCACATGGAATCGACTATGAAGATTAGTGGTGAGACGAGCGCTGAGAACCAGTGGGATGATTTGAGCTCTTCTCAATCATCACTTGGTGAGTTAGTCCTTTTTGTTTCGATCTTTTGCCTGATAAATTTAAGATTGGTTTTCATGATGTAATTTCGTTAGCTCGTTATAGTAATGACCGGTTTTATGGTATGCATTCCTCTCAACTCTCACCGGTCATTATTTTTTGTTTAAAATGTTTGCAAAAAAATATATATGCCTTACAACTTTTGCTGGTAAGCCATATTCTGTAGTGCCATTATGTTCATATTTTGTACCTTTTGGTTCAAACAGGGATGAAACCAACTGATCAGGATCAACTAGTGGAGATGAACTCCATGGATGATGATTTGTTGAGCCTACTGGACAACTTCCCATCAGCAATGCCAGCACCCGAGTGGTACCGTGGAGGTCTGGACATATCCAATGGGAAATCATCGGGTGTGGAAAGTGACAATATGAGACTTGATACTCAGCAAAATGCTTCACCTGCGCCGGTTACGACGGCTACTACCACACCAGAGCATGAATGGGGAATCAGCCCTTATCAATGGAATAACATGCCTAGCATATGCTAGAGATGGAGCTTCCTACAGATGTCTTGTGTTTCCATTTTTTTAGTCTAGGGTTAGTGCACTAGTGTCCATATGGTTTAAAGAGTAGATAATAGGGCTTCATAAGGGTTAAGATGTTAGAGACTAGTCTCAAGGTGGTAAAAAAACTTAGCCTATTAATTAGTTGTGTTGCTTGCAAGTTTAGCTTTGGTTTAGGCTTTATGAATTGTTACTTATATTGTGGTGCAATATTGTTTGTTTGTTTGTGAGTGGCTTGTGCATGTAGAGGGGGAAAAAACAGAAAATATGTTGTGGTTGTATTGTGTATATATATGATCATCAATGTAACATTAGCCCCAAGAGTTTAAATTTACATAATTTGCTCTTTTCTCGTATGACCCTTCGGTTATGAAACGAGGTACTTTTCAATAATCTGGAAGTTCTTAAAGTAGGAAATATGGGTCATGTGTGGCTTTAGTCTTCAGATGCAGAGATAAATTTAGTAAAGGCTAGTTTGCGCACTTTCACATCTAGAATGACTATATTTGTACTCCACAATTCGCCCTTTTAAGGGACAAAGCATGCATGATAAACGCAATTTGCTACGCAATCATCAGTACTTTCTCCTTGAATCGGGAGTTAAGAATAGCAGTGCGAACTTGCTAAATACAGAGGTGCCTTGTTGGATCATCTCTTTTAACTTGGGTTGCCTTAAATTTTTGGTAATGAAAAGTCTCTATATTTAGTGGGGAGAAAGGGCTCACGCATAGCGTCTTTTCCCCAATCGTCGCCGGCCACTTTGCTCTAAATGCTTCCAATAATATAGACTTATATATCCACAAATGTGCATGAGAGGAAACATAGGAGCTGCTTGGATCAGGGCTCACCAAGTTAACATGTTTCTCGTTTCCCCTTTTTGTAGCTCCTTCAAGGAACATTACTATTATACTAAGTAAATACTAGAAGCCATGTATTACGATAGTCTTGAGGTTCACACATTTTAAATCTTTGTATATGTCCAAGAAGTGAGATGCATACATACTAAAAAGCAATAATCATGATGATCCCAACACCATAAATGATGTTTAACAATGCGCCGCTAGATTTTGATGGAATCTTAAAGAGTATGCTTGGTGCCCCAAGGTGTGTGTGTGTGTGTGTTTCTTTTTTTCCCTCATATCCCTTCATTGGTTTTTCAAGGCCGGGAGCATGGAGATTGCGTGAATATATCCAAGAGGGAATTATTAATACTTGTCCATGTATGTTAGATTATATCTGTCACGGTTCTATTCACACCACCTCATTATAAGCCATTGAATTCTCACCCTCATAAACCTTGTGTAAGTAGTACCTGCTGATCTCTCCTCATGGTTCTCAAATCATGGGTTTTGGGTCACTTCAATTAAGGCTTACGTTGCGCCCATTAAAATAAAAAGACTTCGACGTTTCCACCATTGTATAAACACGGCCGGTTCATTTTAAACCAATGCTGTTTAATATAATGTGAGTAATCGTATAATTGTTTGTTCCTACGAATAAGAAGGGCATATATATTGTAAGGGCAATGCCCAATGATTTACCAATGTAAGGGCATTTACCGATCGAAAGGCCCAAGAACGTGTAAAGAGGCCCACGATATAAAGAATACCAAAAAGACCAGAGGATGGGTTCAAAAACCGTGAAGAAAGGAATCAAGAGGAGTTAGAAACCAGATATGCTTAGCCACTGCCCCCAACGGAAAGTTGAGAGAATACAGGAAGTGATGAAATAATATCATTCAAAATTTTAAGTTCCAAAGGTAATCCGTTCCAATAAATCCTAGGTAAGATATGCACAACAATGAGCCTATATAAGCTGGTAAATTTTTATAATATTTGGTTTTTTTCAAGATGCAATATACTCTCGACTAACTTAAGCATTGGAGTATTTTGCAGGAGAACCTCCACCAAGCTCGACCAGCGACGTACGGCCGCGTAGTTGTAGATTAGAAGTGAGACACGTCCCTAACAGTTGGCGCCGTCTATGGGATTGGTGGCCCAGCGTGACTCTCACATGCCAATTGTAACACGCTCAGTAGCAAGCAGAACGATGGACGCCAGATCAACATCTGTTGAAGCACGACTAGCAGCAGCAGAGGAGAAATTGAAACAAGCTCTGGAGGCCCTAGAAAATTTACAAAAAGAGAATGACGACTTGAGACAAAAGAATGCTACATTTCACGATGACGAGGTGCTTGCGCACAATGAACAGGGAGAAGGTGAAGCCCAGTGCAGGGACGAGAAGCATGCTGAGCGAGCGGAGAAAGAAAGAATGCACGACGAATTGAAGGACCTGGTAGGAAAATATGAAGAGATGACGAAGAAGATGGGCGGTTCTTCCTCGGTGGATAGTCTACTACACCAAACAGACCTGCCATATAGTGCACGTATTATGGTTGTGCCGCTCCCGCCGAAGTTTAAAGTTCTACAGATAGAGATGTACGATGGGTCCAAAGACCCAGTAGATCATCTGGAAAACTTCAAAGCTCACATCACACTCCACGGTTTCTAGGGAGAGATTGCCTGCCGAGCTTTCCCTCTGACCTTGAGAGGAACTACTAAGGGCTGGTTCAGGACCCTCAAACCAAAGTCGATTGACAGTTTTGAGGAATTAGCAAAGCAATTCCTAACCCAGTTTATGCCAAGCAGGAGGCGTCGGCGTCCAGCCGCCTACCTATTGACGATTAAGCAAAAAGAGGATGAGAATTTAAAAACCTACTTGGCCTGTTTTAACAAGGAATGCTTAACGACAACAGACCAAGATGAGAAAATTACTCTAGCCGCCCTCTTAGGAGGGGTATGGCCACGTAGCCCTCTCATGGCGAAGTTGGCCCGGAGGACTCCTTCTACCCTCAAGGAGTTCATGGATAGGGCGGATGATTTTGTCAATGCAGAAGATACTCTGCAAGCACTAGTGGACCCTTGTGCAGAAGACACCAAGAGCGAGCGGAGAAGCAAGCCAGCGGACGGGAAGAGTAAACCGAGTAGACGAGAAAGAGCTAGGGAAGGGCGGTCGGACCATAGCCTCAGATTGGTGCACAATAATTTAGCTATGCACGAAGAAGAGAGAGAAAAGGAAGACCGTCACTCCATCAAGACAGGCGACCGGTACTGCAAGTACCATCAGACAAGCTCTCATTGGACCGAGGACTGCACAACCATGAGGAAGAGGGTCGCCGAGCTAGCTGGGACTGGTGAATTAGAGCGAATGGTAGCGGAATGATCGAAGCCTAAGAGGCGTCAAGAGTTTAGGCAAGCAACCAGGCGGGGTGTCAGTCCTGAAAGAAGGCCTCGCCTTGACAACCGTCATGATAAGGGGGTGAGATCACCTCCTGGTAGTAACAGGAACAGGGCGCCTATAGGGGAGATAAGGACGATAGCAGGAGGTTTTGCTGGAGGTGGTATCTCCATGTCCAGCCGAAAGGCGTACGCCAGAAAGGCAAGATATGAAGAGGTATTCATGGCGAACAGAGCGCCCAAGCAACCGAACTTGGTGGTGAGCGAATGGTGATATCCTTCGAGAAGGCGGATAGGGAAGGAGTCCTGTACCCACATGATGACGCCCTGGTGATAACCCTGGTAATAGCCAACTATACCATAAGAAGGGTGTTGGTAGATAATGGGACCTCAGCTGATATACTGTTCTGGAAAGCATTTGTCAAAATGGGA
Source organism: Carya cathayensis (assembly GCA_011037825.1). Classification (NCBI taxonomy): domain Eukaryota; kingdom Viridiplantae; phylum Streptophyta; class Magnoliopsida; order Fagales; family Juglandaceae; genus Carya; species Carya cathayensis. The sequence continues at coordinate 1,037,642 of QGSO01000239.1, forward strand.
ATTAATGTGGACAGGCTGAGGATCTCTCCAACGCCATTAAAGGGTTTCTCAGGAGATACTATTCAACCTGTAGGAGCAATTACACTTCCAGTAACTGCCAAAACGAGGACACGAACGGTAACTACCATGACTGACTTCTTAATAGTAAAAGCTCCTTCCTCTTATAATGCTATATTATGGAGGCTGACGCTCAACCGCCTGAAGGCGATTACATCTACTTACCATCTCAAGATGAAGTTCCCAAGCGATGGAGGCATGGGAGAAGCGAAGGGCGAACAGGCCCTGGCTCGAGAATGTTATGTGCAAGAATTAAGAAAAGCTAAGAATGAAGTTTGTACGGTAGCAGGACAAGATAGGAACTCACCATGCCTCCCGCCTCCTGTAGCGGCAACTTACGAGAGGGACATGGAAGTCAGGGATGACCAGGCTCAACAGCACGCAGAAGCCAACAAACCTCTGGAACTCGTAGCATTGTACGCTGACTCCCAGGGACCACTACCTGCATCGGGACACAAATTCCCCCAGCGGATAAGGAAGCCCTAATATAGTTGCTGGTAGAACACAAGGACATCTTCGTGTGGAACCATGAAGAGATGCCCGGTATAGACAATGAAATTATCGAACACGGCCTGTGTGTGGACCCAGCACATAAAGCAGTACGGCAGAAGATGAGATCATTCAATGCGGAGAAGTATGCCGCCATTAACGAAGAAGTTAAAAGACTGCTCGCAGCGGGCTTCATCAGAGAAGCCAACTACCCAGAGTGGCTTTCCAACATAGTCATGGTGAAGAAGGTGAATGGGAAGTGGAGAATGTGCGTAGATTTTACAGATCTGAACAAAGCTTGTCCAAAAGATAGTTTCCCCCTACCACACATCGATGTAATTGTAGATGCCACGATGGGGCACCATATGCGGAGCTTCATGGACGCATACTCAGGATACAACCAGATACGGATGAATCCAGCTAACGAGGAAAAGACATCGTTCGTGACGGACTGAGGACTATACTGCTACCGAGTTATGCCCTTTGGCCTGAAGAACGCAGGGGCAACTTACCAAAGGCTAGTGAACCGAATGTTCAAAGAGCAAATAGGGAGATCCATGGAGGTCTATGTGGACGACCTACTAGTAAAGAGCAAAAAACCCAGTCAACACCTCAAGGATTTGCAAACGGCTTTTGAAGTCTTGCGCCGTTATAAAATGAGACTGAATCCAACAAAGTGTGCTTTCGGGGTTCAGTCAAGGAAGTTTCTGGGTTTCATCATGTCTGAGAGGGGAATCGAAGCTTCTCCAGATAAAATAGAAGCCATAGTCGGTATGAAGCCTCCCAAAAATTTGAACAAGACCCAACGACTGGCGGGGAGAGTAGCCGCCCTGGGAAGATTCATAGCCAGGTCGACAGATAGATGTCTTCCTTTCTTCCGAGTCCTACGAAAGGTGCACCCTTGGAATGAGCAATGCGATGAGGCGTTCGAAAAGTTGAAACAATATTTGACCAATCTGCCCCTTCTGAAGAGGCCAGAAAAAGGAGACGAACTGTGACACCCCCAAATTCCGTTTGGGATTGAACGGACATTTGAAGCGTCGGGACATGCAACACAAGGTTACCTGCCCCCGTTCATGACATATAAGATGCAATGTTCCTAACATGCATCTAGCATTATGCAATATTCGCAGCGGATAATTTTTTTCTTTAGCAATACTATGCACCAAACTAAAATATCCCAAATACTTGAAACATATTTTATACATAAAGGCATACTAAATAGCCGTGATCACCACACTAGTCCAAAATGGTTGTGATCAAAAGAATACTTGAGATACAACTCCAAAAGTACAAGTAGATGATGTTATGAATATGTTAGAAGTAAGATTTTTTTTGGAATTCTTGGAGATGTTTTGATTTAAGGACAAAGCTTGTGATTCAAGTGTTTTGATCTTTTTACAAAAAAAGTTTGGTGTTGATTATTAGCTTTTTCTAAATGGATGTTTCAAGTATGGTTTTAAACTTAGGATTGGAAGATGTTTGTTGTAAAATTTTGGTTTAAGCATGAGTTTTGAAGTTGGAAGGAATTGTAACAAAAATAAGAGAAATGGCCTATGGATGTTTCGGCCATAGTGTGTTTTCCATAGTGTTGTTTTGTTTTAAATTTTTTGAGTTGATATTTGAGTTTAGAACAAAATTTACATGAGGAATGTAAATTTTGGAAATTTTTGGAGTTAGGATATGAAATCCTTAAGTTATGGGTAAAATGGTCGTTTTCCCACATGTAGAGGGTAAAATGATAATTTTACTCTAAGATAACTTGTTTCCATGTTTCTAATTGTTAGTAATTAAATTTCTAACTTTTAGAATGACCTTTTACAGTTTCTCGTATATCGCGCTTTATTCTCGTAGAACGGACAATCGAGGTAAGTTAGCCTCTAACTTACTATCAGTTTATTGTGTATGTGTGATGGGTAAGGGAACTACAATTTATGTATGTATGTTATCGTATATGCCATGTCATGCTATGTCATTACATGTTTATCTGTTACGTATGATTTAATCTCTCATGAATAATTTATCTGTTACACAATCTTTTCTGTCATACAATGTTGTATGTTATAAGTATGCCATGTTAAGTATGCCATATGATACATGTATGCCATGTAAATGTTTATGATTAAATCATATTGTGCCATTTACAAGTCATACGCCATGTTAGAAAAGTATATGATATTAAATAATATCTCATGCATTAAGAAAGATAAGACATGTTATGTTACGTATAATACGTGGGGCCACAACAACTGTGGAGTACGTATTATATTTTATGTTACTTATAATACGTGGGGCCACAACAACTGTGGAGTACGTATTATATTTTATGTTACTTATAATGCGTGGGGCCACAACAACTGTGGAGTACGTATTATATTTTATGTTACTTATAATGCGTGGGGCCACAACAACTGTGGAGTACGTATTATATTTTATGTTACTTATAATGCGTGGGGCCACAACAACTGTGGAGTACGTATTATATTTTATGTTACTTATAATGCGTGGGGCCACAACAACTGTGGAGTACGTATTATATTTTATGTTATGTGTATTCATGGGGCCACAACAACTGTGGAGCATGAAGTATGGGGCCACAACAACTGTGGAGCATACACTACGTGAGACACAGCAATTGTGACACGTAGAATACGTGGGGCCACAACAACTGTGGAGTACGTATTATATTTTATGTTACTTGAATACGTGGGGCCACAACAACTGTGGAGTACGTATTAACGCACGTTATTAATCAAGACAATTGAATAATATTCCAAGTTTATGTTAAGTCCAGTTTCAGATCAAATACATGATAAGTCAAGTTGCAGATCAAGTTCATGTTATGTTATGCTCACATACATGTTATGTTCATGTTCATGTTATGTTCCAAGTTCACGTTCATATTATGTTATGTTCACGTTCACATTATGTCTCAAGTTCACGTTTATGTCATGTTATGTTCAAGTTTATGTTATTTTCAAGTTCTTATTTATGTTATGCATGTTTACGTTCATGCTATATTTCAAGTCCATGTTATGTTTCACGTTCATGTTATGTTGTTTGTTCATGTTATGTTTTAAGCTTAAGTTCATGCCATGTTAAGTCAAGTTCAGTTCACGTTTAAGTTCTGGTTATGTCATGCTATATGTCAAGTTATGCTATGCTTATGTACGACTATACTTATGCATTTATGCTTTTACTGCCATGCATGCATCTTTAACCTGTGTGTGAGTTTTATGTTAACTTACTGAGATTTGTAATCAAATCTCACTGTGGTAGTCCCAACTACCATTCCCCCCGAATGGTAGATCTTGTTACAGGACCCGAAAGAGAATTGGAATCTGACCAACTGAAACGGTCGACTAGGCCACGGTGCGATGTTGATGATGGCATAGTATTTAACTTAGGTTAATACTTGTACTTTTGGAGTTGTATCTCAAGTATTCTTTTGATCACAACCATTTTGNCTTTGATAAATCTCTTGATCAATGGCTTAAGAAGGTGAGATCTTTGAAATAAAGTATCACATGGTTTAAAAACGTGTCCTAAAGAATATCCAACCATCAAAATTAAAATCACATGGCTAAAACCCAATAAAACATGGATCTAACCTAAAAACATCAAAACTTAGGCCTAACCGAAATTCTCTTGCATAGAAAAATCATATCTTTGAAACTAATACTAAATATCTCCAAAATAACATCCTAACATGAAAATAAGAGACTTAGGATCATCATATAAAAATATCAAAGCCTTTAGAGTAAGATCAAACCTCAAAATATTCAAACTTTATCCAAATAAAAACTGTTTTGTCACTTCCAGTTTTCATGTTTCTAGATCTAATAAAATCTATCATCAAAATCTTTATTCATGCAACAAAACCTCAATGAAGACTCTTAAACACATTCTAAGAACACTCCATAAAATTTTCGGACCAAGATATGTCCATTAACTTGGTCAAAAACTCCAAAACATAACACACTCTCCAGATTCACGCCCAGAATGACATTTCCATGACTCAGTGGAATGATACGAAAAATACATCTACGGAAACTAGACTCAAAGAGGAACAACTTTTATGAAGGAGTCATCGTGTGAAAAATACTTACAAAGGGTCGAAAAACTCCACGCAAAAAGACCCAGAAATCTGCCCGAGAGAGCTCTTTTAGGTTTCTCTCTAAGAACGGGGTGAAGAAATGATTAAATTGAAGTAAGTGTATCTTGCACGACTCAAGACTTCTGTAGGGGGAATATTTGGACCTTAATGATCATTGAGTGGAGGTGTAGACATGTGACATAATGTAGAGGATAGTGGGGGGTAAAAGACAACCTACAAAGGCTACGAGACATGGGACTTGATGGGGTGGGTTCCTCCATATTAATGAGTGCAACTTGATGCAATGANCTTGTCCTTTCTGCAGCTGCCATTGGTGCCATGATGCAGCAAGAAAATAATAGTATGGCTAATAAGTCAGACTCCGATGCTATCTAGACTTGGTGAGTCTTGGGACTCGCTACTCATCCTCTATTGTTGCTTTTTCCCAGCGGGTACAAGCCAAAAACCATGAGGTTGAAAGGCTTAAAGAACAAATTGTTGTACTTCAACGAATTGTTCAAGAGTCTCACACAAGGGAAGGAATCCTTCGGCAGCAAGAATAAACAGCTTGAAAATCTCTATTGATTCATTCATTCCGCTTGCCAGTTCCCATGAGATAGGGATGACATGATATTGTATGAAGAGAATGAGCGTCTCCAACATGAGGCTAAGAACCTCAAGTTTATGTAAAATTTTTTTTTAAAAAATCTCTCTATTTTTATGAACTCTGATATATCTTTTAAGAGATATTCGATAACTATGCTATCATATCTATTTCTCTTCTAATCATACATAATCTATCTTCTGGTAAAGGTTTTGTGAATATATCTGCTAACTGATCTGTGTGTTTGTGAACTCTATGTACTATATCGCTTTCTGCACATGATCTCGAAGAAAATGATATCTTATTTCAATATGCTTAGTTCTAGAATGTTGTATTGGGTTCTTTGAAAGATTTATAGCACTTGTATTATCACATTTGATTGGAATGTGATTATACATGAGTTTAAAATCTTCAAGTTGTTGCTTCATGTAAAGAACTTGAGCACAACAACTACCCGCAGCAACATATTCTGCCTCAGCAGTAGATAGTGCAACAGAATTTTGTTTTTTACTAAACCAAGAAACTAATGCATGACCTAAGAAGTGACATGCTCCACTAGTGCTTTTTCGATCTATTTTACAACCAGCATAATCTGCATCTGTGTAGCTAATTAGATCGAAAGATGTGATGTTGTAGGATAACCAATAACCTGAGGTTAATTGTAGCCTAAGTACAAAATGTGCTTAACTGCAATTAAATGAGATTCTTTTGAGATGATTGAAAGCCGTGCACATAAGCACACACTAGAACATAATATCTGGTCTACTGGCTGTCAAATATAATAAGCTACCAATCATACCTCGATATACTTCGAGTCAACTGGCTTGCCGGATTCATCTTTATCAAGTTTAGTGGAGGATTGGTGAGTTTCTTTAGCACCTTCCATCCAAACTTCTTCAGCAATTCCTTAATATATTTTGATTGATGATAATGTCCCACTTTTTGACTTGCTTAATTTGCAATCCGAGAAAGAATGTAAGCTTCTCCCATCATGCTCATTTCAAATTCTCCTGCATAGTCTTAGCAAAAACTTGGACACATAGTTTTCATTAGTAGCACCGAATATTATATCATCAACATAAATTTGAATCAAAAGAATATCATCATTTTCGTATTTAATGAAAAGAGTTGTATCAGATTTTTCCTCTTGAAAAACCTTTTTAATCAAGAAACCACTGAGTCTCTCGTACCAATGCTCTAGGAGCTTGTTTGAGTCCATATAGTGCTTTTGTGAGTTTGAAAACATGATTTGGAAAATATGATTTTCAAAACCTGGAGGTTGCTCAACATATACCTCTTCATTTATAAAACCGTTTAAGAAAGCACTTTTAACATCCATTTGAAAAAGTTTGAAATCTTTATAACAAGCATATGCAAGTAGCATTCGAATAGCTTCTAATCTTGCGACTGGTGCATATGTCTCATCATAATCGATTCCTTCTTCTTGATTGTAACCTTGGGCTACAAGTCGAGCCTTATTTCTAGTAATGACTCCGGACTCATCTTTCTTGTTTCTAAAAACCCATTTTGTTCCAATAATAGTATGATTTTTGGGTCTAGGAACAAGTGTCCAAACATCATTTCTTTCAAATTGATTAAGCTCTTCTTGCATAGCTAGAATCCAAGATTCATCAAGAAGTGCTTCATCAATATTTTTAGGTTCAATCTGAGATAGAAAAGCAGTATGATTGCAAATATTTCTAAGAGATGATCGAGTGCTTACACCTTGTGAAGGTTCTCCCAGAATTTGTTCCACTGGATGATCTTTCACAAATTTCCACTGTTTGGTTGCATCTGTATTAAATTTTGATGATCTTTCCTGATGTCTCCATGTTGGACTTCCTCTATTGTGTTCTCCTTGTTGAGATTGAGACTTTCCGTATTATTTATACCTCCTGTTTCTTCATCAATGATTTCTTGGAGAGTAGAGAATTAGATTCATCAAATACTACATGCATAGATTCTTGTACAGTCAAAGTCTTTTTATTGAATACTCTATAAGCTTTACTATTGTAGAATACTCGAGAAAATACCATTCATCAGATTTTGCATCAAATTTGCCTAAATTATCTCTATCATTCAAAATAAAACATTTGCATCCAAATACATGAAAGTAACCAATGTTGGGCTTTTTCTCATTCCAAAGCTCATAGGGGGTTTTATCTAATTTAGACCTTAACTATAACTCTATTTATAACATAACATGCAGTACTTACCGCTTCGGCCCAAAAATAACTAGGCAAGTTGTTCTCATTAAGCATTGTTCTTGCCATCTCTTGAAGAGATCTATTTTTCCTCTCTACTACCCCATTTTGTTGAGGAGTTCGAGGAGCAGAAAAATTATGCACAAAACCATTTTCATCACAAAATGTTTCAATATTTTTATTAACAAACTCTTTTCCCCTATCACTTCGGATACTTGAAATAGTATAGCCCTTTTCATTTTGAATTCTCTTGCATAACTTGGTAAAGGCATTATGTGCCTCATCTTTATGAGCAAGAAAGATGACCCAAGTATATCTAGAGAAATCATCAACAATAACAAAAGCATAATATTTTCCTCCTAAACTTGCAACTCTATTTGGTCCAAAAAGATCCATGTGTATCAGTTGCAGTGGTCTAGTAGTGGAAATATATTTCTTGGTTTTAAAAGAAGTTTTTGTTTGTTTACCAAAGTTGGCATGCATCACAAATTTTGTCTTTAAGAAAATTTGCCTTTGGTAAACCTCTACAAGATCATTTTTTGAAAGTTTAGGAAATAAGTTCCATGTTGGCATGACCTAGTCTTCTATGCCATAGCCAATTAGTTTCATTTTGAGCTGAAAAACAAATAGTCATCTTGTGAGGTAATTTCTTCAAAATCGATTGTATAAACATTATTGCTTCTAAAAGCAATAAAACAAATATTACAATCATGATCATTTAAAATAATGCACTTATCCATTTTGAAAGTAACTGTAAATCCTTTATCACATAATTGACTTATACTCAAAAGATTATGTTTTAGACCTTCAACAAGTAGAAACATCTTCAATTATGAGAGAAGATTTATTACCAATTTTACCTATTCCCAACGATCTTCCCTTTCGAGTTGTCTCCAAATGTCACGTGTCCTTCTTCTTTAGATCTAGATCAAAGAACTTAGTCTTATCTCCTGTCATGTGTCTTGAACATCCACTATCTAAAAACCATTTGTTTTTGCTTGTGAGGACTTCATGCATACCTATAAAAACAATTAAAATGATTTTTCTTGGTACCCAAGTTCTTTGGGTCCTTTATTTATTAGTATTAGAAGAAACAAGATTTTTAGGTACCCATATGGCCCTAATAGTCATTGTATGCTTTCTTCTAATAGGACAAGCATGATAATTATGACCATTTCTATTACAAAAATTGCAAATAACATGTGGCATATATGAAGATACTTGAGTGATTATAATAGTATCCTTTTTGACAAAATTATTATGAAAAGAATTTTGAATATTGGACTTTGATGTAGAAGGATTATCAAAGAAGTTTTTATAAGGTTTGAATTTTTGTTTTGGCATATATCCCAAGCCTGCCTTTGTCAAAAACACATCTTTGACTACCAAGAAGTTTTTCAAAATTTCTTTTTCCATTTCGTAAAGTTTTCAACAATATTTTCTAAATCAGTTTTCTTCTTCTTCAACTCAAGATTTTCATCTTTCAAAACAATACTTTCTTTTTTTAAATATCAATTTCGTTTGTTAAAGAAGAATTTTTCTTTTTCAAAGCAGTATATTTGATACCCAATTTTTCAAATTCCTCATATACCTCTTCTAAAACATTTTGCAATTCTTCATATGAAGGATTTTCAATATTATCAAAATTTGTTACCTCAATGTCATCTTTAGCCATAAGACAAGAGATTTGCTGATTCTCTCATTGCTTGCTTCACTATCTGAGCTACTTGAATCATCATCCCATGTAGCTTTCATTGCTTTCTTGCCTTTGTTTCGATCTTTCTTTAGCAGAGGACAATCTGGCTTGATATGACCAGGCTTATTGCATTTATAACAAATTAAAGTATCATTTTTACCTGAATCTTTCTTGGAAAACTTTTTGAAGGATTTCCTCGGAGGAGTTTTATTTTTCTTTAAGAACTCTCTGAATTCTTCTTGTTATCATCGCAACTTCTTCATCTTTTCAGTCATTTTCCTCATCTTCATCACTTTCACTTTCATGAGGAATAGCTTTAAGCGCCAAGCTCTTCTTTGGCTTTCCTTCTTCTTCTCCTCTTTTCAATGTGTACTCATGGGTGATAAGTGACCCGATGAGTTCATTCACTTCGAGCTTCTTGAGGTCTCTAGCTTCAAGAATCGCTGTCACTTTTGATTCCCAACGTTTTGGTAGAGAGTTGAGAATTTTTCTTACTATCTCCACTTTGGAATAAACTTTTGCCAAGAGCTGTCAAGCTGTTTATGATGTTAGTAAAACGAGTGTGCATACTAGAAATAGATTCATCATCATTCATCTTAAACATTTCATATTCATGAGTAAGAATATAAATTTTTGATTCCTTGACTTGAGAAGTTCCTTCATAAGTAACTTCCAAGTTATCCCAAATTTCTTTTGCCGTAGCCAAGTCATTACTCTATTAAACTCATTACCATTGAGAGCATTATATAATAAATTCATAGCAGTTAAATTCAAAGTATAAAGTCTATCGTCTTCACGATTAAACTCTTCTTCTTCCTTTTTGACCTTTACTCCGTCAACCACTTTTGTTGGAATATAAGGTCCATTTACAATGCATTTCCAGATTTCTCGACCTTGAGCCTGAAGAATATTCTCATTCTAACTTTCCAGAATGAGTAATTGTCTCCACAAAAGAGTGGAGGCCGACTGCTAGATTGACCTTCACCAAATGAAGCTGCAATGTTAGCCATAAGATCTTAACTCAAAAGATAATAATCTTATAACTAGAGCTTTAGCTCTATACCAATTCTTGCCCAGATGACTAACAAAGGTGATTGAGTTGTTTTAAAAAATTACATTAAAATATTCATTAAATAAACTGTGACGCCCCCAAATCCCCACTACCAACACGGGAATTCGAGACGTCCGGATGGGACAACCCGGGTCACCATCCTATCGACGAGTGCAAGTGTGTGCAAGCGCACTGTGCACAAGGAAATACGCAGCGGATAGCAAAGTCATAAAATTAAGTACCAGAATTTTTTTCTTAAATAAAATACAAAGCGGTTCAAAGTACATAATAAAATATTACAAGCATAAATATTGTTTCAAAACCAATACAAAGCATGAACTCCAACTCAGACTCCGGCGGAGCCGCATCCTCGGGCTCAGCCTCCTCCTCCTCCTCGAACTCTGCACCAAAATCTACGGTACCAAAAATGGTGCCGCAGGTAAGTAAAATCCAAACACCACTAGATAAAAGCATATTAAACTCAAACAATATGCATGAATAAATGCCAATGCACAAAACTCACAAACCATATTTTTTCCACGCACGCCAAAAACCCATTTGGCTCAAAAACATATCCTTTAAACAAACCTCGCCGTTATCCCCGATAACGGCCCACACATACCGTTTAAAACCAAGCCTCGCCATTATCCCAGATAATGGCCCAAACCACCATTTTCCCAGAAAATGGATCACAAGTCCTCAACACATCCTCGCCATTTTCCCAGAAAATGGCCCGTATCCGAAAACCATAAAAACCAACCGATTATGCATGCACCATGATCTCCCCTAGGGATCATCCGCACACTCTGGCTCTGTGCCACACCGCAGGTAACGTCTACGCGTGTGACACCTACACGAGTGATGCCCAGACTCGCGCCTCCGCCTCGCGCGTACCTGGCCAGGCCATCCTCTAGTCCCCGCCACTCTAGGGACCACGGAGTCGACACGACAGCGTTACCGTATCGTGCGATCCGGTCGTCGCCCAGCGACAACCCAGGGGATGTCACTCAGTATTATCCACTCCCGAGTGACCAGAGGAGCTCCACCGAGATAATAACCCATCCCGGCTTGGGCTCGTGATACGCACACTCCCAAAAATCCATTTACGCCAATAAAACAGGATTTTCTCAATTAAAATAAAATACACGTGCATGCACCATGTAAATGCAAATTTCAATGCTCGACAAATACAACCAACCATAGAACAACAATTCAAGCAACTCCGTCCTCCATCCATCCGACCCCCGAACTCCTCGGACTCAGTCCGGAATCAGCAAACCAACCAAATAAATTATTGTAAGAGCAAAATATATTTAAATCTAAAAGTAGAGTTTGAAAAATACTTACAATGCTATATATGATTTTTAGAAGGTTCGGCGCGCAGCAAACAATGGGTGGAAAGCAACGTAACAATGCAAAAGCACTGTAGCCGTGTGTCGCAAAATACCCACTTTTGAACGGGGACAAACCAAGACACCAAATTGATAGGGAATGGTTTAGGGATGTTTATGAAGCTAGTGGAAGTGAGTTTTGGCCGTGGGTGGCAGCGAAAACGCCGATAGAAGCGAAAAACGAGCAAATCGGAGTTGAGCTCGTGGGAGCTGCTCCGGTGGCCGATCTAGGCCGGAAATGGGTGGGTTAGGTCGGCAAGAAGTAGGGGAAGAAGTGGTGAAAAGATGGTGGCCGGAGGTGGTGCGACGGAGCCGGAAACGGTGATAAACCGTGCGGCTTAGATGCGCTTTTCCGGCCAAACGGCCGGCTGGTTGGGGGAGATCTTCGGAGGGGTGGTGCACCGGAGGGAGGGGAAGTTTTCTGGGTTGGTGGTGGAGGCCACGCCACCGGCAAGTGGCGGTTCTGGGCGGAGGAACTTTTCGGCTACAGGGGAAAAATCTGGGTTGGTGCCGCGACTTTGAGCGGCTCGTGGCGGCTAACGGTGGCTCCGATGGCTCTGAAAATTGGAGGGGTTGTAGTCTGCCGTGAGAGGAAGAGAATGGCGGGGGTGGTGTATGACACCACCATCGGACGGCGGAGATACGGCCCGCCAAAGGTGGCTGCGCGGGAAGGCAAAAGTGCAGGGGAGAGAGAGCTGGATGACGCACGGGCACGGGAGGAAAGAAAAAGAAAGGAAAGAAAGAAGGAAAAGAAGAAAAGAAAAGGAAAAGAAGGAAAAAGAAAAAGAGAAAAAGAAAAGAAGGAAAAAGAAATGAAGTTCAAACTTCACTTCCGGGATTCAGAAACTGATCCGCCGAAAACGATATAAAAATATAAAACGACTAAAAATAAATTAAACACAACATCAAATAAATAAATAAACACCAAGAAAATATTTTAAACACATCGTTAAGCTAAAATAAAATAAATAACTAGCAAAAACCAACTATTAAATTTTTAAAACCGAAAACGAGCTAAAAACAATTAAACAGCAATTTAAATTCAACAGCCAATAAAATCCAATTAAAATCTGATAATTTAAAATAAAAGCACTATAAATTTAATTAAATTAAATTATTCCTTCAGTGAAAATACACGTAAAAACGGGTCATCACATCCTCCCCCCCTTAAAACAAATTTCGTCCTCGAAATTTTGCAGGACCAAACACCAACTTGAAACAGGCCACATAATTCCACATACAACCAACTGCAGTCAAGATTAAGAAACGTACCGTCATTACTCAAACAAGTAGGGGTACTGCTCCCTCATGTCCACTACTCGCTCCCAGGAGAAATCTTGAGCTAACGGATCTCCCCAGGCCACCTTAACCAAATGTATCGTCTTGGACCTTAACTGTTGCTCCTTCCAATCCATGATCTGCAACGGAACAACCTCATAAGTAAGGTCCGGTTGCAACTGAATATTCTCTGGGTCGACAAAGCGTGGCTCTTGTTGTCCAAAACTCTTCTTTAAAAATGATACATGGAAGACATTGTGTATATCCCCAAAATATTTTGGCAATGCAACTCTGTAAGCGACGGACCCTACCTTCTCCAAAATCTGAAAAGGTCCAACATATCTCGGATCTAGCTTCCTCTTCTTCCCAAAACGCTTAACTCCTTTCATGGGAGAGACCTTGAGATAAACCCAATCGCCTTGTTCGAAAGACAATTCTCTCCTCCTGGTATCCGCGTAACTCTTTTGACGACTTTGCGCTACAGCCATGTTATCTCTTATAATCTGAATCTGATTTTGCATTTTCTGTATTATCTCAGGTCCAATTATTTTCTTCTCCCCGACTTCATCCCAACATAAGGGTGATCTACATTTTCTACCATACAGAGCTTCATAAGGAGCCATTTGGATGGATGCATGGAAGCTGTTATTATAAGCGAATTCTATGAGTGGCACGTGATTCTCCCAACTTCCTTGAAATTCTATAGCACACGCTCGCAACATATCTTCAAGAGTTTGAATCGTGCGCTCTGATTGGCCGTCTGTCTGGGGTAATAAGCAGTACTAAACTTTAATTTAGTACCTAAAGCCGCCTGCAAACTCTTCCAAAAATGGGAGGTAAACCTTGGATCTCGATCCGACACTATGCTTTTGGGTATTCCATGTAATCTCACTATTTCTTTCACATATAAGCGAGTCAATTTTCCCAGAGAATCCGCATTATTGACCGGTAAGAAATGAGCACACTTAGTCAGTCGATCAACAATCACCCAAACTGAGTTCTTTCCACTGGGAGTCCTCGGCAAGCCCACTACAAAGTCCATAGTGACGTCATCCCATTTCCATTCAGGCACAGGGAGAGGCTGGAGCAAACCTGCTGGTCTTTGATGCTCGGCCTTGACTTGACGGCAAGTGCCACATCTCTCAATATACAAGGCAATATCCCTCTTCATTCCTTCCCACCAATAATTTTTCCTTAAGTCCCGATACATTTTTGTGCTACCAGGATGAACGGAATAGGGAGCCGCGTGAGCCTCCGCCATAATTCGCTCCTTAAATTCTGAGTCCTTAGGAATTACTCTACGATCTCGGAATCGAAGAATCCCATCTTTATCCAAACTGTAGTGCAACGGCCCTCTAGATTTTCTGACCCTTTTTCTAATGTCCAACAGCTTCGGATCTTTTCTTTGAAGAGTCTTCAATTCTTCAAAATCAACTACTCGAATATCAAGAATTGAAGATATCACTTCCTCTTGCTGCGAACTTCCAATAAGGAGCCTTCTCAACCCGCAAAGTAAAGAATCCACTCCAGAAGATTCAGCTTCATCCTCTAAGTGTGACTTCCGGCTCAAGGCATCTGCAACTACATTTGCTTTTCCTGGATGGTATTTAATCTCGCACTGATAATCACTTATTAGCTCTAACCATCGCCTTTGCCTCATGTTGAGATTCTTCTGAGAAAATAAATGCTTCAGACTCTTGTGATCGGTGTAGATCTCGCAAACTGCCCCATATAAAAAGTGTCGCCAAATCTTAAGGGCAAACACTATCGCGGCCAATTCTAAATCATGTGTCGGGTAATTCTTCTCGTGGTCTTTCAGTTGACGAGACGCATAAGCCACGACCCGTCCTCCTTGCATGAGAACACACCCCAAACCAAATTTAGATGCATCACTAAAAACTACAAACGGCTCATGTGGTTCTGGAAGTGCTAAAACTGGCGCAGTTGTCAATCTGTTCTTCAATTCCTGGAAACTCCTCTCGCACTTGTCTGACCAAACAAACTCTGCATTCTTTCTAGTCAAAGCGGTGAGAGGACCGGATAATCGGGAAAATCCCTCCACGAATCTTCTATAGTATCCAGCAAGTCCCAAGAAACTTCGGATCTCGCGCACAGTCGAAGGACGCTGCCATGATAAAATAGCTTCCACCTTACTGGGATCAACTGCCACACCGTCCCGGGAAATTACATGCCCGAGAAATCTGACTTCTTCCAGCCAAAATTCACATTTGCTAAGCTTCGCGTACAACTGGTGCTCTCGTAACTTCCCAAGCACTAAGCGAAGGTGATAAGCATGCTCGTCAATATTCTGGGAATAAACTAAAATATCATCAATAAAAACCACTACGAAAGAATCCAGATAAGGTCGAAAAACCCGGTTCATCAGATCCATGAAAGCTGCAGGAGCGTTAGCCAACCCAAAAGGCATCACTTTGAACTCGTAATGCCCATATCTTGATCTAAAAGCAGTCTTGGGGACATCTCTATCTCTTATTCGCAGCTGATAATATCCCGATCTCAAGTCAATCTTCGAGAAGATAGCCGCTCCTTGAAGCTGATCAAATAAGTCGTCAATTCTTGGAAGAGGGTACTTATTCTTTATTGTCACTTTATTAAGCTCTCGATAATCAATACACATTCTAAGAGTGCCATCTTTCTTTTTAACAAATAAAACTGGTGCACCCCATGGCGAAGTACTTGGCTGGATAAACCCCTTGTCGACCAACTCTTGCAACTGGGCTTTCAACTCTTTCAACTCGGCTGGTGCCATACGGTAAGGGGCTTTATGCACAGGAGCCGCCCCGGGTTCTAGATCGATAGCGAACTCCAACTCGCGGACTGGAGGTAACCCCGGCAAATCATCTACGAACACATCGGGAAATTCTCCTACCACTGGAAAATCTGCCAAGGACTTGTTCCCAATTGGCGTAGACGCCACTTGAACCAAAAAGGCATCCGCCCCACAAGCAATATCTTTCTTCGCTTGAATTGCCGATATAACCATCGGCTTCTCTTTTAATTTACTTCCCATAAACTCTAAACAATCACCATCTGGGAGTTGAAAACTGATTACCCGACTTCTGCAATTTATACTTGCACAATACCGATATAACCAATCCATGCCGAGAATAATATCAAATCCCAACAACTTGAACACCACCAAGTCGGCATCAAGGGTCCTACCACCAAAATCCAAGGGACAACCCAACGCAACTTTAGAACAACAAACCATTTCACCATTCGGAAGACTCACCACTAACGATCCTGGTAGGGGTCCCGTAACCAAATTACATATCCGAGCGAACGTAGAAGACACAAATGATTGAGATGCACCCGAATCAAACAATGTGCAAGCATAAAAGTCATATAACCGAACTCTTCCTGAACCAAACACATACACCCACAAAATCCGAAACAAACAAACATCAAACCACACCAAACATCAAATCCAAAAATTAGTTAATTTAGAACCATACCTGTAATCACTCCAGCATCGTGGGTCGCTGGTGCCTCATCATCCACCTCTCCAGGGGTAAGAGCATACACTCGAGCCTGTGCTACTTGTCTCTGATTAGCTCTTCCACCACGTCGACCTCCACGGCTTCCTTGAACTGTATTAGGACACTCACGGGCAAAGTGTCCCTGCTGGCCACAATTATAGCATCGAGCTCCACCCAAAGTGCACTCACCCGTATGAGCTCTATTACACCTCATGCAAACGGGCATCCGACCTCCTATACGCACTCCTGAGGCAGCTTGTGGTCGAGTTCCAGACCGCTGAACAATTTTCTGAGGCGATCCAGAGCTACTTCCTTCTCCAGTAAAACTTCGCCTTTTATGTCCCGGAGGGGAACCCATACTCAAATTATTCTCCCGCTCCACGAGGGTGGCCACATCCACTAAATCCTGAAAAGTGGATATCCGGTGGCTGACTACCAACCGGCGTATATCGGGGCGTAGACCCTCCTGAAAACGCTCAGCTTGCATTTCCTCTGTGGCGATGAGGTGGGGGGGCAAATTTCCCAAGTTCTACAAACCTTCGGGAGTACTGTTCCACGGTCATGCTCCCTTGGACCAAGTGTGAGAACTCTCTTGCTTTTTTCCGCCTTACAGAAGCGGGAAAGAAACGGTTATTAAATTCTTTCTTGAAGCGCTGCCAGGTCACAGCGGCAAAAGACCCCAATTCTGACTCCAGCATTATTCTTTTGGTATCCCACCAATCAAAAGCAGTGCCCTGCAACAGATAGCTGGCGTATAGAACTTGTTGCGCCTCAGTGCAACCACATACCTCAAAAGTCCTCTCCAAGTCTTTGATCCACTTTCCAGCTTGTAGTGGATCCTCGTCTCCAGTGAAGTGTGGAGTCCTATGCGCCAGAAAGCGCTCATACGTGCACCCCGCTTGCACTCCTCCACTAGGCCCTCCCAGTAGTAGCCATGGCCCTCCTTGTTGCCAAGGCCCTCCTTGCTGTGGCTAAGGACCTCCAGGTTGTGGGCAAGGCCCTCCTGGCTGTGGGCAAGGCCCTCCTTGTTGAGGCCTAAAATTTTGCTGCATAAATTCCGTCATTTGCCGTATAGCTTGGGCAATGGAATCATCTCTCTGTGTATCGTCCCGTGGCCCTTGTGTAGATTTCCTTGGTCTCACCATTTTTCCTGCCACCACAACCTTTGACCCCTTTTTTAAGAAAATGAATAAAACCAATAACATAAAACCAAACCAAAACCAATCAACATCACAAGAAGCAAAAAGAAACCAGCATACAATAACATAGCTAATTAAGCAAATACAAGCAAACTAGCTCAAATAAATTCAAAACAATTAAAATACGTCAAAAAGCAACTTTACTTAAAATAAATTTTTTAAACACAACAAAAAAAAAAAACATTCTGGTACCTCTCCTATGGGACATGTGGCTTTACCCAGAGCCAAACCGTTCTTATACCACCTGTGACGCCCCCAAATCCCCACGTACCAACACGGGGAATTCGAGACGTCCGGATGGTGACAACCCGGGTCACCATCCTATCAACTAGTACTAAGTGTGTGCAAGCGACACATGTGCACAAGGAAATACGCAGCGGATAGCAAAGTCATAAAATTAAGTACCAGAATTTTTTTCTTAAATAAAATACAAAGCGGTTCAAAGATACATAATAAAATATTACAAGTCATAAATATTGTTTCAAAACCAATTACAAAGCATGAACTCCAACTCAGATTTCCGGCGGAGCCGCATCCTCGAGCTCAGCCTCCTCCTCATCCTCGAACTCTACACCAAAATCTACGATACCATAAATAGTGCCGCAGGTAAGTAAAATCCAAACACCACTAGATAAAAGCATATTAAACTCAAACAAAATGCATGAATAAATGCCAATGCACAAACTCACAAACCATATTTTTTCCACGCACGCCAAAAACTCATTTGGCTCAAAAACATATCCTTTAAACAAACCTCGCTGTTATCCCCGATAACGGCCCACACATACCATTTAAAACCAAGCCTCGCCATTATCCCAGATAATGGACCAAACCACCATTTTCCCAGAAAATGGATCACAAGTCCTCAACACATCCTCGTAATTTTCTCAGAAAATGGCCCGTATCCGAAAACCATAAAAACCAACCCATTATGCATGCACCATGACCTCCCCTAGGGATCATCCGCACACTCTGGCTCTGTGCCACACCGCAGGTAACGTCTACGCGTGTGACACCTACACGAGTGATGCCCAGACTCGCGCCTCGCGCGTACCTGGCCAGGCCATCCTCTAGTCCCCGCCACTCTAGGAACCACGGAGTCGACACGACAGCGTTACCGTATCGTGCGATCCGAACGTCGTCCAGCGACAACCCAGGGGATGTCACTCAGTATTATCCACTCCCGAGTGACCAGAGGAGCTCCACCGAGATAATAACCCATCCCGGCTTGGGCTCGTGATACACACACTCCCACAAATCCATTTACGCCAATAAAACAGGATTTTCTCAATTAAAATAAAATACACGTGCATGCACCATGTAAATGCAAATTTCAATGCTCGACAAATACAACCAATCATAGAACAACAATTCAAGCAACTCCGTCCTCCATCCATCCGACCCCCGAACTCCTCGGACTCAGTCCAGAATCAACAAACCAACCAAATAAATTATTGTAAGAGCAAAATATATTTAAATCTAAAAGTAGAATTTGAAAAATACTTACAATGCTATATATGATTTTTAGAAGGTTCGGCGCGCGGCAAACGATGGGCGGAAAGCAACGTACCAGTGCAAAAGCACTGTAGCCATGGGTCGCAAAATACCCACTTTTGAACGGGGACAAACCAAGACACCAAATTGATAGGGAATGGTCTAGGGATATTTATGAAGCTAGTGGAAGTGAGTTTTGGCCGTGGGTGGCGGCGAACACGCCGGTAGAAGCAAAAAACGAGCAAATCGGAGTTGAGCTCGTGGGAGCTGCTCCGGTGGCCGATCTAGGCCGAAAATGGGTGGGTTAGGTCGGCAAGAGGTAGGGGAAGAAGTGGTGAAAATATGGTGGCCGGAGGTGGTGCGACGGCGCCGGAAACGGTGACAAACCGTGCGGCTTAGATGCGCTTTTCCGGCCAAACGGCCGGCCGGTTGGGGGAGATCTTCGGAGGGGTGGTGCACCGGAGGGAGGGGAAGTTTTCTGGGTGGGTGGTGGAGGCCACGCCGCCGGCAAGTGGCGGTTCTGGGTGGAGGAAGTTTTCGGCTACAGGGGAAAAATCTGGGTTGGTGCCGCGACTTTGAGCGGCTCGTGGCGGCTAACGGTGGCTCCGATGGCTCTGAAAATTGGAGGGGTTGTAGTCTGCCGTGAGAGGAAGAGAATGGCGGGGGTGGTGTATGACACCCCTACCGGACGGCGGAGATACGGCCGGCCAAAGGTGGCTGCGCGGGAAGGCAAAAGTGCAGGGGAGAGAGCTGGACGACGCACGGGCACGGGAGGAAAGAAAAAGAAAGGAAAGAAAGAAGGAAAAGAAGAAAAGAAAAGGAAAAGAAGGAAAAAGAAAAAGAGAAAAAGAAAAGAAGGGAAAAGAAATGAAGTTCAAACTTCACTTCCGGGATTCAGAAACTGATCCGCCGAAAACGATATAAAAACATAAAACGACTAAAAATAAATTAAACACCACATCAAATAAATAAATAAACACCAAGAAAATATTTTAAACACATCGTTAAGCTAAAATAAAATAAATAACTAGCAAAAACCAACTATTAAATTTTTAAATCCAAAAACGAGCTAAAAACAATTAAACAGCAATTTAAATTCAACAGCCAATAAAATCCAATTAAAATCCGATAATTTAAAATAAAAGCACTATAAATTTAATTAAATTAAATTATTCCTTCAGTGAAAATACACGTAAAAACGGGTCATCACAAATAGCATGTGAAAGTGATTTAATCAAGTGATTAAACACAATGCTAGAAATTGGATCAAAAAGGGTTTGAATGCCAACTTTAGGGTTTGGGGAAACCGTTTAGGGTTTCGGTTTCAACCAAGTTTTTGGGGTTTCACATGGATTCCAACCATTTAGGGTTTTACTAGGGTTGAAACCCTCTTGATCTAACTCAATTGGGTTGATCAGATGAAAAAAAAATTGTTTTGCTTAGGTGGCATGATCTCACACATTGATTTCTTTCACAAATCCATCTAATGGTTTCTCTTTGTGCCAAGTATCTAATAATATTCATTATGTGTGGTTAAGATCTTGTCAAGTGTCCAAATAAAACTTCTCTCACCTAATTTGGACATTTCACACTGTGATTTTGAAACCACTGCACTTAGTACGCTTATCGAGGTTACTATTCACTCCAAAAAAGTGCATAATAAACTTAGTACTGAAACTATAACGTAATCTGACACTTCTAAATACCTCAAACAATTAAAATCGCATTTCTGGCACCATAGTGAGTGATAACACTAACTTTGTTGACAGACTAGAACTTATGCGATTAGCCGATTTGTAAAAACTTATGGGGTTTTCACGAGATTTCTAATGTCTATAGAAATTCTACCATTGAATTTCTAGCGGGCTGTTACATGAACTCTGCGCGTATTTAGCAGTCTCCCCACATGTTGTGTCCGCCATTCTCATAAAGGAAGAAGGAACCATCCAGCACCCAATATACTATGTGAGTAGAGCGCTCAGAGGAGCAGAAGCAAGGTATCCTCGAATCAAGTTGTTGGCTTTCGCCTTGGTAGTGGCGGCGAGGAAACTTCGTCCTTATTTCCAAGCCCACACTATTAAAGTACTGACGGAAGCTGTCCTAGAAAAAATTCAGAGAAAACCTGATTGCACAGGAAGATTGATTGGGTGGTCAATGGAACTAAGCGAGTTCAATATAGAATACGAACCAAGGAAAGTGATTAAAGGACAAGCAATGGCGGCTTTCGTGGCAGAGTTCTCGGGTTTTCCCTAGGAAGAAGCAGTAGCTCCATCAGGGAAGCCATGGATACTGTTTGTGGACGGATCATCCTGCCAAGAGGGCGAAGTCCTAGGGATACACCTGTTGAGCCCGGACGGCCAGGAGAGAAATTACATGGTCACGCTAGCATTCAGAGTAACCAACAACAAAGCCGAATACGAAGCGCTTATAGCAGTATTATCTGTGGCCGCCCAAATAGGAGTAACCGAAGTGGATGCCAGGTCAGATTCGTAGATAGTAGTAAATCAGGTTCTAGGCCTATACGTTACAAAGGGCCAAAAGTTGAAAAAAATACCTGGCACGAGTCCAAGAAATTCGTAGTTCCTTCTCGTATTTCGCGATCACCCAAATACCAAGGGCGGATAATGAGGTCACGGATCAGTTAGCACGAGCAGCATCGGGAGGAGAAGAGGTGTCCCTTCCAAGGCAAGTAGAGAGGAGGGTTGTTGAGGTCTCGGCGGTTGGCATAGAGATAGGAGTCATAGGGTCAAGCACCTCAGATTGGGCAGACAAGGTGGTGAAATATCTAGAGGAAGGAAGATTGCCGGAAGAGAAAGGAGAGGCGAGAAGGACAAAGAAAAGGGCGACTCGATTCTTACTCATCGACGGGATCTTGTATAAAAGAGGTTTCTTCGTTCCTTTGCTGCGGTGCATCTCGGCACAAGAAGCACAGTATGTCCTAGCTGAAATCCACGAAGGGATATGTGGAAATCACTCTGGAGGAAGAACTTTAGCTAGAAAAGCACTCCGAGCAGGATATTACTAGCCTAACGCCCTGAGGGACAGGCGGGAGTTCACCAAGAAATGTGCGAAATGCCAAACTTACGCACCTGTACCGCATGCCCCCCCTCGTAGGAACTGACATCAGTGACAGTACCATGGCCTTTCGCTCAATGGGGCGTAGAACTGGTGGGACCTTTCCCGCCAGGAAAGGGCGGTGTAAAGTTTATGATAGTCATCGTTGATTATTTCACAAAATGGGCGGAAGCAGAAGCATTGGCAACGATCATGGGCAAGGCCGTAACAAAATTCCTGTGGAAAAATGTTGTTTGCAGGTTTGGAGTTCCTTATAGTATTATAACCGACAATGGGCGACAATTCGACTCAGATCATTACAGGGAATGGTGTGATGAATTAAGAATCAAGGCGAAGTATTCTTCTTCGGGCCACCCTCAAGCGAATGGCCAAGCTGAGGCAACAAATAAGGCATTACTCTTGATCCTTAAGAAGAAGGTCGTGGAGAAAAAAGGAGATTGAGCGAATGAACTACCAGAAGTCCTTTGGGCTTACAAAACAACAGCAAAGACTGCAATGGGGGAATCCCTATTTACACTGACATACGGATGCGAGGCAGTTACACCAATGGAGATAGGGTTACCAATTTACAGGATGAGCCAATTCTCGAATACCCAGAACGATAGGAAGATAGAAGAATACCTCGACTTGCTCGAAGAAGAGAGAGAGATGGCGGAGGCTAGGATGCTACAAGAAAAAAGGAAGGCCGAGCAATACTTAAATAAAAGGGTAAGACCCAGGACTTTTAAAATAGGCGACCTGGTTCTAAAGAGGGTCGGGGTGACTACGCCAGGCGAAGGGAAAATGGGACCCCAATGGGAAGGACCTTATTTAGTGACAGCCAACAATAGACCCGGATCCTACCGATTAAAAGACAGCGAGGGCAAGGAACTGCCGCATCCTTGGACGTAGAACACTTGAAGAAATTTTATCAGTGACTTGTATATTGTTTGTTCGAGAATTCCCTATCTTTGTTTTTCTCAATAAATTGTGTCATCATTGTTTATGAAAATACTTTGGATTATTTTGTTGAAAATTTTGTACGAAGGCCATGTAAAAAGGGCGATTAGGTCCTCAGACCACGCCGACCCTAAACACCAAAGACAAGCACAATTACTTGTGGTGCCATGTAAAAAGGGCGCGTAGGTCCTCAGACCATGCCGACACTAAACACTAAAGACAAGCACAACTGCTTATAGTGCCAGCGTAGGTCCTCAAACCACGCCGATCCTAAACACCAAAGACAAGCACAACTGCTTGTGGTTCCATGTAAAAAGGGCGCGTAGGTCCTCAGACCACGCCAACCCTAAACACCAAAGACAAGCACAACCGCTTGTGGTGCCATGTAAAAAGGGTGCGTAGGTCCTCAGACCACGTCAACCCTAAACACCAAAGACAAGCACAACTGCTTGTTGTGCCATGTAAAAAAGGCGTGTAGGTCCTCAGACCACGCCAACCCTAAACACCAAAGACAAGCATGTATGCTTGTGGTGCCACACGAAAAAGATAAAAATGGAAAGGACACAGAAATCTGAGCATTCAAGCAAAGCAAATCAAAGTCCGTTGTACAAAGCAAACCAAGATATAACCAAATTCCATTGTCTCAAATATACAAAGAATAAAAGGGGAATTTTGTCTACAACCAACTAAATGTAGGGCAACAATGATTAAGAGGCGTCTTCAGGAGGAAAAGTCGACGGCACGTTCAAGAAGGCATCGGGCATCTCTCTTCACCCAAAAGCATCAACCGTGCGGCGGGAGGTTTCATCAGGGTAGAATAAATCCACGTTGAGAGTTCTGAGGTTGGTGGCAGGGTCGGCCAGGAGGCGGTTCCTCAACCTCAGAATCCCACGACCGTGCCTGTATTTAAAGGCGTCGTCCCTTGTGGCGGGGACACAGGCCAAGTGGGCGCGGAGCTGTGCAACCTCCTGCTGGGCAAACGCCAGCTCCTCTTCCTTCTAGGCCAAACCCTGCTGACAGGCTCCAAGGGCCAAGTTTGCCTCTCGAAGGACTTGCGGCTGTCTCGAGAACAGGCCAAATCTCCACAAAGGGAGGATAACGCCTCATCACAGGCGGCGAGCTCAGCTCTCGAAAGAGAGCTTTCAGCCTTGAGGGCCTCCTTAGCCTCTAAAAGTCGCAGCTTGACCGAGTCAATCTCAGAGCATATAATGGACAAGGCAAAGTCATCTTTAACCTTGACCTCACTTGCTTGCTTGGCGGATAGAGTCCCGCAGCTCCAGGATTTCGGCCTCGCATAGCTCGAGGTCACCTTTGAAGGAGTGGTAGTAACCCTCAGAATGCTCTAGTAAGCACTTCAGTTCCTCCTTGACCTCAAGCAAAGTTGTCAATTCAGCTCTATCGACTCGCCACGTCTCGGATGCTTGCTTAGCTATATAGCACAGTTGGCGCCGCTCTCTAACCTCCTCCTCGAGACGGTAGCGGTCGACTACTATCCACACCGCCAAATCATTGATGCCCTGCAAGAAGAAAGTCAGGTAATGAAGATAGGCAAAAATATAGAAAGGGGAGCGGCCGAAAAGGATAATACCTCAGCAAGCCAACTCCTCAAACGGTCAGCCATCTGGGTGGTGGCCTCGACCTGGGAGTTCGCACCTGAAGAAGAGCCACCACCGCTAGCATCCCCCCTCACGATCCCGCCAGAATTAGGGAGGGGTTCTCCCTCAGACCTCACAGAAGAGGGCGTAGTCCTCCCCGGTAAGTCACCTAAGCACAGAGGGGGTAGTGCGAGCGTAGAGGAGGCCAGGTCGGCCTCTAGAAGGCGAGCGTCTGCCTTCAAAAAATGCACCCACTCCTCCTCAAGAGTGGAATCAATGTCCCTGCCAAAAGAGGAGGCAGGTTGGAAAGGAAGAGAGAGTCCAGGTCTGCTACCCATTGGCGACGGGGTTTGTCCTCCAGAGATGGTATCTGGTAGGCTCTCCAAGGAGGTTGTGCAATCCGCACCTTTGGAAGGTGAAACCCCATATGTCTCCAGGCGACCACTCGCAGGCAAAACAGAGGCCGCTTCATCATGAGCAGCGATGGAAGAAGGGGGGGAGCAAGCTCCCACCGTTGTGATAGATTCAAGATTAAGGGCCGCTACTACCCTGGCACCCAGCTCGACCGGGCTTACCCGCCCCTCCAGCACGGGAAACTCGAATGAAGATACAGGAGCCGTAGCCGCCTCGGGCGTGCTGGGCGTGGCCTGAAGAGAGGCGGCCAGGTTGAAAAGGGCCATCTCGGCTAGACTCTCCACACCACTCAGGCCGCATGAATGTGGCGGAGATAAAGAGGGAACGGACGAGAAAGGTTGTTTGGGCCCAGATGGGGTGGAACCCCTGCAAGGGCTTTCCTCTGAAGATAGGGCGAGGATCTCTGGTTAGGGCGGCGAAGTCTCAATGGCGGCTGGCTGCGCTGGCGCCTAAGAATGGGTGTCCTCCTGCGACCCCATGGTCCTGGCATCCCCATCGGGCACAAAATTCCCCTCTTGGAGAGAAGAAGGCTGAGAGGGATCTTCAGAACGAGTTTTCTTTTGAAGGCCGCCACCCTCATTCTTTTTCTTGCTTCTCTTCTCTCTTTTTTCGGCGACCACATCAATCTCTCCACCGTTCTTCTTCTTACTCCTTTTCTCCCCCTTCTCAGCGATCTCCTCCCCCTCTTCTGAACGGGTCTTCCTCTTGGAAGACGCAGGACGGGTCTCTTTGGACTTCCCCATGGGGGGAGGGATGATAGGCGAGATCATAAAGTCACGCCCTTGGTAGTACGACCGGTTGGGCAACATCAAGAACCAGTCAATGTTTTCCTTGGTCAACAGTTTGTCAATCCAAAGTGCATCAGGGTTAGCTTTGGCCTAAGAGCGTACTATCTCAATCCGAGCCAACTCACGGCGCGATAGAGGCTCCAATGAACGCCACAGCTTTTTCTCGTCGGGCAGAGGACGCCAGATTGACCTAACGGGAAAGTCATGGAAAACTTCCTCCAGAGCAGGAAATTCCCAACTTTGACCAAAGATATAAAAGAGAGTGGTGGTCCACGCTTTGGCATTAGAATAACGAGTCTCGAAATGGGCCAATGATTGCCCATCGTCTTTCTTACGGAAGCTAAGGACGTTGCCCTTGGTAGCTTCCCTCAGACAGTAGAATGCCAAAAATTCCCAACCCGTCAGGTCAGGATAAGGATCCTTAAGGGGCTCCAGTACCATATGGTAAACAATACAGGTGCAGAGGTACACCCTCAATGCATGAGGATGTAGTTGGGCAGGGGCCAGGCTAAGGAGATCCAAAATATCGCGGAGAGGGCGACAGAACGGGAGCCTCAACCCATGTTTCAGAAGGGCAACAGAGATAGCCACCTTAGTGGCAAACCTTCATCATCACAGCACCAAGTATCAATACGTGACAAAACTACAGTTTCGGGAATACGAAAATCTTCCCGAATCTTAGCAAAGTTTTTCTAATGGATGACAGAATTCCATCTATATCCAGCAAAAACCGTGCCCTTAGGGATCTCGAAAGGGTTTCCAGAAGCCACATATTCACTGCAAGAAGCCATTGAAATCTTGGAAAGAAGATTGCAAGAAAGGATGGAGTGAGCAAAGAACAAGGACGAAAGTAGAAGGGTAGGAAACGTAGCAGAGCAAGAAATGAGAAAAAAGGGAAAAATGAAATATTTGAAGGAGAACAGAATACGAAGCGCCAACAAACCTAAACTGTTAAAGTCACCAGGAACTGAATAAAAAGGCAAATCGACGCCAGGAAACAGTATCTTTTCCTCTTACACAACGGCGGGAAATGATGGAAAAACTTGATTCTTAAAATTAAAATCTTGTTGGAAAGAAATGAAATGACATGAAACGGCAGACTTAACGGGCCGGAGAACACAAAGGAACCGTGGGAAACTTGGGCCCATCTCCATATTTGTCTGTTTCTCAAAATACCCAGGCCCATACAACCACACCTCGACATCTTCGTGATAACGAATTTCAACCAAGATAAATTCCATCCGCCAGAAGGCAAATAGAATTGGCGGGGCAACTGTAGGGGCAATGCCCAATGATTTACCGGTCAAAAGGCCCAAGAACGTGTAAAGAGGCCCACGATATAAAGAATACCGAAAAGCGCAGAGGATGGGTTCAAAAACCGTGAAGAAAGGAATCAAGAGGAGTTAGAAACCATATATGCTTAGCCACTGCCCCTAACGAAAAGCTGAGAGAATGTAGGAAGTGATGAAATAATATCATTCAAAATTTTAAGTTCCAAAGGTAATCTGTTCCAATAAATCCTGGGAAAGATATGCACAACAATGAGCCTATATAAGCTGGTAAATTTTTATAATATTTGGTTTTTTTCAAGATGCAATATACTCTTGACTGACTTAAGCATCGGAGTATTTTGCAGGAGAACCTCCACCAAGCTCGACCAGCGACGTACGGCCGCATAATTGCAGATTGGAAGTGAGACACGTCCCTAACATATATAGTTAATAAGATTAGATGAAACTGCAAACCCGACATTATTCCAATTACAGTATATATAAAGGATTCTTTTTTCTTTCTTTTTCTTTTTTATGATGAACAGGAATCCTTGATATTTTTGCCCATGCAGTTAAACTTCGAATCTGTGGTGTACTCGTCCCAATCACCCAAATAATTAAGATAATTAAAGCATTAGTGCCTCTTTAGTACCGATGGACCATGACACCTAGACATTATTCTTTGCATCCAAGGATTTGAATTGAATCATGTTAGGCTTGGAGGGAGCAAACCACCAGAAACCAAGCTAGGCCTTATCACTTACACAGTTTATAAAGCACTTAACAATCAACAAATATTATTATATATGTTGGAATTTAAAGGAGTATGATGAGTACTCCAATGTACGGTACGTAGCGTATATTCATCTGATTCAGTACCTTCTTAATTATTTTGAGATATCATGATGCCACAGATCGACCAGGATCCGTGCATCGATCCTTAATTATTAGAAAATGTCTATTTGCACACGGGGTTGGGGACCTCTGGCGTATACGTCCATCTACTTGTAATAATGAAACGCGTTTAGCTCATCTTCTTCTTCACATCTCCTTCATATCGTCTTCTCTGTGTTCAAGCAAGGAAACAGAGCATGTGTGCTCTCTAACCCAAAGCCTTGCCGCACGTTGATCTCCTCCATGCCAACCCAGACCACCTCCTTCGCGTCCAACCCGTCTACGTTCAACCAATGCTGAAAGATCAACCATCACCATTTCTCTCGTGACCCTCTCACTGCCAACGTTCACGCCAACTCCTTGTATGCTATTACCTCCATCACAACTCCTCACGTTAACAAGGCCAAAGGGAGCAACCACCCATGCACAACGGCATTGTCACCACGCTGGAAGCCACTCAACTACACGCCGCAACCAAGTCGTAGTTTAGCCACCCTCTCCATTCATGGTACCGGCTTCGTAGCAAGATCACTTTTAGCTCATCACCATGGGCAAAATCAGTGCATCACCGTCACCACGTTCAGCACGGGTCCAGCTGAAACAACTCCATCATGTCCTCTGTTTTAAGAAGTGAAAACAGAGCAAGGAGGAGCAGTGCAAGCCACCGAGAGCAACCTCCACGTCGCGACCCCGCTACCCAAAGTCTCCCCGTCCACCACCCTCAGCCATGCACAGCTCCATAAGCTTCAGTTGCTCTCTCTCTCTCTCTCTCGGTCTACTCTCTCTCTCTCTCTCTCTCTCTCTCTCTCTCTCTCTCTATTTTCAACAGTCCAGCTATGCCAAGTGGTCTACGCCGTGAGCAACCCAGCTGATCGCTAGTTGCCTCTGATCTGCTCTGTGCCAACATCTTCTGCTAGTGAGTGCCCAGCCGCACGGAACTTTGGTCTTTTGCTCCGTGCCAACGTCTTCCTTGTATAGTTTGTTTAAACAAGATGAAGTTATATCTCAAAAGCATACTTTCTGATTTTAGTTCCCTCTCTCATTTCGTGTTTCCGCCTCTCTTTTTTTTTATTGTTTTTAATAATATCGGCAGTCGATTTCGCAAAAGGTACGCAACGGCGGGTACCAGTAGCAAAACTGTAATTATTATTTATTAATGTCGCTAATTAATTGAGGACATCCTCAAGCATATATATTTAATTACGTACTACGTACCAATATTAGTTAACAAAGCTGGTAGTTTAATTTATTCAATAAGCAACCAGAAAGTCATTATATGGAAAATTAGTTGTTGTCTAGATGACTAACACAAGAGGAGAGGTTATTGGATTGTATTTAAAAATTAACAATTATAAATCAAATACACAGTATAAAATATAAACAAAATACGAAACAGCAATAAATTATATAAAGAGTAGCGGTAAGAGAGAATCAAACTCACTTTTTAAAATTTTCAAACCTAATCTTTTTACTTTTCACATATGACCAAATGAGTACTATTTATTTTTCAAACAAAATCATCTACCTTTTACATAAGTCAAAAAGAACATCAACCACTTTTGAAAATATTCAAACAAAGAATGCACATGTGAAAGATGACAACCAATCATATTTAATATTTTCAAAATTCAAACTTTTCATGTCATGCACATGTGAAAGATGACAATCAATCATCTTTCAAATTTTCAAATTTAATTTTCAAAATATTCATGCACATGTGGAAAATGTATTTTAATGCTTTATGATAAAATATTAATTTTGATTCTTAATCGTAATTTGAAATTTTTCAAGAGATGTACAACATTACTCTATGAGTTTTAATGTCAGTTTGTTCATTTCTTGCTCATGTTTGGTTCCTTGATGTGCTTGACTCCATTATATAGACAACTTGAGCTTGAGACTCTTTTATTCTTTGAATTCGTTTATTATCATCAAAATCTATGTATAGATATATAATTACATGAAACTTAAAACGTTAGGTTCAACACTAGTCCTACTCACTGAGAAGGAAATTCAGTGGTGCATGATCAGCTAGCTAGCTAGGCTGGCTAATTTGAACTTGCAAGGGGATCGAACAGTAGTGTTGTATAGAAGATTTTCCAATGCCAATACATAGTCTTGTACTGAATGAAAAAAACCTTGTAACACTTTTGATTAATGAAATGGTATTAGTCTGTTTGATTTAAAAAATAAAAAATAAAAAGTTA
Source organism: Carya cathayensis (assembly GCA_011037825.1). Taxonomy (NCBI): domain Eukaryota; kingdom Viridiplantae; phylum Streptophyta; class Magnoliopsida; order Fagales; family Juglandaceae; genus Carya; species Carya cathayensis. Next base: position 1,067,884 of record QGSO01000239.1, read on the forward strand.
CTACCATAACGTACATTAATATATGTCAAAATAAACATATATATATAAAGGGTTCCTGCAAACGCAAGTAATTTGTAAACATATTATCAAATTCCATAGGGGAGAAAATTTTAAATACTAATAACTTGCCTAACGACGTCGCATGCAGAATCATCTCATAAACATACACACACACATATATTCAAATTCTCGTTTATGGGCTTTACCTAAAATCATATATAAGAAATCAAACTTGTAATATATAGAGAGACAAAGATGATCACGGCCTTAAACCGGTTAATTTACCGATTTTAGTTCTTAAAAACCAATCCGGATCAAACCCATCGATTTGGTCAGGTCTTGTCCAATTCAACTAGTTTTTCGATTTTCTTTACACCCTACATTTCATTGATAACCGAGCTTTTGCCATTTGTCAAGTATGACGCTCTTAGATTATGCAAGCAACTTTTCTAGTCATCCCAAGAAGTTCTTACTTTGTCGAGATCGTTGATTCAAATATTTATTAATTATCCTTTTTGCTAATTTCAATTTCAGTAAGTTACATTTATTATTTTACCATATATATTTCTCTATAATAACCAATAAAACATATTAGAAACCTTATTAAAGACGAAAAAAAAAAACGTTTTTGAGCTCCAGTGCTCCACCTGATAGAACAAAGCCTAGTTCAACTAATCCATACCAGTAAATCACTTGAATGCAATAGGCAATATCATATGGTGCTTTCATCTATGCATTGAAGACTAAGAGTGGGCAACGAGGCCCCGCAACCCGCTACCACTCCCCAATCTGCCCTGCCCCCACATAGGCGGGACGGATTCCCCATCCGCCAGATGCAAGTGAATCTGTGTCCCCAAAAAGTACAGGGGGTAGGCCAATTCTAGCCCTGGCCCGCACATATATAACAAACGATGTTGTTTTAGGGAATACAAAATGGCGATGTTTTGTTTATGGTCCTAAAACTACTCCCATACTCTCAACTCCCTTGATACTCTCTCTCTCTCTCTCTCTCTCTCTCTCTCTCTCTCTCTCTCTCTCTCTCTCTCTCTCTCGGATCTACCCTCCCTCTCACTCTCCGTCCGTCGCATGCCGTCACTGTTGTTGTGAGGTTGCTATTGTTGTCACCATCTGAAGCTAGCTCTGTTGTCGTCAAGTATGTATCTCGTCAATCTCGAGTCTGTTATTTTTTATTTTTTTTAAGTTTTGTTGAGTTATGAATGATGGATTGAATTAAAGAGTTGGAGAATGGGATTATGAGTTGTGTTTTGTAAAGATTTATTTGTTTGTTGTACTATAAATTTGATTGAGAATTTTGTTTGAAAACGTTGTGTAATGTGCATGTAAATTTATATTGAAACCCTAAAAAATGATTGGAGTTTCAATATTGAAACTCCAAGTTAATTTAAGGTTTCAATCTAAAACCCCATTCTATTTTCAGGTTTCGATATCAAAACTTCATTCTATTTTGGGGTGATTATTGCATAGTTTTAATTGTTGTGTATTTTTTTAACATTTCAGATTTTTGTCAGTTAATAAAGAATGGATGGTCAATCAAATTTTAGTGCTACCTCTTCTATACCTATTCCTACCCCTACCCCTACCACTACTACTAAACTTAACCCTACTACTACCCCTACCCCTACCCCTACCTCTTCTCCATGCCCCCACCAAGCAAGAAACCAATTTCAATTGTTTGGACTGATCACTTCACCAAAATAGAGCGTGGTGACCTCAATAACCGCCAACCTCAGTATAACCATTAAGGTGAAATGTATGGATATAACCATTAAGGAGATATGGCACATTCTACTTAAAGGTCTATTTAGAAGAAAAATGTAAAAAAGAGTCCAATATTAAAATCTTTACCAGAAAATAGTCAATCTAAACTAGAGATTCATTGCAATAAAATTGCTTTCTAGGGATGAAATTTTTCCTCTCAAAATGTTGTCATTTCATTTCTAAAATTATTTAGGGATGAAAAAATTTTGTACCTAGTTCATGCCAATAAATATGTCTTAAATAGTCTTTTGGTACGAAATTTGTCAAAACCATTTAAGAGCATTCTCATTTTATTCCCCATAAAATTTCCTATAATTTAACTAAAAAGTATATTCCTTAAAATTTTTCTCTAAATCTTACTCATATTTCAAAAACCTCATATATCTCATTCCACATCCTTTCTCTATTATATTAAAATAATATTTCTCTATTCCTTCTTTATTACTTTTTTCTCTCACTTCCATTTACAAACTTAACTACTCAATATTTTTTTCTTATATTTTGAACTATTACTCTAGTGAATATTTTAAACAAAAATTTATATTATGTTTGTGGATATGATAATATTTTTTTAAAAAAAATTGTAATTAATTAAATTATTTTTAAAATAATTATTTAAAACTATAACAAATATAAGTATGAGAGAAAGTGTAGATGATGAGAAGAACAATTTATTTTATGTATTAGAATAAAATATTTATAAAAAATAGTTTGGGGAATAAATAGTGATTTATTATATTTGGGGAACTAATATTTATTCCCTAAACTTTTACCCTAAAATAGAAATTCAAATGTAGGGGTATTTTGATCAAAACCATAAAATAAATCTCAAATTATAGAGAAAGTGGTGTTTTGTGACACCAAATGTGAATACTCTAAAAGTGTCCAAACATATTTTATATATATATATATATATATGAAAACTTTCTCCTCCATAGTAGTCGTTCGAACTACAATAAGTCCATTTGAACAGATTTTTTTTTAGAATAAGTTTTTTTTGTCCCTAATAATCATTTGAACGCCAACAATTCCATTCGAATAGATTTTTTAGAACAAATATTTTTCTCCCTAATTTACATTTGAACAACATCATTTGATTAAATTTTTTTCATTTGAATGGGTTTTTTAGACAATATTCACGTGACTTCATTTTTTACATTCAAATGTAATTTCTTCCATTCCATCATTGACAATAAAATAGTTTCTATAACAATAAAAATCTCATTGTCCCAATATTATTAAGTTAATAACAAATCTATAAAATCATATTATAAATAAAAACAAAGATATAAAATCTCTTCATTTGGATGATTCTATGATTAATGCAAAGGCGGTTGACAATCTTGTACAACTTCTGGTAATCAATCTGAGACATCCAAATTCATCGAGTTGATAGCATGACTATAACACTCACGCCCAGCACCAAGCCCGCTTTCTAAAAAATTTTAGGTTTATGCAGATGAATAGCCCACTTGAAATTAACGAGTATTTTTTGGAACGGACTAAAGGCTTGAAATTTATTTTTGGTGGATATCGAATACTTTTTATTGGGCTTGCTAAGTAGGTTAAAATCATTTAACATTTTAGATTAGATGAAATATTTTTTTGGCCAAGATAATTGGTGGGACTAATTAGATTATTTTTACATGTTGAATCGGGAGCCTAAAACTTGGGGAAGAAGCCCAATCAACGCTCAAAACCCAAGCCCAGGAAGCCAGGAACTGTTTCCATGTCAATCACATTCCATGTTCCATGCCATGCACAGTTACCCTTCTTTTTGTTCTCATGTAGGATTTTTCCAATCAACTCTATAAATACACGTATTTCTATCCTGCAAAAGAAGTTGTCGCAACTTAATTTTTTAGTGAATCACCTCCTTCACGTAACTGCCATTTTCTTCCACTCTAAAACTAATGTGTGATAACCCCACTGCCGAGCCCATTGGTAAACTGTGAACCCTAATTTAACCATTGTCTCCACAAGGCTGTTACTCCATGCCTTGGTCACATAAACACACCCAGCCTCCATCACATAGTATAGCTTAAACCTCTGCCCAGACCACCCAATGCTGCCAAGTTCTTTCACGTAAGGCAAAATTTGCCAGCCCACTGCCTAGCCAACGCAAAACTGCACCACCACCGCTCTGGCCTTTTTCAAACCACCAACAACCTCTATTTTTAAGCAAGAAAATAGAGCACGTGTTGTGCTCGCAGCACCTTGTGCAACAGAAGCCTAGTGTCATCGTCATCACCTCCACATCTTCTCCACCTGCACGAAAGCTACCGTCAAAGGAATGCATTTCGCATGTCTCTTACTTTGTTGTGATCACTGGAAAACTATGAGGATTAATTCACCCTTCAAGGAGTCTGAGGCAAGGAGACCCTTTATCCACCTTCCACTTTATATTACACAATGGGGTGCTTTCTAGGCTCATTCACAAAGAAGAACATCAAGGGCATTAAATTGAGCACAATTTGCTTTGCTTCCCCCAAAAATGCTCAAGTTTTTCAGGGACTGTCTAGAAAAATACTCACAATGTCCTAGCCAAAAAAATCTATCCTAGCAAATCCTCCATTCAATTCAGCAATAATATGCTTCCTAACTCCATTAGAGAAGTCAAAGCTATAATAAATTTCAAGATTTCTTCTTCAAGAGCTCCATATCTAGGTCCCTTTCTTAATTTTGGAGCATTCACCCAACAGCATTTCAAAGACATTTTAGAAAAAATTCAAGGGAAATTAGCGGGTTGAAAAACAAAACTTTTATCTCAAGCTAGTAGAATAACTTTCACTAAACCAGTGGCTAATGTTATCCCCACCTATACAATGTCTTCCCTTTGGATACCTAGTTCCATATACAAAACAATCGATGAAGCCCTTACGAGATTTTGGTGGGGGTTTTGATCAAAACAAAACCCAAAATTTTATCCCAAAATCCAAGAACTCCATCTGCAAACCTAAATCCTTGGGTGGATTAGGGATTGGATTATTATCCAGTAATTTCAACAAAGCTCTGCTAAGCAAGTTGGGATGGCACCTTATTAGCAATGAAACCAGTAACAGAGAACCAATACCAATTCCACAACTACTACCCTAGAAAATGACATTCCCAAATGGAACTAACACTATTGCACCTAAATTATAACTCAAACTAGTGAACCAAAAATGTAGGGCAGTTTTACCTGTAAGTATACATGTGTTGTAGTACCTAACATGGTCGAATCCACATGGATTGACTTAAGTGATAAAGAAAATAACTTAGACAATGAAATAAATGACTAAAATAAACGTGCAATCAAATAGAAAAAAAAATTACTGAGATAAAGATTTTTAAAGTAACAGAACAAAACTAAAATGATAAAATTAATCGATATTGAGAATGTCTAAGTTTTGAGGATCCGTCTAATAATTTAGAATATTGTTTTCGATCAATTTACTTCAATTAAACTAGAATAATGATTCCGTTTAATTGGAAGATTCAACATTTAAGGTCAAGAAAAATAGTCATTAATGATTAAACATGAACGGTTGATGGTTAAAACATTCAAAAACTCATTTGAATATCACAGAGATTTTTTTCAAGTATTCACTGTATTTGAAAATCACAATGAACCAAGATAAATATATAGATAATCAAAATATCCAATAATAAAACCATTCAATTGATCAAACTCACAATATATATTTCAATACTAATCCAAAAACAATGTCTAAATCATTAAATTTCACATCTAACCTTAGTACAAAAATTTAGGCAACCATGTTAAACACAAGATCTATAAAAATCACAAAAATATTCTCCATAAAAGAAACTAAAATAGAACACACAAATTAATATTAGAAAAATAATCTAGACCATAGAGCAAAAGTGGAGAGAAGATAGAGCCCAAGAAAAAACCCTAAAGTCCACAACCTTCTTCTCTCCAAGAAGCACCCTCGAAAAAGTACCGTTTCGTCCCAAAAAAATAAATCTCTCTCTATCTCCCAGTGCAACATTATCACATCCAGAAAAAAAAAAAAAAAAAAAAAAAAAAAAAAAAAAAACCAGCTCCCTTTTCCTTACTTCTAGCCTCTTCATTCTTCTTCCCCTTTTTTTTCGTTTCCTTTTCCCACAAAACCAGAGCCTCACCAACCACACTTTCTTTCCGTCCACTGTCTAGGAGAAAAAAAACGAGCCAAAAAACTCCTGCTCCCTCGTCTAAAGTCCGAACCCAGATGAAAAAAAGTCTCCACCCTTCCATTTTGGTCCTACTCTATTTCTTCCATGAGTCCTCAAAACCAAAAATGAAAATTTTCTCATACCAAAACAGACTTCCAGCCTTCACGTCTTCCGAAAGCTCCATGGTCAAACGAAAAAGAACACCACCCCGAACTGTAGTAGCTCCACTGCGTTGCTCTCCTTTTTCGTTCGGTCCCAACATCTAGAAAAAATAGAGTTTTTGTTTCCTCCCGTTCCGTCCAGTGTCCAACCGAAGAAAAATGAAAAGAAACCCCTGCCGTTTTTTCCCTCCGTCTATAGCTCTCTCTTGTTCTTTTTTTACATTTTCCTACTCCTCTCCTTCTGTAAAATTCAAGTCCACCCAAAGAAAAAAAAATCAAGCCCCCTCTGTCTATGTTGCTTCCTAGACCAAGAAGGAAAAAGAAACGCTTTTTCCCTTTTCTTCATAAGCTTCCCCAATTTTTTTCTTTCCAGTCCGTCTTTCCGTCGTTTCTCCATAAAACACTCCCCAAAAAATGCCATTTGTGTAAGTCTATACTCTGCACATGAAAAGGTTAGCCTTTTCTTTTCTCGTTGCAAAGCCCGCTGCATCTCATGCCGGTCCCAAGCTGATTTCCCTCAAAAAATTTCTAGTTTATGTACTGCATGATGGTCAAAACGTGTGCTTCCTTTTTCACGTGCTTGATGGTTGAAATGCAGTTTCTGTGTGTGCGCTTGTACTTCCATAAAATAATGAGTGGGTCCCACAGAACCATGTGCATGTGTTTTCCCTTTGGCTCCCTATCCAAAATCAAGCCGATCATGTGCTAAAACTGCATGCATTTTATCCAAAGACAGGAACTCAGAAACCATAAAATCAAAGGAAAAGTAAAAATAAGAAAAAGAAACAATACACCAAAAAATAGAAAACCAAAAATCAATTAAAAAGTAAAAATAAAACATCAAAGAAAAACATTGTTCATGTGAAGAAATATCGCTCAATTAAATAAGAGATTATAAATTTAAGTATAAACCATGATATTAACCATTTTAAATCACAACTCAAATTTATACCTATTAACCTTTTTTTCATCTAAAACCAATAATAATGTCACGAAACAATTAAAATACATTGGTTTTAAATATATAAAATATGCAATATTTCAGCTCAATCACACCCCCCAACTAACCTTTTACTAATCCTTGAGCAAAATAGTAAAAATTAATTGAGATGAACATTACATAAAGCTCGAAATTCAAACAAAAGCAATCAAACATAATTCTGAGTTCTCACAAAAAATCAATTCGTGACTACTCAACACCAGGAGTTGTATCCACAAGGAAAGTCTCAACAATTGTTTATATAGAATTTGGGCAAATGTCTTAGAACTCGGATATGTGTGCGTGGCTAAATTTCTGTGTGTTCCTCATTAATAAGCATGATTTATGATAGAATTTTCCAACCTTAAAATTAATCATTATTGATTCTAACTACCTCAAAGTCAAAGAGACTAGCAGTTTTCTCGTTTTTGTTCCTTTTTTTTTTTTAATAAGGCTTGGTAATCCTGCAGTTTACTTCTCCTATTTTAAATCAATGAACATTAGTGAGGAACACTACAAGTGTAAGCATGTGCAAAATGTTCTTTCAAAACTTGCTCTTCATTCTATATAAATCATACTAATTCTCCTCTCTATAAATATCACATCCCGTTGTTTCAAGTCACTCTTCAACAAAATATGATGCATCATAAGTCATGCTTTATGCTTAGGGTTGAAAATAAATCATCATAAAATAATTCTGCTCAATTACTCCACCAAGATGCTCAAATTTCACAAAAATGCCAGAAGGAGTGTGTATTAATCATTTGTCTTTCAATGCACATCACATTTTTTTATATATAAACTAACACATTTTCAACAGAAAATCCTCCCCCAACTACATGTAACATTGTCCTCAATGTTCAGCAAATAAATTTTTGATGATGTATGCGATACAGGTATGAATTGAAGCAAGATAAATACTGCAAAACATATATTAAAACGAAAATGATTAAACAAAAAGGAAAAAAGTCACATGAGATACTCGAGTGCACATAAGGAGTAGATTTCTATCAAAGTTAGAAGACATAAAAAGAAAAAGAAAGAAAAACAAAACAAACAAGTACGGTATATACAATGAGAAATCAGAAATTAATTCTAATAAGCAGGATTCTCCAGAGTAGTGGACTCAACCTCTGGAGTAAAATCACTTAAAAATGGTTTCAACCTTTGTCCATTAACTTTAAAAACATTACATTTATCTAGGTTTTCTCTCTCAATGGCCCCAAAATGATAAATAGTTTTTACAACAAAAGGAGCGATCCATTGGGATCGAAGCTTGCTAGGAAATAAATAGAGTTTTGAATTATACAACAAAACTTTTTGGGAAGGCTCAAAAAACTTTCAAAAAATATTTTTATCATGAAAATTTTTCATTATCTCCTTGGAAACATGAGAGTTTTCATAAGTTTCATTCCTGATTTCCTCTAACTCATTAAGCTGAAGCTTATAAAGAGAGCAAGTTTTATCCACATCAAAATTAAATTGCTTAATTGCCCAATAAGTTTTGTGTTCCAATTCTACAAGCAAGTGACATGCCTTTCCAAAAATGAGTCTATAAGGGGACATACCAATCGGGGTTTTAAAAGCAGTACGGTATGCCCAAATGTGTCGATTAGTCGTAAAGACCAATCTTTGCAACTCAGGTTAACCGTCTTTTCCAAAAACAATTTGATCTCCCGATTGGATACCTCAACTTGACCACTTGTTTGTGGGTGATAAGGGTAGCAACCTTATTAGTAATACCATATTTTCGCATTAAGGTCTCAAAAGGCTTATTGCAAAAATGTTTACTCCCATCACTGATAATGGCTCGAGGTGTTTCAAATCTTGATAAAATATTTTCTTTGAAAAATTTCAGCACAACTTTGTGATCATGTTTTTGCATGGAACAGCCTCGATCCATTTGGACACATAATCAACAGTTACCAAAATGTAGAGATGGCCAAAATAAACTGGGAAGGGTCACATGAAATTGATACTCCAACAATCAAATATTTCAACAACCAAAATTGGATTTAATGGCATCATATTTTGGCGAGTAATCTCTCCCAATTTTTGACAACGCTCACAAGTTTTAAAAATTTATAGGTGTCCTTGAAAATGGTAGGTCAATAAAAACCATATTGTAAAATTTTAAAAGTTATTTTCTTCCCCAAAAAATGGCCACCACATGCCCCAGAGTGACAAAAAGACATCACCCTTTGAAATTCATTATCAGGAACACATCGTCTAATTATCTGATCCGGGCAATATTTAAACAAATATGAATTATCCCAAAAGAATTTTTTTACCTCTACAAAAAATTTCATCTTATCTTGTTGAGTCCAAATGTGAGGAATTTCATCTGTAGCAAGAAAATTAACAATGTTAGCATACCAAGGCAATTGAGATATACCAAAAAGTTGCTCATCTGGGAATGTGTCTCTAATAGGAACTGTCTCTATGAAATCTGAAAGAACAAATCTAGACAAATGATCAGCAACAACATTCTCAACTTCTTTTTTATCTTTAATTATCAAATCAAATTCTTGCAACAAAATGATCTATCTAAGCAAGCTGGGCTTTCATCGTTTTTAACTAAAAGGTATTTCAAAATAGCATGATCAGTAAAAATGATCATTTGAGACCCAATCAAAAAAAAATGAAATTTGTTAAGTGCAAAAATTACTGCAAGTAGCTCTTTTTCAATTGTTGAATAATTCATTTGAGCACTATTTAAAATTCTGCTTGCATAATAAATCACATAAGGCTTTATGTCCTTACGTTGGAACATAGCTCCAACAGCATAATCACTAGCATCACACATAATTTCAAATGGTAAATTCCAATCAGGTGATTGCATAATTGATGCTGAAATCAACATACCTTTTAGCTTTGTAAAAGCTAACTCACAATTCTCAATCCACACAAAAGAATTTTTCTCTGACAATAAATTGCACAAAAATCTAGAAATTGTACTGAAGTCTTTAACGAACCTCATGTAAAAACCTGCATGACCTAGAAAAGATCTGATATCCTTAATGTTCTTTGGGATGGGCAAATTAAAAATTAATTCAATCTTGGCCTTGTTCACTTCAATACCTTGAAAAGAGACAATGTGACAAAGGACAATCCCTTGAGTGACCATAAAATGACATTTTTTCTAGTTTAAAATCAAATTCTTTTCTTTGCATCTAATCAGCACTTTTCCAAATGATTCAAACATTAATCAAATGAATCACCAAAAATAGAACAATCATCCATGAATATTTCAACAAAACGCTCTACCATGTCACTGAATATGCTCATCGTGCATCTTTGAAATGTAGCATGAGCATTACAAAGTCTGAATGGCATCCTTTGATATGCAAAGGTACCAAATGGACATGTAAAAGTAGTATTTTCTTGATCCTCAGGAGCAATCTCAATTTTGTTATATCCAAAATAACCATCCAGAAAGCAATAAAATTTATGGCCCGCTAAACATTCAATGATTTGATCCATGAATGGTATGGAAAAATGATCATTCCTAGTGACAGAATTTAGTTTTCTATCAATGCACATATGCCAACCAGTAGTAACTCTAGTTGGGATTAATTCATTATCAGCTTTCTTAACTACAGTCACACCACATTTCTTAGGTACCACCTGCGTAAGACTAACCCATTTACTGTTAGAAATAGGGTAAATGATCCCTACATCCAAGAGTTTTAACACCTCCGCTCTGACAACCTCTTTCATGTTGGGGTTCAGTCCACATTGCATCTCTCTAGAGGGCTTAGCATTGTCCTCTAAATATATCGTGTGGGTACAAATCAAAGGACTGATACCTTTGATATCAACTATGGTCCATCCTATTGCCTCTTTGTGTTCAATGAGAACACCAATTAATTTTCTCTCCTGAATTTCACCCAGTTTTGATGAGATGACCACTGGTAATATCTCTGCTTAGCCTAAAAATGCATATTTGAGATCAGCAAGTAGAGGTTTCAAATAGAGTTTTGGTGTTTGCATACTTGAAGGGAGTCGCACAACATCACGAGGTAGCAATTCCTCAAAACGTGTCCTCCATTTATCAGTGTCCAATATAGGAGTAGATTCTAACAAAAAATTCATAAATGCAAGCATAGAATCATCATCAAAATTTTTACCATGAACCAAACAAGCCTCAAGAGGGTCAGAAAAAATTGACAAATCAAATTTATTTTGAACAAGAGTTTAGATCAAATTTATTTCATGCACATCATCATCATCACTAGGTTGTTTATAAATATTGAAAATATTTAACTCCAAAGTCATATTGCCAAAATAAATTATCATCACACCACTCCTACAATTTATTAAAGCATTCGAGGTTGTAAGAAATGACCTACTCAAAATTATAGAAATTTGAGTGCAAATATCAAAAACAGGTTTTGTGTCCAAAACAATAAAATCCACTGGGAAATAAAATTTGCCTATTTGCACTAATACATCTTCAACTATTTCTCTCGGTATTTTTATTAAACGGTCAGCAAGTTAGAGTGTTATCTTGGTGGGTTTAAGTTCACCAAGACCCATGTTGAATCTAAGGTTTCAAGTTTTGTGTAATTATATATTTACACATGGATTTTGATGATAACAAATGAATTCAAAGAATAAAGGAGTCTCAAGCTCAAGTTATCTACACAATGGAGTCAAGCACATCAAGAAACCAAGCATGAGCAAGAAGGGAACAAGCTCACATTAAAGTCATAGAGTAATGTTGTAAATCTCTTAAAATTCGAAATTAGGATTAAGGCTCAAAATTAATATTTTATCATAAAGCATTAAAATACATTTTCCACATGTGCATGAATATTTTTGAAAATTAAATTTGAATATTTTGAAAGATAATTGATTGTCATCTTTCACATGTGCATGCCATGATTAAAGGTTTGAACTTTGAAAATATTAAAGATGATTGATTGTCATCTTTCACATGTGCATGTTTTATTTGAATAATTTCAAAAGTGATTGATGCTTTTCTTGACTTATGCAAAAGGAAGATGTCTTTGTTTGAAAAATTTGAAAAGTAAAGTGTGCTCCTTTTGTCATATGCAAAAAGTAAAAGATTAGGTTTGAAATTTTTGAAAAGCAAAGTGTGCTCCTTTTGTCATATGCAAAAAGTAAAAGATTAGGTTTGATTTTTTTGAAAAGCAAAGTGTGCTCCTTTTGTCATATGCAAAAAGTAAAAAGATTAGGTTTGAATTTTTGAAAAGTGAATGATGATGTCTTTGACATGTGAATCTTTTTAAATTTGAATATGAAGTCTCATATGCCTATAAATAGATCATTTGAGAGCTTCACATTCACAACACCAAGAGCATACAACTCTCATTCAAAGCTTTCATTCTCTCTTCTCTAAACATTGAGTCTTAACCCTTGTTCATTTTGAGAGATATAGGTTGTGCTGTATTGTTCTTATTTCACTCATTGAGGAGTGTTTTCTGATATCCTACCCACTATCAATTTTTGTATCAGTAAAACAGTGTGTACAACCCTTGTGCGTGTAGAAAGTGTTCTACACAGGGAATCGTTGAATCACCACGTGTAAGGTAATTGCAAGTGTAGAGGGTGTTCTACACGGATCCTTTGTAGCGGTGTTGTTCAAAGGTGTAATAGGTTTCTATCTCCACCTGAAGGAGATTGAATAGTGAATTCGGGGATCCTCAAGGGGTAACTTGAGGCGATGACGTAGGCAGTGGGGCCGAACCTCGTTAACATACTGAGTTTGCTTCTCTCTTACCCTTACTCTTTATATTTATTGTTGTTTCATATTTTGTTTATATTTTATATTGTATATTTGATATATAATTGTTATTTTTTTACAACTCAATTCACCCCCCTCTTATGTTAGTCATCTGGGCAACAACCCAATTGCTCATATACCGAGTACGGTATGAAGTTAACACTAGCACCAAGGTCAAGTAGGGCTTTCTCAATTTTAAAATTTCCAATAACATAAGAAATTGTTGGACAACCTTGATCTTTATACTTTGGATGAGAATTATTTTGAAGGATGGCGATTACTTGTCCTGTGAGGAAAGCCTTCTTTTGCACTTTCATCATACGCTTCACTATACACAGATATTTCAAAAATTTAGCGTAAAATGGAATCTATTTAATCGCACCAACAAATAAATGTTAATTTTCACTTGTTTGAAAATCTGAAGAATATCAGCATTTTAAACCAATTTAGGAAAAGGTTGCAACCTTTTAGGAAAAGGGGCAAGAATTGGGGCTTTCACATGCATATCTAACTCAACCTTATCAAGTTCACCATCAGTCTTGGAATTTAAAGAATTGTTGGTCTCATCAACTTTCTTTGAAATACTCTTATCAATTGTTTTTCCATTACGTAGAGTAGTAATGGACTTGGCATGTTCAAATTTTGAATTAGAAGAATTTGAATTTCTTACCTCAAATTTTCCTTTGGGATTCGGCTGAGGTTGAGTAAGAAACTTACCCTTTTCTTGAGTGTGCAATGCGGAGGTCAAGTCGCTAATGGAACTTCTCATCTCATTAATGGTCTGCATTGTCTCAGTGTTAATATTAGCTTGCCCCTGTATAAAAGTTTGTAATTTCTCCTCAAGGGTTTTCTTATGTGGAGGCACATAAGGAGTAGAAGAAGAAAGCCCTTAAAGATTTTGATTTGAATTGGACTTGTTCCTCCAACTAAAGTTGGGGTGATATCTCCATCCATTCATGGCAATGATTGTTGGATAATCCTATGTTAGGTGTTCACTAATCTCACATATGCCACAATTCTCCTCTTTTTTTTCAATGGCCTTAACTGAATTTACCTTCCTAAGTTTCATGGCCTTGACTTTTCTTATCAAACTTGTTATTCTAGCATTCAAATCATCATTTCCTTTGAGGACATACATGTAACGCCCGTCCTTACGGTGGGTCCTTTTCATATTGATTTTGATAAAAATCGACGGGAATTACTATTCCTTTTTCAATTCTTTTCCATTCATGCCAGGATACAAAAGACTTCCATGCTATAAATAAAAATTCATTTTTCTTTATTAAAAGACTTAGCGGAAAACATTAGCTTTCATAATTTAAGTTTTCATATAAAAATATCTTGCCTAGGCCTTTGTGCTCTTCCCCCTTGGGCTGTGTGACGCCCCCAAATTCCGCTTGGGATTGAACGGACATTTGAAGCATCGAGACATGCAACACAAGGTTACCTGCCCCCGTTCATGACATATAAGATGCAATGTTCCTAACATGCATCTAGCATTATGCAATATTCGCAGCGGATAATTTTTTTCTTTAGCAATACTATGCACCAAACTAAAAAATATCCCAAATACTTGAAACATATTCCATACATAAAAACATACTAAAAAGCCGTGATCACTACACTAGTCCAAAATGGTTGTGATCAAAAGAATACTTGAGATACAACTCCAAAAGTACAAGTATTAACCTAAGTTAAATACTATACCATCATCAACATCGCACCGTGGCCTAGTCGACCGTATTCAGTTGGTCAGATTCCAATTCTCCTTTGGGTCCTGTAACAAGATCTACCATTCGGGGGGAATGGTAGTTGGGACTACCACAGTGAGATTTGATTACAAATCTCAGTAAGTTAACATAAAACTCACACACAGGTTAAAAATGCATGCATGGCAGTAAAAGCATAAATGCATAATTATAGTCATACATAAACATAGTATAACTTGACATATAGCATGACTTAACCAGAACTTAAACGTGAACTGAACTTGACTTAACATGACATAAACTTAAGCTTAAAACATAACATGAACAAACAACATAACATGAACGTGAAACATAACATGGACTTGAAATATAGCATGAACGTAAACATGCATAACATAAATAAGAACTTGAAAATAACATAAACTTGAAATCTTATTCAATTGTCTTGATTAATAACGTGCATTAATACGTACTCCACAGTTGTTGTGGCCCCACGTATTCAAGTAACATAAAAATAATACGTACTCCACAGTTGTTGTGGCCCCACGTATTTAAGTCAAATGGTTCATGTAGTGTACTCCACAGTTGTTGTGGCCCCATACTTCAT
>QGSO01000239.1:1085350-1211869 GCA_011037825.1 Carya cathayensis
ATAATTATTCAATGAGAGATTAAATCATACGTAACAGATAAACATTAATGACATAGCATGACATGGCATATACGATAACATACATACATAAATTGTAGTTCCCTTACCCATCACACATACACAATAAACTGATAGTAAGTTAGAGGCTAACTTACCTCGATCGTCGCGTTCTATGAGAATAGAGCGCGAAACACGAGGAACTGCACAACAGCTGGAAGAGGAACACTCAAGTCCTTAAGATTTTCACTTCTGAACTCAATTGCCATATTGTAAGCACTTGCAACACCACGGCCAACTTGAGGTTTCACTATACTCGAAGAGATAATTGACTTCAGAAAGCCTTTGCACTAAAACAAGTTCATTAAAATTATCAATAACAACCAAACAAACAACTCATTTCTCAATCCATATACTCTTAGCCATAGTCAACCACAAGATGACACCAGTCACCCGGACTATAATCCATATCATCACTGCTTCGGGACACTGTCATACAGTTTCCCAACATTACACCATACGCTCCACACTTCTCTGCTACGCCATCCAACCCTTCGTGACACGCCATCCGTGTATCACGACTTAGTACAGAGTACACTCACGTGAACTCTCTTCCATTCACACTACAAAACCCATCACTGCGATACACGTCTCACGGTGCATCGCTACGCGACACGGAGTACGCGCTACGCGTACTTCCTTCGCTACAACACTCATCAACACGATGCACATCACACGATGCATCGCCATACCACACGGAGTACACTACATGCGTACTCCCTTCCTTCTACGACCCACATCACTACAGCGCATGTCGCGCGGCGCGTCGCTGCATTACACAGAATACGCTACACGCGTATTCTCTTCACACAACCCGCCGTATCACATCTACGGCATCCATCTCACGCCTATACTTCACAGCACAGTCCACAAAACTACAAAATCAAGCCTAACACTTCACAACCACACTTCGTTTCACAACTACGCAGCGAACTCCACAAACACTAACTATACAGTCTACAGCCAACCAAATCAACTATGTTAAACATAAATAACTAAAGATAGAGGGTTAAAACGAGAGAGATGTGATTGCTGTCGGGAAAGAATCCAAAACTGATAATTTTAGCGGGCTGTTACAGGCTGTGTCCGTCCTGACCTGTCATGCTCATCTTGTGCCTGGGAGGGCACACATAAAAACTAAAATGAGTCGATGACTCGTAAGCATTACTTCATACAGTTAAAATATCATAACATAGATTTTCAGTCATGCATTCATCATTCCGTACATACATAGCATGCATACGTCTTTCTTTTCTTTTAAAAACGTTGCGAGGTGGGGGTTTTCTTCTTTTAAAACGTGCTTTCTTCTTTAAAACAGTTCCCCAAGCCTCGCTGCCTTCATTTCTTAAAGAATATATTCATGCATTCTTTCTTTTACATACATACATTCATGCATACATGCGTTCATTCATTCGTTCCTCTTTTCTTACTTACGTACATTCATGCATTCCGTTCATCCATTCATACATGCATTCATACTTAACATGCATCTATTCTTTCTTTTCACTTTCATTTGGCCCATAGCACACTGTTACGCCCCGTGTGCTGGGGTTAGCGGTCTTTTGGACCTAATTCCGCCCGTGGCCGCGGGTTTGAGAATCCATTCTGTCAGGGTGCAGCACTGGGTGCACTACCAGTACTACTTACCCGGCATTGCAATCTGCCCCTTTACAGTCCATTCATTTGGTACCATTTCTTTTCAGTCCATGTGGCCGTTACGTATCTTCATACATCATCCATTCAATCCAGTCCATTCATTCCTTTACAGTCCTTTCCTTTTCTTTCCTTTACAGTCCATTCTTTCATTTCAGTTCTTACAGTTCTTACGTTTCTTACATTTCTTACCTCTCTTCAGTTCTTACGATTCATAAAGTTTTAATTAAGAAAAAGGTTTTCCTCTCTTTCGTTTTGTAAAAGTCATTTTGAAAGAAGTTTTCCTCGAGATAAAATGAAAGAGAGTTATTTTTAAAAAAAATCGTTTTCTTCCTCTTCCTTCCTTACGTTTCTTAACTGTTCTTGCGTCTTTTAAGGCTTCGTTCCGTTTCCTTTTCATGAAAATACATACAATACGTACTACTTATAGCATCCATTCACATGCATACACGTACATACTTTGGGTGCGTAAAGAGGGGCTGCCAAGGAAAGGCCGATACTTACTTATACTTGAAATCTTACGTTTCCTTTTCGTTTTCCTTCTTAGAAAAGCTTTCGTCTTTTTCTTCTTTTCTATACATAAAAACTCTAGAAGAATATGAACGTAATACTTACTTGGACTTCATGCCATACTCATTCCATGCAGTCCATTCGTGTGCTTGTCAGATGGCAACCTACATGCATACACATAACCTTACATCATCATCTATTTAAATGCATAAGTAACTATTCTAAACATAGAACTACGCCTCACTTGGAACATTCTCCGTCCATTCCTGGGCTCTCATATGCCATTTACTATACTAAAACCTTCCGGGTCTTATTCCTTAAAGCGAACCCTTGTGATTCACCTTAGGGTTAAGACACTGCGTCCTCCGTCTCATTCTTATACCTCCACTACTGACGCATGATTCCGACCGATAGAGTCATGCATCTCAACCTTAGACAACTTACCCATACTACCTTCACGTATCTTAGCCCATACTACATCCTTATTCCCATCCATTCAGGCTACATCAACTCAGCAAATTCTCTAGCTAATGTACCGTGTAACCATGATCAGAACAGATTACCCTTTACATATGTTAAACCTGTCCGGTACACGTGTCTCGTCTGAGACACTTGTATCTTACTCCCCTTTTATCACCTAAGAGCAACTTATAGCTCCACTGAACACTTGCTTGTATAAACAAGCTCCATACTCCGATACCAACTTGCTCAGACTCGGTTGATAGGATTCTTCCTACTTCCCAACTCTGTACAAGTTCATCCCAACACTTGATGGGGGAGGATTGCATCCACAATTGCACCTCTGTCACGTCACGTAACTCAAGACTAATCCCGAGTCACGTCACGATACCTATCATGCTTCCGCTGCATGCTCTGATACTTCTCCACCACTTCCTTATACTCTTAGTTACAAGTCAGTCTCAAGGCAATACATGTTACCTTGAACTACATGCCATATCACTACTACTTCGGGACACTGTTACACAGTTCCTGCCATTTGACAAGAGGACTTCATCCTCAAATGTGCCTCTGTCACATTATGTAGCTCAAGACAGATTCTCGAGTTACAATACGGGGCCCATCGTGCTTCTGCTGCACTCTCTGATACCTTTTCACCACTTCCATATACTCTTAGCCATAGTCAACCACAAGGTGACACCCGTCACCTCGGACTACAAGCCATATTGCCAATTGTTTCGGGACACTATTACATAGTTCCCGCCACTTAGCAAGAGGACTACATCCAGAAATGCACCTTTGTCACCTTATGCAACTTGAGATATATTCCCGAATAACAGCACGATGCTCATCATGCTTCCGCTGCACTCTCTGATACCTTTTCACCGCTTCCCACTTA
Organism: Carya cathayensis; assembly: GCA_011037825.1. Classification (NCBI taxonomy): domain Eukaryota; kingdom Viridiplantae; phylum Streptophyta; class Magnoliopsida; order Fagales; family Juglandaceae; genus Carya; species Carya cathayensis. The sequence goes on from QGSO01000239.1 coordinate 1,088,928, forward strand.
CTTTTAGTCACAAGGCAACCTTAAGGTAATACCCGTTACATTGGACTACAGCCACTTCACCATAGCTTCGGGACACTGTTACACAGTTCCTGACAGTACACCATATGCTCCACACTTCTCTGTTACGCCATCCAGTATATCACGACCTAGTACAGAGCACACTCACGTGAACTCTCGTTCATCCACACTATAACACCCATCACTACGATACACACCTCACGGTGCATCGCTACGTGACATGGAGTACGCGCCACGCGTACTCCTTTCGCTACAACACTCATCATCACGATGCACACCACATGGTGCATCGCTATACAACACAGAGTACACTCCACGCGTACTCCCTTCCTTCTACGCCACACATCGTTACAGCGCACGTCACACAACGTGTTGCTGCACTACACAGAGTACGTTCCACGCATACTCTCTTCACACTACACGCCGTATCACAACTACGGCATCCATCTCACACCCATACTTCACAGCACAGTCCACAATACTACACAATCAAGCCCAACACTTCACAACTACGCAGCGAACTCCACAAACACAACTACGCAGTCTACAGCTAACCAAATCAACTACATTAAACATAAATAACTAGGGATAGAGGGTTATACCATCGACGAGATAACCCGTGCGTCGCTCGCTGCTCGTCACGATCATGCGTCAGAGGAGCGTACGTGGTGTAACACCACGTACGGTGGCTGTCCACCACATAAAGTGGTAGTTTGGGCTGAGAATAACTAGGCATCGCCTTGGAAGGCTCATGGTCGCCTTGTGGTGGTCAAAGGTGGCGGAGTACGGTGGCATCACGCCTTGATCAGTAAAACCGAATGGTGGGAGGAGGCTTGAGGTAGCGAAATGCCATAGAACTTCATGGCAAGCTAGGGAAAGGTAGATGAACATGTGGTGGAGCTGTGGTGGTGAGGTAGTGGTCGTACCGTGGCTAACGGCGGCGGATCAGCCGTTTGAAGCCATTTTCGGCCTTGGAGAGTGAGGGAGAGTGAGAGCTCTACATAGCTCCGTTGGCCATGGAATTTCTTGGGGAAGTTCATGGTAAGGAGAGGAACAAAGTGGTGGTGGTGAAACACCACGGGTGGCCGTGTACGGTGATGCACGGTGGTGCAACCGAACGTGTGGCTTGAGAGACCCATTTGAGAAAGAGTGAGAGTTAGAGGGAAAGAAAGACATGGGGAGGAAGCCCTTGACATGGTGGTTCCAATGGTGGTGCTTGGTGGTCGTTTCCACCGTGTATGGTGGTCCAAAGTGGTGGAAAAAGCCTTAAGACCCATTTCTTTGGAGGGAGGAGGAGAGAGAATCGGTGACCGGTGTAGCTCACCACCGGTGAGGTTGTGCTCGCCGGAGGGAGGAGATCATGCCGGTGTGGGAGGTGAGGCACGGCGGCCGGAGGTGGCGCTGGTTGGAGCTTGAGCCGAACGGACGTGAAGGAGCAACATGCGTACGTTGGCCATGAAGAGAAGGAGAGGAAAGAGAAAGAAGAAAAAGGAAAAAGAAAAAAGTGAAGGGAAAAGGGTAGGGATCTGGGTATTTATCTTCAATCCTACGCTTCGGGATCCTCAAACGATCTAACGGTGAGTTTAAACACTGATTTGAAAACGCGTAAGTAAAACACTACGATAAACTAAGGTAGAATATTATTTTATAAACTAAAGTTTATAAAATAATATTTCCTCATCATTATTTAAAATGATAAAGTACCGTTAATTAATCGAAGAGGATAAAATCATTTAAATTAATAACATACTTAAATACAACACTGAGAGGAATTAAGATAAAATATTATTTTACAAACTAAGATTTATAAAATAATATTTCTTCATCATTATATAAAATGATAAAGTATCGTTAAATCACTCAGAGAGGGTAAAACCATTTAAATTAATAAAACACTTAAATAAAACACTGAGAGGAATTAAGATAGATTATTATTTTATAAACTAAGGTTTATAAAATAATATTTCTTCATCATTATTAAAATGATAAAGTATCTTTAATCACTCAAAGAGGATAAAACCATTTAATTTAAATAAGAGTTTTTAACGTAAAGTTAAACCTCCTAATATCTTAAAACAACTAAAATACTTAATCTAAGTACTTATCCACAATTATAATATTTTCAGAGCTCATTAAAATATTATAATTGTGCTACTTTAAAAACAAGCTTATCTAGTAATACTGGAAATATCTCCTATAGATATTTCCATAATACTTCAAATATCCGTATACTATAAAATATCTTACTTTGAAATCCGATGGATAACTTCCGGGATACGCCATCAAGGTACAACACTAAGGATAAGGCTCAGCACGTAGATCGAGACTCAGGACGTAGACTGAAACTCAGCACGTAGAACGAGGCTCGGCATGCTGACCGAAGTTCAACACGTAGGAAGAGGCTCGGCACATTGACCGAAGGTTGACATGTGGATCGAGGCACGTACGTAAAGAAGAAGAAAGAAAGAGCGGATATCACAATACATACCCTCTTGAGACATGGCATTAGGCTTGGACTTATTTGACCAATCAAAATGATATGTGTTGTCCCAAGATTGAGCATTTTCAGCCAATTAGTCAAAATCGTCCCAAGCATCATCAGGATCTTTATTTAAAAATTTACCATTACACATCATTTCTACAAACTGGCATATTTGAGATGTTAAACCTTCATAGAAAAAACTAATGGTGCGCCAAGTCTCATAGCCATGATGTAGGCAAGTTAGCAATAATTATTTAAAACGCTCCAAACAATGAAAAAATGTTTCATTTTCTTTTTGAAAAAAATTCCTAATATTTCTACGAAGAGTGTTGGTCCTGTGAGTAGGGGAAAAATTTTTCAAAAATTCTCTTTGCATTTCTTGTCATGTGCCAATAGATCTTGGTCTCAAGGAATTCAGCCAATTTTTAGATTTTTCTTTCAAAGAAAATGGGAACACCTTTAATCTAACAATATCATCATTGACAGTTTGGTTTTGTAAAGTTGCACAAACCTCTTCAAATTCTTTCAAATGCAAATAAGGAATTCCTGAATCTAAGTCATGAAATTTGGGAAGTAATTGAATTACTCCCGGTTTTAAATCAAAATTCCCCATATTCGTAGGAAAAATCATGCAAGATGGAATACTTGTCATTGTTAGCTGCAAATACTCACGTAAAGTTCTCATTTGTGGATTATTTTGTGCCTCCTCATTTGCAAGTTCATCATGAACACTATGATTGTCAGCCATGGTGTTAGAATGATTTTTGGAATCACCAAACAACCTATCCACCAATTCTTTTAAAACAATTTCCTCTTTCCACAATCTACCAGTTTGAACACATTGCCACGAGGTCATTCATCACAGAGATTCAAATACATTCAAAAACATTGAAAGGTATGGATAAGTTTCAAAATTAATTAATGCATGCACCGCCTAAAGTCTTCTATTCTAAAAACTAAGTGCAAAATAAGCAAGACAATAAAAAAAAGGGATCAAGATTACCAAATGATATGAATAAAGCAATGCTACTCGATCCCTTTCTCAACAAAATAACAAAAGTTGTACCTGAAAAAAAAATTAGAAAAAGTTAGCAAAAGATTACTATAAAAAAATAAATTTTTTCTTTTCTAAAAAAACTCTTATCACACATTGCAATCCCCGGAAACGGCGCCAAAAACTTGTTGCGCCTAAATTTTGACTCAAACTATTGAACCAAAAATTTAGTGTAGTTTTACCTCCAAGTATATAGGTGTTGTAGTATCTAACAGGGTCGAATTCATAGGATTGACTTAAGTGATAAAGAAAATAACTCAAATAATGAAAATAAATTACTAAAATGAACGTACAATCAAATAGAAAAGAAAATTATTGAGATGAAGATTTTTAAAGTAACTGAATAAAACTAAAATGATAAAATTAATCGATATGAAAAAAGACTAAGATTTCGAGGATCCGTCTAATAATTTAGAATATTATTTCCAATCGATTTATTTCAATTAAACTAGAATAATGATTCCATTTGATTGGAAGATTTAACATTTAAGCTCAAAAAAAATAGTCACTAATGATTAAGCATGAACGATTGATAGTTAAAACATTCACAAACTCATTTGAATATCACAGGGATTTTTTTCAAGCATTCACTGTATTCGAAAATCACAATAAATCAATATAAATATATGTATAATCAAAATATCTAATAATAAAACTATTCAATCGATCAAACTCACAATATAAATTTTAATATTGATCCGAAAATAATGTCTAAATCATTAAATTTCACCTCTAACCTTAGTACAAAAATTTAGGCAACCATGTTCAACACAAGAGTTATGAAAATCACAAAAATATTCTCCATAAAAGAAACTAAAATAAAATACACAAATTAATACTATAAAAATAATCTAGACCATAGAGCAAAAGTGGAGAGAAGATAAAGCCCAAGAAAAATCCCTGAAGTCCATAGCCTTCTTCTCTACAAGAAGCACCCTCGAAAAAGTATCGTTCCGTCTTAGAAAAATAAATCTCTCTCTATCTCCCAATGCAGCATTATCAAGTCCAGGAAAAAAAAAAAAAAGAACCAGCTCCCTTTTCCTTCCTTCCAGCCTCTTCGTTCTTCTTCCCCTTTTTTTTCATTTCCTTTTCCCACAAAACCAGAGCCTCACCAACTACCCTTCCTTTCCATCCACTGTCCAGGAGAAAAAAAAAAAAAAAAAAAAAAAAAAAAGAGCCGAAAAACTCCTACTCCCTCATCTAAACTCCCAGCCCAGACAAAAAAAAGTCTTCACCCTTCCATTTTCGTACGGCTCTATTTCTTCCGTGAGTCCTCAAAACCAAAAATGAAAATTTTCTCACACCAAAACAGACTGCCAGCCTTCACGTCTTTCTCTGCAATGAAAAAAATAAAAACCACCTCCATCATGCTCTGTTTCTTCATGCTCTATTTCTTCCCTTTAAAAACAGAGCCTGTAAACCAACTCCTCTCATCCAAAAGCTTCCTGGTCAAAGGAAAAAGAACACCACCCCGAACTGCCCAGTAGCTCCACTACGTTGCTCTCCTTTTCCGTTCGGTCCCAACGTCCAAAAAAACCAAAGTTTTTGTTTCCTCCCATTTCATCCAGCATTCAACCGAAGAAAAATGAAAAGAAACTCCTATCGTTTTTTCCCTCCGTCCGTAGCTCTCTCTTGTTCTTTTTTTTTCGTTTTCATGCTCCTCTCCTTCCGTAAAATTCAAGTCTGCCCAAAGAAAACAACTCAAGCCCCCTCCGTCTATGTTGCGTTCCAGACCAGGAAGGAAAAAGAAACGCTTTTTCCCTTTTCTCCGTATGCTTCCCCAGTTTTTTTCTTTCCAGTCCATCTTTCCATCGTTTCTCTGTAAAACACTCCCCAAAAAATGTCGTTTGTGTAAGTCTATACTCTGCACATGAAAAGGTTAGCCTTTTCTTTTTTCGTTGCAAAGCCCGCTGCATCTCACGTTGGTCCCAAGCTGATTTCCCTCAAAAAATTCCTGGTTTATGTGTTGCATGATGGTCAAAATGTGCACTACCTTTTTCACGTGTTTGATGGTTGAAATGCAATTGCCGTGTGTGTGCTTATGCTTCCCAAATCCATGTGCTTCCATAAAATAATGAGTGGGTCCCACGGAACCATGTGCATGTGTTTTCCCTATGGCTTCCTATCCAAAATCAAGTTGGTCATATGCTAAAATTGTGTGCATTTTATCCAAAGACAGGAACTCAGAAACTATAAAATTAAAAGAAAAGTAAAAACAAAGAAAAGAAACAACACACCAAAAAATAGAAGACCAAAAATAAATTATAAAGTAAAAATAAAATATCAAAGAAAAACATTGTTCATGTGAAGAAATATTGCTCAATTAAATCAGAGGTTATAAATTTAAATATAAACCATGATATTAACCAATTTAAATCACAATTCAAATTTATACCTATTAACCATTTTTCCATCTAAAACCAATAATAATGTCACGAATCAATTAAAATACATTGGTTTTAAATATATAAAATATGCATTATTTCAGCTCAGTCAAACACTAAAGTGTGGTCTAATTAACAATGTTGCATATCCAAAATGACATTCCCAAATGGCTTCATCATTTCTTAGGGAAATTCTCTATTAAGTAAACTTATGTTGCAATTGCTTTAAACTCTAATGGGACCAATAATACTCAGTCTCACACAATTTGGAAAAAACTCAGGTCTCTTAAAATTCAATATCGTTTAAAACTTTTCATCTGTAATGTTATAAACAACATCTTACCTACCAGAACTTTTCTTAGCATTTATACTCCTCTCATAGAGAATAAAAAATATTGCCTCATCTGTCATATGAAAGATGAAATTCTAACCCATTTGTTTCTTAATTGTCCATACTCTAGGATTCTTGGAGGCAATCATCATGGCCTCTTAACATTTCCTTATTAGCTAACCAAGGCATCATCAATTGGATAAATCTGATTCTTAGCCCCACCAGCAACATGAACATCTCGTCTGATGAGATACAATACTTCTAGTTATTTGTTGTTCTTGCTATGAATAACCTCTAGTTCACCAGAAATCAAATTACTCACGATATACAAAGTCCTTCTGTAGAACAATTTGTTTCTAAAACCTTCAGATGCTACATAGACCACTTTCATGCCTTGGCCATGAAATACTCTAATTATAACCTCCTATGGAAGCCACCTCCTATTGAAGACCAATTTTCTATAACATTTGATGTGTCAGTCAGATCAACAGGTAATACATTTGCAGCAATATACAAAAATCAAGATGAATCCCTTAAGTTTGTTAGAACTTGTTTCACAACCAACATCAATCCAAACCAAGGAGAAGCAAAGCAACATTCATAGGTATTCAAGAAGCACACTCACACAACTTGGGAAGATCTTAATAGAAGGGACTCCTCAGTGGCAATCTCAACAATAAACAATTCCCAAAAAGAAACTAGGTTATGAAAGAAATTGCTAGTGATACAAGATTCCTTCTTAGAGTTTTTGAAATTTGGGAAGTAGTCAAAGACTCAAAATACATCGATCTCAAAATCAATACACTAATTCCATTACACAACGGGTTCATTCAAACAAAATGTATTAAAATATCCCACTCATCAAGATCCCCCAATGCTTACTATTTTTCTATAGTGGAAAAGATCGTCCCCTTTAATTTTTTAGTTTGTATGTAGAAACATTCTTTAGCTAAAAATGGATTACACAAAAGTAAGCCCACAAACTGATGTACCTTAATATGGTAAGTTAGATTATAAAGTTACTTTTAATATAAAATAGATCTAACGGATTCTATAAAGCCACATCAGTTTATGGGTTTACTTTGTGTAATCTCTTTATGTAGATAGCAATTCTCATTTGCGAAGAAAAAAAAATAACATATATACCATGTTTATTATGGCCTCTAATCTTCTTATTAAACCAACTAAAATCTAGACTAACTAGCAACAGTGCAGCAAATATCCTTTACAGCTACAAACCTTGAAGGGAAGATGAATGTAGATGTATTTGGAGTTTTCATATTATTTATATAACTTAAGCACAATGAATAGAAAGCAAGTTGTACAAATACCAAAGGTGGGGATAAAGCCATCCAAACCACCTAGCTACCTACATGGATCACCAGTCTCCACCTACTCTAGCTAAAGAGATTGCAAATTTGTCTTCTGAGATAGAGAAAGAAAGGAGATTTTTTTTTTTTTTTTTTTTTTTTTTTTTTTTGCCTAAATGATCAATATCTGCTGAAATTAGGAGGAGTTGGAATCAGATTCCAACAACCCAAAAAAGAAAAAGGAACAAAGAAAGAGGAAAAAGAAGAATTATGAAGAAATCCCACCTAAAACCTTGTTAAACTACCCAAACCATGCACCTATTTATTAATACAATTATTACTATTTAGAAACTTCTAATTATTATCAGTATAATAATACATTTACCATACAATTTTCTGGCATAAAATATTTAAATCGCTCCACCCTGGATTAGGATTTCCCACTACCCTTATCCATATCCGTCCTGCAAAGCCCGGTACCCCTTGCTACACACACTTGATTTGCAAAAGGAAATGGTGGCTTGCTTTATATCTCATACCAAGTGAAAGGAGTATAGTTGATATGGGATCCTACGTTATTTTAGAGAAAATGATTCTTGATCTTTGTATTGACTATCCCTTTTAGAATATGAACTTAGATGTAGCTTAGATTTCACGTAGGATTATAAAAAAAAAAAAAAAAATGTAGGACTTGAACGGTGTTAGAATATTCATTCAATGATTTTTAGACTATATAATGTTCTTTATTTTTATTTTTTATATTATTTTGTATGTTTTTCTCATGACAAGCGATATGTTACCTCAATGTTTTTGCTAAGCACTCAATGAGGATATTGACGGATGAACCATTTTTTAAGTATATTAAACCTAAAGGTTAAAACTAAATTTGTGTAAACCCAATGATATTTTTTAAGAGGAAAACTAATGGTTAATTTTACTTTTTTTTTATTGCTCAACAGTTCATCTTACCTTTTAAAACTAATGCCACAATTTTACGTTAAAAATAAATAATTAATTAATTAAAACTCAACCGGACTAAAAAAAAAAAAAAAAAAAAAGAGCCTCGCTAGAAGGAGGGCTTGAACCTCCGACCTTGTGGTTAACAGCCACACGCTCTAGCCAACTGAGCTATTCCAGCTATGTATAAAGGATTGAGTTATTTATTTTATTTAATTCAAATTTTCTTCAAAAGAGATTGCCATTTTCATCGCAAATCAATCTTCTTTTGCAGAATATTATTCAACTTACAGATTCTTGTGTTTCTGTGTAATACTTGAAGATCTTATCCTATCTACCAAGGGGGTGAGCTTTTAAAACTTCTCTACGCCCCTGCTGTAATCAGATCATTCCTGCAGAGAAAGCAAGCCACTCAAAAAGGCAAGAAAAGTATCATAAATGGGCTACCTTACAAGGTGAAAGAGCGTCATAAATTAGTGACGCAAAAATGGTGACAAGAACAGCACAGATATAGGTCACCACCACCTTGTAGCAATAAAATTTACCATTAATGTCTTATGATACACACAGCTTAGAAGCCTGTAAAAAGCAAGTAACCTACATCATCACACACGCAAACATCCACCTAAAAACTCACCAACTCCAGCTTTATAACGGCACCATTTTCATTGCTTTCTCACACTCCCCAAACTCCACGCCACTCTATTCACAAGGTTACAAAATTCTCTGGGCCCTCCCTTCCCCTCTTCACACGAAACCTAAGGTGTTCATTTCTGTCCCTTTCTGTGATTCAGGTATTTCTCTTTGTCCGATCTGTGTCTGCATGTTTCTGTTGAGATTGATTGTTTATTGGAAGCCTAATAAATTGGTTAACTCATCCTCTTTATACTCAGCCCCCACCACTGCTCTCAACACAGTTCATAAAAGTTCTCTGGGCACCGCCTCACCAGTCTTCTTCACATCAAGGTACTCATGATTTCTGATCTCCGTCTCTGATCTGTGGGGTTTGCACTGTCTTTGGATGTTAAGATTGGTTACTGAGTAGTTCACAAACCGGATGAATCCCTTTTGTGCGTAATATTTATGGACATACATATAAGTACTGATCATTTAGACATGAGCTTTTTTATTATCACTTTGATTTCCACACTTCTGACATGTATTTCTCACACTGATTTGTCATAATATTAGGAGAAGATCATCAATATAATATATTACATGTTGGGTGATGAACTTCGGTTGTTTTACATTAGTTTAAAACCTTATACCTCTCTCATGGATTATTATATGATACGACATTGTATTGAATGTTTTTTAGAATTTCAACAGATTTTCCTGCCCATAGATGGAAGAGAGGGGACAATTGAAAGACAAGTCACATCTATGGTCATTAGATTTTAAAAGGGATGTTTAGATGAAATATTTTCTTAAAATTATCAACAAAAAGAAAATGGGAAAGAGTTTTTAAAGGATGGGTTCTATAAAAAGACCATTAAAAATATGTTTGGGATCATTAAAGTTTTGTGAGAGGATGGATTTTCGGGTTTTTTCAAAATGGTTCTTGTTTAATAATTTTGTAACAAAATTAGGGCAAAATGTTTTGATGATCGAAATTGTTTCAGCGTAAAGATCATGTTTAGATCAAAAGCGAGAAAGTTTTTCAAAAACTTCATATTATTACCAAACATGACAGATCATCTGACCCTCCATAGGCCAGGCAATGCATTATTTCAAGGGTCACACACAAAAATAAATAATTAAAATGTCTACTAATTAAGGAATGAATGTTCCAACTGATTTATGACATTCCATCCTCCTCACCTACATACTAAACAAACATAACACCTACGAAACAACATTAATTTGAGTTAAAAGTCCCAAACTGATTAATGATTTTTCTTTTTTTTATTAATCTGTCTGAATGAGATTTCATCTATCAGTGGCGGCATATATAAAACTGATAATCTAAGAGCTAGTATGGGAAGCAAAGCACCTGCAAGCTGGGCTGATCAATGGGGCACAAGGGAGGATTACGATGGCAAGCTGAGTAGCCAGGTAGGACACGGCAGCAGCAGCAAGATGGATGGTGTCAAGTCTGCGGCTTCTGCGGGACTCTTCAAGGCCAAGGCTGCTGCAGTTGTTGGTGCCCAAAAGGTTAAGACTGGAACCTCCCTCGGGTTTAGATGGGTCAAGAAAAGGGTCTCCAAATGATCACTATGATCATATTGTTTTCCATCTTCTTTAATTTTATGATCAGTAATAACGTCTTGATTACCAGTCCAAAACATGAACTATATATATAGACTATATAGTTGTTTTAATTCCTGCATCTGTTTTAATCTGTAATATTATTATTATTATTATTATTATTATTATTATGTTCTATTTTATGTACATTTTGATCACTTTTATGTAATCAATTTGGCAGTGATCGAAACATGCTCGCTAGCTAGAATTAATCATACAGATCAGACAGGTACAAAAACATTAATTTAATAATCATAAAAGGAATCAAAAAATATTAAAAAATAAAAGGAGGTTGACAAACTAAGATACTAGACAAACATGTAATTAAGGCTTAATTATTAAGCAGCATGAATGTTTTCGTCCTTATTAAAATACTAATAAAAAAAAAGTATATATCTCCATATTAGTTCCTAATTAATTTACGGAATTAAATAGAATGAATGATACATTATTTTGATTTGATTTTCATAATTATCAAATTAAGAGATTTGATTTAGAAGATATTTACCTTATTTCATCTTTATTTAATCTCTCTATATGTAAATAGAAACAAATAATTTGTATTCAACACATGAATTGATAATAGCAAAAACGTAGCCTTTAAATTCTCTCTCCCTCCTCTCTTCTCAATCTCCTTTTATATATATTATATATTTTATTTTCTATCAACATCGGCACTCTCACAATTTCAAAACCTGGAAATTACGATTAATTTGCATGTATTTAATTATTAACTCTTTTTTGTTTCTTTGGCCATGATTTATTGAGAGTACTAGCTAATTCATGATAGATATATATATATATATATATCGGTTCATGATTTGTTAATTAATATGGCATATTGCTACGATGACACATATAAAAACTAATTTCTAATGATAAGTTAATTATTTCTGATTTTAGTTTCAAAAAACGAAAATCTTTCTATTAAAATACTTGAAGCAGGCTAGCTATATATATATATATATTCTAATTTGTGAAACTCAGAAAGATTTTATTATGTGTATGAAACCCAATAATATATATATATATATATCACTACAAGAAAAACGAGTTTTTACGAATTTTGATTGCTAATACTCTTTTCGTTGCTATTAATTGGTCACAAAAACCTATTTTTCTTGTAGTTAATGGTAAAAAGATCGAATGTAACATGAACTTAATTAGCAGCTTATGATTTATTAATTTAAGAACCTCATAATGAAATATTTATATGAGGATTCCTTATAGTTTGCTATTATATATAGATTTTAGGTCGATTTAATTAAATAGAGATATAATATGTGAATTCTACAATATTAAATATTTTAATTCCGGGAATGCTAATTAAGTTAGTAAAATAAGTTGAGATGTATATATATATCTATCCTATACGGTGTATTTTATCTAAATTAAAATATATTAATTATATTGTATAGAAATATCTATGTTTTTTTCATTATTTGTATTATTATCATTCTTTTATCGGTCCAACTTATATAAGAGACCCTCCTAAATTGTCAGGCAACGACGAAGCCCAACATGATGATGTTGGTCCAACCTATGTAGATCCGGGCTGGCTGAGTTAAGAAATTAAACTAGAGAGCTCAAGGCCCAACTCTACTTCCAAGAAACGTGTTAAAGGCCAAGCTCCTTTTTTTTCTTTTTTTTTTCTTTTTTTATTTTTTTTTTCAGTAATGAAATATACATTAATATTAAATCAAATATATTAGAGGGGAGATGGGGTGTCCTAGCCTATACAAAAATTTCATTATATTGAGTGCAATACTAGGAGGGAGAGGGCTGAAATTAAATGGATAAAAAGAAAAAAAGATAATGAACCATAGGTTCAGGCTCATGTTAACTAGCTAAGCCGAGGAAAGGAACCATTAAAATCGATTACTTCGATCCAACAAGTGAATCGAGTTGTTGTGACTTCAAGAGAACACTAGTTAAGATATGCAATATTTTTTTGTTGAAAAGATCTCCTTCAAAGTTGTACTTCCAATACAAGACTTCAATAACCTTAAGAGAAAGTACAAGTGGTGAGTCTAGTCTTGATAAACATTACCACAGATTAGTAATTCAAAAGGGGGCTACTTCAAAAGAAAAACACTAAATTATACATGTATTCCTTGTCGAAAAAGTCTCCTTAATTTAACTATGGGTGCCCTTGTCTCCCAAATCCCGACACCGTCCTCCATGGGCAAGGGCCCTTATCGGAATGTAGGGCTGGATTGGCCCCTACAACCATTCACCTCACCGTGCCTACCCATGGCAAAAAGATGCACAAATCCAAAATCAAAAATGGAAAGGAAAAAAAAATGAAACAACAACAACAACAAATTCACAAATCCAACCCTAAAATTCATATATCCATCATCCAACAATTACAAACACAGATCGAAAAAATAGCAATTTTATGCTTCGACAAGATCACGGCATGGCTATGGATCTAAGCAAAGAATCACGACCACAAATAGTAGTGAGTCTCTTCGCAAAACCCACTACCACACTGTGGCAGGTGGGTGTCCGAGACACCATGTCTCACAGTCATAGACTTAATAGCTTGAGCCTTCAAGATGAACAAGTTGAGGAGGAGAGGAGAAAAAGAAGAAGAAGAGAGGAGATTGAAGAGTGAAGAGAATGGCAGAGGGAGAGAGATAGAGAGAGAGAAAAGAGAGGAAGGAGAGCAAATAACCTAGTGCTTTTTCTTTATATAGTACTCAACCAAATACCTAAACGACATCGTTTTAATTTTTTTTTTAAAACGACGTCATTTTATTAAAGAAAATAATTTTTCTTATAACAAGGCTCGGGTTGGTCGGGCACGGGCTGCTTAGAGGGAACCAATAATTATTGAATGCATACGGGTTGTGGACTCATACATGTTTAAAGGAATAATTATCGAGATAAATACTCAAAAGGATTAATTGAGAGATGGTCAAATACCCTTGTAACAAATAAAGAGAGAGAATCAAATGGTTGCGACTAGAATAGCATTATAGGTGTCAAAATGTTGTCATCCATGGTATTCAAAGTAAAGTGACCTTGTCCACCAGCATATACTCGGCTGGGGCGGAATGAAGTCCCACTGGCCCTGGGGCTTAGCTTGTTTTGCAACCAATAGTGTACGGCCCAGGATCTGTCTTCAGAAGCAGCATAATTGGAAAGCAACCTTTGATCTGTACTGTATATATACTTGGGCATGGTCTAATATTGTTTTCATTCTACTCTCCCTGTTAGAGACAAAATTGACTGGGTCCGACTCTTTAAATGCCTATCACTAGTAATAAGAAAAGAGATAAAATTAAGAAATAAAACAAAGAATAGATAAACTAAAAAAATTAACTCAGACTCCTAAAAAAAAGGCTTCACAAGCAAGTTAGATTATATCACTCCAAGCAAAAAAACAAATCTCTCTATAAAAAGAAGAAATCTCTACAAATGAAGGGGCTTTACATACGACTTCTCAGCGCCTAAATTAATTTCTTCCATCGTATTGAACAACATGTGAGCCTATGAGATATTGTAAAATCACCAATCATAGTCGATTTTAACCCCATACAACCTATGGACGTAGACTTTATGCCGAACCACATAAATCTTTGTTTCTTTCTTTTATTTATTTTTATTTGCTTATTTGCTATTTATTTTATGGATTAATGCAAAAAGCATTATATTGAAACCTGAATCATCATCGTGGGCCTGAGATAATTCTTTCTTTCCTTCAGTCTATTGTACAAATTATGGCATTAACACTCCCTTTCATCCAATGTAGTCAAGATACTTCCAAGATCAACAAGTTCACTATTTTGATGAGAGTAAAGATAGCAATAATAGGGATAATGCTTCCAAATACTAAGAAAAATAAGTTAAGGAGGACTTCCCGAGTTCCGATGCGTTACACTAGGATGGAGAGGGAAGATAGGCTTAGTTTGGATTGAGAAATATTCTCAAATCATCTGATTTTATCTCATTTAATCAATATTACAACTTTCATAAATTCTCACATAAAATATAATAAATAATTCAACTTTTTTAAATTTTAAAATAATAAAAATATTAAAAAAATAATATTCTAATAATATTTTATTTAATTTTCGACTTTTATATTAAGCACTAATCTCAACTCACAGTTCAAACTTGGTTTTTCGTTCTAAATCTTATCATTATTATCGCACTTGATGACATGACATATAGCAAGTGCGATTCATAATGACAAATTCAAAATTAAGAACAATTAGGCTATAAATGACAAAAAGTTGTCTGTTTTTTCATCTTTACTAAAGGATTGCAGGCAGACAGCAACATTAGAAAGCATAAATATATGCATCGTTTGCAAAAGTGAATGAACAACTGAACCTACGAAGTGCCCCATGGGTGGTTGGTTGGATGCCAAAAAGCAAAAGATTCTTTCGGTTTGATTCATAAATGCCGATGGAACAGAACCAACATCCCTCTTCCCCTACTCCATCCTCCATAAATGCTACATTAAAAGCTTCAGATTTCTCCTCGTGAGCTTTTTTCACGATTCTTGTAGCTTCTCAAATTAATACTCCAACCTCCCTTTGTTGTTGGGTAGTTGGAAATTTTAAATGCAACTCCTTCAATGCTACCATCGCCAGCCCTCTATTTTTGTTACATATCGGGGACTGCCTTCTTTAAGACATCTCTCTCTCTCTCTCTCTCTCATTCATATATAGGATCACCACCACCCTCACAAAGCATTGTCCTCACTCATTCAGACCTAGCTAGCCACTCTCACTGCCACATAAGAAGAATTTCATTTTCTTCATATGATCTGAAGACTACCCTTTTAAGTTTGTTTCTTGTTAACCTGTAGAAGAACTAATAGTTTGATCTGTGTGTAGGATTTTTGCAGATGTGCAGAAGTACTGTTGCTGAGAGTAAACATGGTGATCCATGGGAGAATGGATCCGTTTAACGGGATATTGGTCCGGTTCAATAAGAAAGCGGTGCTCAAATTGTCTCGGGCGCTGCTTTTTGATTGAGCCGTGCCAATATCACGTTCCGCTGCTCCCAAGTCCTCATATCTCTTACCAAGGATGCGAAGCGCCAGGCCTTGCTACTTCTCTCTTGTCCGGCTTCTCGGTTAGGGATCGAAGGTGATTTAAGTCATGTTTCAATATTCTTTCCTTTTTCCTTCTATCTTTATAACTCGTTCGGCCATATATACCATCTTTTTGTCAATGATCTTCATGGATTGGGGTTATTAATTAAGAGCACTGTCTTTGCAAGATATATGTCGAAGCTCTATGTCTTTATCATGGGGATATATGGTCGTATCAACTTAAAATTAGTTCATTTAGAAGAAGAAGAAGAAGGCTGCTGCATGGGGAACTGATCCTCCATAGTCTTATATATCTCAAAGAAGAAGGCGTCTGCGTCCTACGTACTGCAAATAGTCTTAATTTCCTGATCATCTTGTTCACCTGCATGCCTACTGTCATTTATATATGGAAAGTTATGCAAGGAAATCCATTTACGTAAATCCATTTTTTCCTGCTTAGTTTACGTATGTGTTTAGTTTTAACTAAAAGCTTCATTAACGTATCATGTCTTCCTGTATGATGTAATGATGATTTTCCATAAAAGTAAAAGTCTATATAAACTAAACTTCATATTATTAAGTAGAGAATCTTTAGATCCCTTCTTACATATACTAAGTAATTGAACTCCACCATTATTAATATCTTGGCTGTGTTTCTAAGATAACTTGCATCTTCTTCCCATTAAAATACAATATTTATATCTGTTTTCCTTTCATTTGAAGATGTATTACAACGCCGGAAATCATAGACAACTGAGAGATCTAAGTTATCAGGAGTCAAAACGAGCTGAGACACGATGCACGTAGAACTTGGGAAAGAGACCATTGAGAGAGTACTTTCTTCAAATTCATCAATTCTTGAAAAACAGAAAATAAAAAACTAAAACGTAAGGAAGGAAGCTGGCGAGCAAAAGCCACCAAAGATTCATATTTATTAGGAGCTTGACAGCCATGGGAACTGTTAACTTACAAAATGGCCCTCCAAGCATCAAAGAATGGGTGGTGATCGTCCCTTCCCTTCCTTTTTCAGGCTGCTACTATGGTCAATCTCCTCTCTTAAAATGCAGAATGTCCATGCAGCAAGCCCTCCCCCCCTCTCTCTCTCTCTCTCTCTACGTGTAAATAACATTATCTCTATACTCGCACCAAAATACAGATAAGAAAAAATGGACGGTCGCTTCACCACTACTCTAGCTGCTTATAATCCCTCCTGAGTTTGGAAGAAGTAATCCAAGCTACATGCCTCTCAAAAAGAAGCACTCCACAAAGCATTTTCACCTTCCCCACAACGCCTATGAACCTCCTTAATCCTGTCAGCAGACTTGCAAATCCCACTGCAGCTCCAATCAAATGAAGCTACACAGATGTTTCCTGCCTGGGCCTTCCACTCGCAATCTGCAGCAATAAGGATCCAATTGTGTTCTCAGAGTCAGTGAGTAAGAAAAATAAATAAATAAAAGGCAGTGCCTTCTCCATATATGAAGAAGATGGTTACCCAGATCAGTAGAATAAAAGCCAATACGCCATTTGACTAGTTATAAACACCATTAATGCTTTTCATATACTTTTAAACATATCATTTATAGCATTTTAATATGGAAGCCACCATACAGACTATTCGACATTATAGATATTATTGGAATCACAAGAAAAGTAGAAATTCATGAGTGATAGGAGTAAACTGCACACAATCAAGGTAAATCTCACCAAATAGTGAATCTGCTAGTTGAGTATAGATGTCACTAACGCAGACAAAAATAGTGATATGTTTACCGTTCAATTCAATAGGGGTCCCATCTGGGGTCCATTGCGAGGTATCTTTATTGGTTGCACAGCATATATTTTCCAGGACCCTAGTGTAAGTTCCTCATAACTTATATAGACGTTAAACATAAAAATTCATGGAATTTCATCCAGCCAATTCAATTTTTTTCATTAAGTGCATCTCTTCCAAGACATGATGGACTTTCCCCATGCTAGAAATGAATTTGTGAACTACTTGCTTCAGGTAGAGAGTAATTTCAGTTCACACGACTGCATATATATTCGTAAATTAATTCATAGATTTTAAGAAAGTAGGACTTACCGGGTGGAGTGCCACAACATAGTCTCCGATCATCGATGTGCTCCACATCAAGGCCAATAAACCATGATCCCAGTGAGACATCTTCGTTAGCATACTTGTGTAGAACATGCCTGAAATAATTATGTGACAACCAACGTTAGTGCAAGAAAGAAATCCAACAACCATCATGTCCACGTATTAGCATCTATTTCAAGTAAGGATATGTGATCTTACTGGTTTATCGATATATATGTGGCCAGATCTCTAGAAATAGCATAGAGCTGTCCTGTAGCATGCCGGAAATATTTGTTCCCTGCCTCACCAAATTTCCAATACTCAGGTTCATGGTATCTCACTCCCCTGTATAATAAAGTGGGAAGTTCTAAAATATTGTTCTAATTAAAAACTAAATAAAATGGTAAGAAACTAGGAGGTAATTATCAATTTATAAGAAAGAAAGCGGGGCGGGGGGAGCCTCACTTTTGATTAAGGACAGGACCAGATTTCATGCATCCAATATATACCCGTGGTTTTGGTCGATGTCTAACTAGAGTCTCTCCAAGTGTTGCTGCAGAAATTTGAAATGAGTTGGAGTCAATGTAACAAAGAGCTACATATAAACAAGCTGCAGAATTACTTAGTGATATAAATCCACGCTGATCAAAGGTTATGGGTCTTTGAGGCATCAATAGGGCTTGATATTGTTCCAAAGGTGAAAAGTTATCACAAATTAAGGTCATTGCTTGAAATAATGATTGCAAACCTCGGATTGAGTTGCAGTTCTCAAACAAGAAAGAATACAAATTTGAATGATTCTAACGGAATATGGCGCCCACAAAGTTATTCTAGTAAAGAAAGAATTGAGTCACCTATATTTACATGGACATCATCATCAACTTTGATGTAGAAATCTGCATCCCACAAAGCGACAGCAGTAGAAAAATAGGCCTTTGTCTTGGCAGACAATTCCAGGTAACCTTCTACATGGTCCTGGTCACATTTATTACAGATGTGAAGGCAAATGGAATTTTCTTTTTACATAATTAATATGATAAAAAAAAAATTTTAAGTGGTAATAGTTTAGACAAAAAAACATGGAACGACAAGATATGAATGTATTACCAGCCTCAGGAAATCTCCATGCTTTCTGTCCTCTGCTCCAATAGCTCTGTCTAGAATACCCCCTGATGTGGCACTAAATAATGACATAAAAAATGTTAAATTGATCATCCATACATAATCTCTGAATTTCTTAGGGTTTTGTAGTGTCTATAACCAGTTGGAAAAAGAAGGCAATGCAGGTGAAAGTGTCCTGGACGCAAGTTTTAGCTGATAGACTAATATTGTCATCATATAGAATTTCTGCACTACTAGCAGGAAAAAATTGTATCCAGAAACAGTTTGCACGAAACAGTACTGAACAGAGATTGACTTGGGAGATCAATGATCACACACTTTTGTTTCCAAGATATAGACTTATATTTCTGCCTCCAAAGGGAAAGAAAATAAAGATTAAGATCTAAGATTGCCCGGGGACCTTACAGAAGGACATACATGAGTGAATAATCTGTTTGTGCGTAGAAAGAGTATCCAGTAAAGAGCTTGTAAGAAAGAGGATCAGATTGTAGCTGGGCAAGCAACTCAGATAAGCATTAGCACCCATCAGCTCTTATAGAAGGAGCCTATGGTTTTTTAATCAGGAATTTTTTATTTTTTTTTTTTCAGGCATGTCAGGAAGTTAATTATTCCATGGATTTTTCTGCCTATCAGTTAAAAAACTAAGCTGCCGTAGCAATTAACTTGTGATCTAAAGAAATTAATATGTGCAGGCATGCCTAATAACCTAGACAGTCCAAATACAGTATCCATTAATCCACCTTTAGCATCAAAAGAGAATTAATACCCACCTATGACCAATGACAAAACGAACAATAATGCCCTTTTCTTCCTCCAGCTTCTTTCTCTTCTCACCTAATTCAGTTTTTTTCAGTAGACAGATCATCACAAACGAACCCAAGTAAGCAACCAGAATGGCAAAAGAATACTCCAGATAAGCTAGGAGGAAGAAAGCAGGAAATAAAAAATATGAACCTTGTGGCATCCATGTTGCACGAACTGAATCTCTTCTCTTTCGGCTACTAAAAGCAGTATTAATTCCTATTACCATTAGATACCTTCTTTTCCCGGATGATTTATTCTTCATTACGTATTCTGATAAAGGAGATCCACTTCGTATAGACTCCTGAGCTGCCCTTGCAGCAGCTAATTCCATCTCTAAGTTCGATATAGTCTTATCTAATGTCCTATGTTCAACATACGATTACATGTGTTATATTCAAAACACTAAATAACCAAATTTAGTGTTTAAAAAAGGTAATTGAGATAAATACATTATGTGTAGGTGTGCATAACTTACTGTATAGCATTATGAGTCTTAAAGACTTCCCCCATAATGTCCTTGGATTCATGCTTCACATCTTTTAGATGCAACTAAAGAATCCCGACCAGATTAAGAAAAAAAAAAAAGAGCAGAAGAAATTCAGATGAGAAATAATTAAACACAGTGCTTAACTCAATTTTGAGAAAGAATTACACGATATCAAACAATGGTAAGACGGAGATGCTCACAGCTTTTGGATCACAGCCCTCCGAAATCAGTTTTAATTTTTCAGCCTCCATTGCCGTTGTTCGCGTGAAACCTTTATGTTCAGGAACAGCCCACATCCTGCACCACTTTACTTTCATTATTAAAATGTCACAAAATTTGAGCAACAAGTTTTATTTGCAACAACTGAGGCTATAATTTATCACAATTTAAGTTTTAAAGGAAGAAACACATCTCTAAGAATGTATATAACAACTTCTTGAACTAACTGAAACATTAAAAAACACAAGCAGGTCAGACAACACCAAGAAATTTGCCCATAGAACTTAAGGGGATGACCGGAATTCTTGAAAATGCAAATCTTTCTGTGTTGAAAATTTAATATATAGCCATAATCAACGTTTTACTACAATCTATACCAACCATAGAAATAGATGAAGTCTATGCAAAGTTAAACACCAACAAACAAGCTACGATTGTGTCAATTAATTAATAACATAAATTAAAAGTACTTCCTTGGAATTTAGAGAGCTTTTGGGCGGCTAAGCCTAATACCAATAAAAAAAAAAAAAACAAGGACTTCCAGTTAGCACCACCAGAGGCAAAATTAAGAATACAACATTGAATAAGAGCTGTCAGAAGCGTTCTGAGTTTTGATGAGAAAATGGGACAATTAAGAAGTTGTAAGCATTCTTCAAGGTCCACAAATCTGACAGATAAAAAGCATTTATATCTTACCTGTATATACGGGTAGAAACAATAAAACTGAACCATCGATTAATGATAAAAGTGAATTGACACAGATTTTTGCTGAGCATTCAGATTAGAATTGACGACTTCTGACTCCTAAGTACCCGGAGTGGTACAGTATGCGGGAATGGCATCTTCAACAGAAAATTAATACAGCTTACACCCATGGTAGATATCTCTTTTAGATCTACCTCACTTCAACAATCAAACGGGTAAAGTAAGTATATCGTAGGAACGAAAGTTAATAGAAGCCCAGATACTATATGTTATGAAATAACGAAACCCATGTGAAAAATGCTCTCAATGCCATCTAGCACTAAAATTGATAAAAATTCAGAACAATCCAGCAATCCAAAACATATAAATCATTATGTTAGATACTACAAATTTGTTACCAAAACATAATAAATATTATACAGATCTCAGAATAAAAACTCAAACATAAATTGTTTTCAAGTAATTGAACTTATTTCAGGAAAATAAACATAAATTAACCAACTTGTCAATACCCACAAGCAACAAGCTTTCAAAAATCTGCAGCAACTGAAAATTAGAAGAAAGAATAAATTCTTATTCATACCTATTGGTGAAGAGCATTCCAGCACAGAAGCAACCCAGACAGAGCAAAACCGCCCATTTTTGTGATACAACACTTCTAGAAGACTGCTCTCCTCTGCTTTTCCAAGACATTTTCAAGCAGATTCTCCTCTATTTCCAACCCAATAGCTTTCTCAAGTGAAACCCATATACACTAGAAAGAATACTAGCAAAATTAAGGAGACCCGGAAGCAGCCAAGCCCAAGTGCTCACAATCAAATTTGAAAGTGAGCTCTGGAACAAGATTTTAAAGCAGGGCAAACGTACAGAGAGAGAGAGAGAGAGAGGAAAGTATCACAAAGAGAGGTCGCTCTGTTTTATAACTTCTCGGTTTATTTTTTTCTCTTTATGCTTTGCTTTGTTCTGTGTCTCGCCGCCTCTCTCGTCTCTCTCTCTCTCTCTCCACGCTTCTTTGCAAACAAGGGAAGTTGGAACAGAAGCAAGTGAGAGCCTGAGCAGACTCCCTAACCGCTTATGCTCTTACTACCAAATTACCAGACGAACCTCGTCAGACCTTCATTTCTTTGATGACCCCAGTAAGTTTCAGTCAAGTGACAATAATGCCCTTCGGGCGGTTGTGTCTTTTACTTCACATACCTGTATTTTGCATCTTTTAACTTCAGCCGGTTTGGATAATTAACTTGTCTTGACTCGTTATTATATTTTATATAAATTTAAAATTTTATATGAAATATAATAAATAATTTTATTTTTTTAAAATTTTAAAATAATAATAATAATATTTTATTTAATTTTTATTTCAACTTCCTATTTATAATAAACTGCATGTAAAAGTGAACATTTTATTTTTCTTTTAAATACATGGAGAGGGGATTTTTGATGCTTGACTCTCTTAACGACAAAGCAAGGTATTGACAATTGTGGCTAAGAAAGTTAAGCATTTTGGTCGTACATAGTATAATATGTTTTCATTTATAATAATATATTTTATTCTCAATTTCTTTATAAACTCCTCATTTTAATATATTTCATTCTCTTCGTTAATTAAAATATATTATTTTAATACAAATAAACATTAATTTTAAAAAGAAAAATAGAATATCAAATGCATTACTCATATGTATATATGCAACATAAGTCCTATTTATAATATAAAAATCTATTAAGCGTTCATCTCTCCTCCATTTTTTCACTATTTAAGAAGAAGATTCCAACATCTTACATCCAAACATCCAAAGATTATGTAATGATATTTATTTTTATTCATTTAATTATTATTATTTATCTAAAATTAACTTTGAAGGAGGACCATGTTCTATTACTTATTCTCTCATGGAGAATTTATGAAACCAAGCTAATTCAAACATTAAAATCATGATTTTCTTTAATTATCCTGTTTTTATTGCGTTAATGGTGAGTTTATTTATTTATTTATATTCGAAGATAATTTTGAAGGTTGATGGGTTGTCTAATAATGCGAACTTCCTATTAGGATTTTAGGAAATAGAAAAAGTTATGGTGAGGAAGAAGGCCACGATGTTGGCCATTAATTTACAAATGCATTATTAATTTATTTAACCTTTAAAGATCGAAGTCTACGGTGTTTGTTCAAAGTCTTGCAAATGATGTTAGGTAGGTACATGCCAGCCAAGCATGCATGCGTCAACATATATAGGGAATTGTCCTTAATTATGGTCCACGCTTTACTTTTGTCCATCTCCCTATTAATACTCTTACCATTAATTCTTTAATTGCCCCAACTTAGGCTTATATTAAGTTTACGACGTTTTTTCTTTATAAATTTTATGAGTTAATAGTACGAGAGATAGACGTATGAAATAAGTCTTACTAATATATGAAACATTAACGATCTTTGAGTCAAGATCCTATAGCATTTTTTGTTTGATTTTTGGATATGCATGTGAGCTAAGTTTCTACATCATTTATTTATGAGTAAGGCTAGATATAGTTTTAAAATGTACAAGACTCGTGTATTCTTTTTTAAAATAAGATATGGTTTATTATTTAAAAAAAATCATATGAATCCTAAATTTAAGTATTTTTTTGAAAAAAATACACGAGTCTTGCACATATAAAATTATAAATATAATTTTTCTTATTTTATATTTAATGTTACTTGAAAAACTCCCGGAAACTACTATTAGTTCTATAAGTGCTATAAGAAATTCAGACTATTTGGACTTTAAGACAACCCAAAAAAAAAAAAAAAAACTTCAAATCTAGATAAGAAATTTATCATTTCATACGTCACATATCATACATCTTTTAATTTTTTTTTTATAATAAATATGTGATATATGGATGATAAGTAAAATATTTTAATTAATTTAATAATAATAAATTAAATTAAAATATATAAACGTGTGAATTGTGATACGAGATAATGAAGAACACTTTCACACAAAGCCAAAGCAACAAGTTAGGTGGGGAATTGGAAAAGCTGCTCGGTTGCACATGATCAGATCTACAAGTGTACAGCGTGGCAAATTCTTATTGGATGGGTCCCCCTACAACAGTACCTTACCTTTGTCCATGAATCGCATGACAGATTGCACACCAAGCTCACGTGGTTGCTGCAAAAGTCTGAAATCAACAGTATCCGACACGTGCCATGATGAGGTGAGCCCACATTTAAATTGATGTTGCCTTGGCCGATGAAAAGGGTATCATCCCATCATCTCGCACGTGGGGACATTCAAGGTAATCATCATTATTTTAAATATTTTTCAATGAAATAAAATAATATGTGATTATCATTTTTAATTATTAAGAAAGATAATTATAAACTGATTAAAGTAATTATTTAGGATATTTTCCATTAATTTTTAAGATAAATAGATTATATATAAATTGAGAGGGCACTTTCATATTTATTGCGTTGGGGTAAATCATAAATGCTAGTGGACACATGCGTCTTGGATTTACATGTAACCGACATTAAGATGAAACAGATAATATACCAATAATAAGATAAAATAAAATAATAATAATAATTTAGGATCAGCCTTTTTCCGAAATTCACGATAATTGGTCGGTTTGGACTGTTTGGTGGCCATAGACATATTTATTCGGTGAAATTTTTAGATATTTTTAAATATTTATGTAGAATTCTGTCAAAATGAGTTGAAAAAATGGGAATTATTTGAAATAAAATAATTTTCCAATGACTGTTCGGGTAGCCAGATAAAAATAATAATTCCGACATGCTGTGTGTTAAAATAAATAAGAAGAAAAAAAGAGTGTTACCAATTTTGATTAAAAGCAATTTAACATGCATTTAACAATTAATTTATTTAGTTTAAAAGCTTGTGTGTCATAATTAGCTATAAAGAGTAAGGGTGTCAAATCGTGTTAACGGGTCGTATTCGTTTCGTATCAAAGTATGTATATTATATTATATAATATAGCTCAACCCTAATCCAACCCGTTAAATTTATCGTGTCAAAATCTCAAATCCTAACACGACATATTAACATAACGGGTCGTATCATGTCGTGTCAACCCGTTTTGACCCGTTAGTGAATATTACGAAATAGGTTAACAAGACAACACGACATAATACGACCCGTTTCAAACTGTTTATATAAATAGGTTGAATAGGCTCGAAATTAACTAGTTTGACCTGATTACAATAGTTATAAAAATTATAAAATTCACTACAAGTCTAAAATTACAATTCAAACAATAAAAATATCGAAATTGAAATTCTAACAATTTTACATTTAAGTATCAGGGTATAATTGTAACTTTAACTTTCTTAACGTGTCATAACAGATTGACCCGTTATCAACCCGCTAAACAATCGTATCTTAACGGGTCAATCCGTTTTGAGTCGAACCCGTTAAGACTAAACCCTAATCCGTGTTATTATCGTATTGTGTTCATATTTGATTAACAGGTTATGTAATATATTGTCACTCCTAATATAAAGGAGGAAAGTATACATTTCTTATCCTAAACTTATACCATTTAACTTTATTTCTATTAATTTGCACTTTTAAACTATTTTTAGACGTCGATAAAAAGTTATCACATTTTAATCGGTGCGTCCTCTCTCTCTCTCTCACGCCAAAAAAAACTTTGGATTTGATTTTCGTCATATCGAAGCGTCCTCTTTCTCTGTCTCTCTCTCACGCAAAAAAAACTTCAGATTTGATTTTTGTCATAGTGGCCCTCGTTCTCCCTCTCCTTCCCCCTATTTTTAGTTTTTTTTTTTTTCTTTCTTTAAATTTTAAAAAAATCATATCTATAATTTTCTGACAACTCTCAATAGATACAAGCAGCACAAGCTAGAAGACTCCCAAGCTATAAATCGTTTTGAAGATAGCGGCAGTTTTGTAAAAATCATTGTGCGTGGTTCTCACTCAGCACTTACAATTGTGCATGGTCCTCATGCACCACCCGTCTAGCAGCTTATCTCGCCACACGTGCCAGATCACCAGAATTACCACCACGAAATATTTCAGATCTAACTTTTACGGTTGAAAAGAGAAAAGCTTGTAGCCTTCACAGCCATCACAAATTCTGAAGTCTACTGGAGTTGATCCAAACTGTAATTTGTCCTTTTTCATTCTTATTTTCTTTATTGTATAGTTAAAAAAAAATAAAAATAAAATCATTTCTTGGACAATTTGTTTCGTTGAAGTTGACTATATGTTTAGGTAGGGTACTGTCTCTTAGACATTTGTATGTAGAGAGTATCAATAGTAGTGAAGTCCAAACCAATCCAATAATATACTAATAGAACTCCAAATGGTTAATATGAGGATATCCCTATATGTATCCAGTCATTAATGTAAATTTCTTTCAATGAATAAATATGATATTTTTCTTCAATAAAAAATTCGAGCGAAATTCCCTTAAATTATATGAAAATTTAATAATCTTCCTTTTCAAACTGGTGTTATAGCCAACTCTTTATAAATTATTTTTCATATGATTCTAAATTTTAGAAATGATAAGTGTTACAGTCACAAAAAAAAAAATTATATAAATTTAAATCTACGACTTAACACGACTCTATATAATACATTATATCTACTTTAGAATAAAAGTATATTCAAAATCTAATGTATCACATCAACTACGTCAGTTTATAGATTTTATTATTATTATTTTTTTATGAGATGTTTTGTAGTTAAAATATTTCTTTTTAGAAATTAGAGTAGCTGATGATAAGCCACACAAAAACAATTAATATTCTCTACAATTGATTGATTCTCATTTCTCGAGATGAAAGTCTCGTAGTTACTAACATTGTTGTATTAATAAGGACAGACAACATGGGAAGAGAACAGAAGAAAATTTAAAATCAGAGGCCTTAAAGTCCAAATAATTCAAAATGTGCATATTAAAATCTACTCCAATGGGGCAGACATGATGAGGCTGAAATTGAACGGTATAATTTCCACCTTTGTCTCATAGCCAACATGGGAATTATTTATCAACGTTGTCAAGCATGCCAGCATTTTGCTTGGAAGCAACTGCCAAGTGGGTTAACTTTATAACGTTAATATCATATATAGTTATGGAGTGTGTAATCTATTTTGTGTGAAAAAATAATTTTTTTACGTGAGTCTCAAATTTATCTAACTTTTTTCAAAATGATTACATACTCCAGTCCTGAAAATATCATTTTTCATGTTACAAATCTATCAACAAAGAGAAAATCCTTCAAATTCTTGTTGGAATGTGGAGGATTTAAAATGAGATAAAAGTGAAAAGGATCAAAATCCCCTCAAAGCTGCAGTTAAAAATGGTATTTCCATGGAGGGAAAAAGGTGAAGAAGTTGAAAAAGGAGTGGTGCGTATATAATGGGTTGGATGCTTTGCTTGCTGTAGGAGTGCCTGTCGCTTTACAACACCACTTGCTACACTATCTAAGCAACCCAAAGCTGCCATTGCACGAGACCATTTGATGGTTGGTGCAGGTGGTATGTCAAGAACAAAAAAAAAAAAAGTGAAAAAAGGAATATAAAATGGCAGAAATATTTTCACTTTGGGCTTCTTAATGTGTCACCCTCAACAAGTAAAAGGGCAAAATCTAGTTCCAGTGCCATGGCCATCAAAAGAAGCAACTTTAAGAATGGTTCAATTTTTTTACAATTTTGTGGTTACATCCTTCTACAGATACCAACTTTTTTAAAGTCTTGGTCAAGTTACTTTAGCAAAATGGGCTTATGATAACAGCATAATTGCCCATTTCTTTAATTAGTTTGTGTAACCTTTTCTTTTCTTTTCTTTTTTTTCTTTTTCTCTTTATTTTTTTGTGAATGAAGAGAATGAGAATGTGTCTTTACCTCCCAAAAGAAGAGAGGAAATGAATAATTCTTCGTGGATTAGCCTAAATCTAGATGCACCTCCATAGCTAACATGGAAGAGTAAAGATAAGTCTCCTAGAATACTAATAAGTACTTGGCCACCCACCTTTTCTAATTTGACGGTGCTAGGCGGCCGCCTAGCATTTACTATTAGGCATATCGATAGTGTAAATTTTTTTTAATATCTTTAACTACAAAGAAAAAAATACATAATTTTATTAATAGTCACTTTCTTAACTGGTTCGTTTGGATTTAGAGATGAGATGAAATAAGTTGAGATGATTTGTAAATAGTAGTGATATTGTTGAGTTGAGATGGAATGAGATGATTTTTAAAAATTTTGTGTATTTGGATTAAAAAATGTGATAAGATGAGATGATTTTAGATTAAGAAATGATTTTAAAATAAGTGTTCAGATGAGAGAGTTTCTCAATACAAGTTGAGATGAGATTATCTCTAAATTCAAACCACCCAAAAAAAAAACAAAAAAACAAAAAAAAAAGAGCCAAACAGTCAAACCCAACGGTATAAGCTGTGCGGATGACTATCATTTTCCTTCCTAAATAGCTTTCATGCCAAAGAAAGAGTCAATTGTTGGTCCGCCATTCCAATGCCTCCACCAAGTTGAAGATAAGGGGAACCATTCTCTTCCCCATTCAGTTATGGATTCATAAGCCTTTTTTCAATTTCTTCTCTACTGCGTTGAGTTTGATGCTGACTTCATTTGGTCTCAAAGATGATCATATTATTCGAACCTTAAGTTCCCTTTAGATATTCACCATTGCTTTGGCGAGTTATGTAAGCAGCCTATTGAACTTGAACTTGACCTTGAGATTCACCATTCGTCTCATCTAAATGAAGCAGGGAGTAGTGTATTGAACAAGTGTCATTGGGAAGTGTTCTTTAAGCATTAAAAACTCCTATCTAAAATTTAAAGTTTCGACCTGTAAAGTACGGAGATTCATGGGTTTGGATATTCTAGATTATTAGGAATGGCTGCACATGCTCTTGTACCATTTCCTAGGTAACCCTATATACATATAAAACAATGCCATACAAAAGACCTCTAGAATTGCCAGGTTCCCTCCAATTCCCTCTTCCATCGAATTGTGTCACAAAATGTGAATTCTTATCTTTTATCATCCTCCTAAAATCACTGCAGTACTGTCCTATCACCATTTCAAAGCAAATTCAGATCACTGCATGCATTATGAACTTAACTGTTAAAGGTTTAACCAACTCAGTACGTCCTAAAATTCTTGAATCAATTGGTTAGACTTTTGACAATTCTCGGCCCCTTCCATTCTCCATTATTTAATTAGTAGACACATGGAAGGCCAATATGTCCCACAGGCCACATTATCAAGCCCTCATAAATGAGGGCCATCTTCTCCTGCTCACTCCTCTGCTGTCCACAACCCGTACACCATGACCATTATGTTGCTTTTAGAAGCCATCTCCATCCATGAATTTCTTTTCCCTCTCAAGCCTTTGAGCTGGCCTTTGGTACACATTCTATTATTTGCGAAGAATACTGTGCATGAGTGGAGTCCACGATGAACCCAATACATCTAAGAGACATTGAGATTACCTTGCTGATAGAAACCCCTCCTTTACTGTCTATTGTATAGAGGTTATAGATTAATGTCAGAACATCATGTTCTATAAATTAAATTAAATTAAAAAAAAAAAGAGGCCCAAATTGCAATCTACCTTCATAGAAGAAGCATTCATCGGATCTGCATTCCAATCATGTGTCATTGACCACTTAATTGGAATTTGAGTAGCCCATAATTCGGTAAAAGATTATGACATGGACAAAGATGGTACAAATTATTAAAAAATAATTTTTTAATAATTAAATAAAAAAAAAAAAAGGACATCAAAACACACTATCGACACACAGCTATCGGTGGTTTGGCATTTCTGTTCACATATTTTGTGAATGGGAACCTTTGGCTCTTCTAAATTATAGTTCATTATTAAAACATAACTTACAATGATCTGTCACGTCACCAATATTTTGTCCATCACAAAGGATGCAAATTGTAAATTATATTTCGAATTGAGGACAAAAGTGTCAAAGATTGGATGGGCCAAAAATTATCAACGATTTCCTTTATAAGCCGTTTCAAAATGTATTTAAAACAGGAATGTCTCGTCTAAGCATACATAATTTTCTCCAGCTGAGTGAAATGATCATCCACTTTTATGTTATATATCCATAAGTTTAGTATGCTTAGTTTAAATTAATGGGAAAAGTGATCTTAATAAATATTATTCAATTTGAAATGTAAATACTTGAGACACTTGCAGTACTCATTTCCTATTTATTTAATTTGTTCTCTTTTCCCTAGACTTTATATATTACAAGCAGTACTCTTTAATAAGATGAAATTACGTCAATTTGTGAAATTATTTTTTATAATTGCTTTATGAATGTAATAGTACTCATTAAAAAAATTAAAATTAAAAAAAAAAAGGTCAAATTCATATTAGCATTGCACTGGTGAACTCCTAGTTTGCAAAATAATAAATACAAATTACAATAGTATAAAGTTTCTTGCAAATTTAGGGAACATATTCGTATGAAGGATATTGTTACAGATATATTCTATTCAACATTGAATGGCACTCTCCACATAAATCTTATCGTCAATTCGTCCCTCTTCCTTTGCTATGTCACGACAAGACCACTTCCATTATTCCATAGCCAGTCCAACAAGAAGAAGAAGAATGCCGTCACATGCAGAATTGGAGACCCACAACTCAAAACTTCATCAAAATTTAATCAAGTGAAAGATGAGTCAAACTACACCTTTAGGAACTGAACTTCTCTCTCTCTCTCTCTCTCAGGGATTTGATTATTTCAAGTTTTTACTTATTTCATCTTTTAACATAACCAAAAAAATAAAAAAAAGAACAGAATTTATCTACTCATTTTTGCTCGTTTGCTCTTTTGGCCACCACAAAGTTGTTAGGTCAGGTAGAGGTTCTAATGGTTGAACCTACTTTGATCAGGGGCATGAAAACACTTCCACTTTTACTTGATTAAAACACTAGACCGTGTAACGTACCCACATCACACGTACAGATTAAGTATAAAAACAAGACTTCAAACCTTAAATCTAGAAGAGTATAGCAACTAGACCAACGCCTTTACCACTTTTTATTTTTCTTATAAGCACCTGAATGTTGGAGTACCTTCGGTGGGTAGAATATTGCGTCAAACAAATGGAGTGCAATAAGCTATTCTTTAATGTAGGGGGAACGGCTCTAAAAATAAAATTATCAAAAAATGTCGGGGTAACGACCATCTATTTCATGGACAATATAAGGTGAGAGGCTGAAAAGTTCCTTTTAAATTAATGTACCTTTCATAATCTCACTCTCTGTCTCTCTTTCATCTCAACAAACATCAATCCAGTCACAAAACCTCCATATCATGGAAACTACATCAAGCCAGTGGACCATGCCTCCGATCACAGTGAACATTGCTTCCTTTCAAAATAGCCCATACATAAGATGGTTAACAAAGCTGCTCAGACGGATAAGTTTCTGCTCCACTACTGGAAAGGGAGGGGCATCTGCAAGCAAAAATTACTGAGCTGCTGAGTAAACTATTACTGGGACTACGATTGCAACATACTTTCAGCCAAGGGAAGATGAGAATAGACCTGTCATTTCAAAGCCATTTCAGCTCCAGAACTACTACAAGTACAACAATTGTGACTTGTGATCAATGCCATTGAAGATGAAAGTCCCAGACATGGGTACGAATTGTCTTGTTATGAGCTGTAAAAAATATAGTGACATGTCATCAGGTAAGAGTTGATTGAGGGTAACATCAGAGGAAAAGAATTTTAAAATAGGACAATATAGAAAACCTTGATAACTTCTTGTGATGCAATTCCTCCAATGAAGGCAGCAACCGCATGGAGCTGTGAAGCACCAAATCGGCACATCTCATTGATAAGGTCCTCTGTCAAGGTTGAGCCATTGCAACCTAAGTCACTAAGGACGCCAACAGCTGTAGTCTTCAATCGGGAAATGTCCTCATCCATCCCTCTGTGGACATTAACAATAGACTTAGCCAGGAAAGGTAGACTTAAAACTAGGAAGATCTGTTAGAAAGACATGGTATTATCAGATGTAGGTGTTACCCATGAAATTGTCCAGGGAAACTGTTGTAATTAGCAGCAAAACGATCGACGGCTCGAAGCAAAATGTAGAACCCAACAGCTACACTGCCATTCATATAACAAGAAAATAGGCTGTAAGGACGAGGATCTCTGTCAATACGTAACTTTGTTCTTTCTGTTTCAAATTTGGTTGTGCATCAGGTATATGTATCTTTTACTTCTGTCTTATATCAGAAAAACTTGCACCCAAAGAGAAAAGACAATAGTTACATTCTAGGGTGTAAAACTAAATTAGTGCAGAAGATCAAAAATCCAAAAGCTGAAGTTGTATACCAAACACAATCAAAGGCGATGTAGAATCAAGGAATTAGGCAATAGACAGTCTACACCGATCAATTTCAACCAAACGTTTTATATCAAGAGAGTCACATCAGCTGCTCTCAATAATCAACAATACAATCGGTAAAAGTATTCTGAAACCCCAATTAAATTGGATCGGAAAAAATAAAGCATAATTTCCTAATTTCTATTGATTGCACACAACTTTGTTACTGGGATTTCATCATTATTCTCGACTGTACTCTTTTTCCATAATATTTTATTGTATTGGCAAAGGTAATGCCTAAAGAATCCATGTGCACTCTTGCTGCTCAAAAGCTTTAGGGCTTGTTTGGGAATGGAATCTCATCTCATAATTTCATTCTCAAGCATCACTCAAACACAAATATTTTTTAATTTCAAATCTTCAACTTTTTCATCTAATCATTACTTAATTGTTACAATTTTCCCAAACTCTCAAACAAAATACATAAAATAATAAAACTTTTTCAAATTTCAAAACAAAAATTATATTCTAATAATATTTTAACTTTATAATATTTTTATTCAACTTTTTCTCTCTCCATTTCCAAAACCCAATAAAAGATTTTAACTCAAACCATTCACTACTATTCACAAACAATTTTACTACTATTTACAAAATTCTCATCTCATCTCATTCCCCAAGCATCCCCATAGACTTTGTTCCAGAGAAACCATCTCAAAGACACAAGGTCTCACACTCTCATACTGTGCATGAAGTACAGAGATGATCAAAGATGCATAATTAATAAATCATTGAACTTTCAAATATTATCTGAAAGCATAAACAATATATTCAAAGATACCTGTAATCTTCATCTGTCAGATACTTCTGTAACTCTGATAAAATCGGAGAATTAAATTCGTCTTCAATGGAGCGATACCTGCAAACCTAAAAAGTAAAAAATCAATATGTTTTTTTTTATAAGTAAAAAATCAATATGTTATAGGAGGCAACCAAGGCAAAAACAATAAGCAAGTATAAGCTATGCTTGATCAATGAGACATTACATCTATTTGAGATATCAGTACAAGTAAAGATGCTTGTCAAAAACAGTATAAATCAAGATGTACTAAAGAAAGGTCATTAGCTAAATCAAAATGAACAAATGTAAGTATTGCATGTAGAGGAATGATGAGACAAAAGGTGATTAGAACATCGTATTGAGCAAAAGGTGATTATAAGTACAAAAAGTACAACAAAAGTGGGGGGAAGAGGCTATAGCTCCAGACTTACTCTTAGTTTTCTTGCATTTCTACAGAAGCTTTTTATGGTTGTCTTTGAGATGCTATTTGGATCTTTACCAATTTTCTTCAGAATATATCTAACTCGTTGCTCAATAACAAGACAATCAGCCTCAGCCTTCGCTTGGAAAATGTTCTGCAGATTTACATAAAGCCTACAAGATAGTTGATGGAGAGCTCATCTCAACAAGCTATTTTAAAAAAAAAAAAGATAGCATTATATTTTGGAGAGATTAAGGATTTAAGCCACTGACTCGGTAGAAGATGTCATATCAGGTATTGATCCCTCAAGAGGTGCCTCGCCACTACCTTCATTTGCTATGAATTCCTGAAAAGTGAGGGAAGTACCCCATTATTCAACTTAAATTAATGAACGCCTCTAACAAAAATAAAACTTTAATTAATGATACACCATAACAAAAATAAAATAGCAATGCTAAGTTTTCAGAAATGGCATGGAAACTTATAACAGGGTAGACCCACATCCCATCCAGAGAGAAATTTATAGGGTACCAAAGTACATAGAACATATGAGAGGAAATAGGGTACTACACAAAAAAGTTTAAAAGCATGAAATCAGTCAATTCTAATACAACATACATATATGTATGGTGTGTGTTGTATTTGAGCACCGGTGTGTATGTATGTTTGCATCGAGAGAGAAGAAGAGGAAAGGGGTAATGATAAATATGACGAGTTTTGCTACATACAAGCAAAGTCGCGTACTAATCTGCGTACCAATACTGATTACTTCATATTCAAAATTTAAATTAGCATTGTTTTCAATAAAATCTACTTTTTGACCAATCACATTAGATTGGTGCACATATTAATGCGCAGTTGTGCTTGCAACTAAATTTTTTCAAATATGACAGTAAGGGGTTAAAGCTTTAGATTAAGAGAGAAATTAACATCCCATTTCAATCCTTCCAAAGGGACGCATGAGAACTAGACACTTTCCACATCTGCTCCTTGGAATCCAACAACTCTAGGACAGGAGAAAACCTGCCCTTTTAACCTGCCCTGACCCATCCAATGGAAAACTGTTGATTTCCAATATTAATCGGGTGGGGATCTGTAAGAAAAAATCGATTTCCAACAGAAGTCTTGTCAATTGATGATAATTTGGGGTTCCACGGTTATTGGCAACTCTCATGTGATTTTGTTAAATTGTGATTAGGGGTGTAAGCAGTGCGGTGCGGTCCGGTCAGTCTAATTGGGGTATTTCGGTCTTTTTTCAATTTTTTGACAAAAAATTATATAAAATGTGATCATGCAAGCATCTACCAACATCCTGGGGTTGGTTGCTGGTGGTTTCCCATGACTGAACTGACTGGTGTTGGCTGTTCAAATTGTAGATCACATCAACATCAGTTGCCAGTGGTTTCCAAACAGACAGACCACAACAAGGCTCCCGAATCACATTGATATTGATGTTTATCGATTGAGCAATGTAAAAAAAGGTGGTTGACAAGCCGACTTTCTTGGAAATATCCACAATATAATTGGTTAGAGACTAATNCTTCATTTGGTCTCAAAGATGATCATATTATTCGAACCTTAAGTTCCCTTTAGATATTCACCATTGCTTTGGCGAGTTATGTAAGCAGCCTATTGAACTTGAACTTGATCTTGAGATTCACCATTCGTCTCATCTAAATGAAGCAGGGAGTAGTGTATTGAACAAGTGTCATTGGGAAGTGTTCTTTAAGCATTAAAAACTCCTATCTAAAATTTAAAGTTTCGACCTGTAAAGTACGGAGATTCATGGGTTTGGATATTCTAGATTATTAGGAATGGCTGCACATGCTCTTGTACCATTTCCTAGGTAACCCTATATACATATAAAACAATGCCATACAAAAGACCTCTAGAATTGCCAGGTTCCCTCCAATTCCCTCTTCCATCGAATTGTGTCAAAAAATGTGAATTCTTATCTTTTATCATCCTCCTAAAATCACTGCAGTACTGTCCTATCACCATTTCAAAGCAAATTCAGATCACTGCATGCATTATGAACTTAACTGTTAAAGGTTTAACCAACTCAGTACGTCCTAAAATTCTTGAATCAATTGGTTAGACTTTTGACAATTCTCGGCCCCTTCCATTCTCCATTATTTAATTAGTAGACACATGGAAGGCCAATATGTCCCACAGGCCACATTATCAAGCCCTCATAAATGAGGGCCATCTTCTCCTGCTCACTCCTCTGCTGTCCACAACCCGTACACCATGACCATTATGTTGCTTTTAGAAGCCATCTCCATCCATGAATTTCTTTTCCCTCTCAAGCCTTTGAGCTGGCCTTTGGTACACATTCTATTATTTGCGAAGAATACTGTGCATGAGTGGAGTCCACGATGAACCCAATACATCTAAGAGACATTGAGATTATCTTGCTGATAGAAACCCCTCCTTTACTGTCTATTGTATAGAGGTTATAGATTAAGGTCAGAACATCATGTTCTATAAATTAAATTAAATTAAAAAAAAAAAGAGCCCAAATTGCAATCTACCTTCATAGAAGAAGCATTCATCGGATCTGCATTCCAATCAAGTGTCATTGACCACTTAATTGGAATTTGAGTAGCCCATAATTCGGTAAAAGATGACATGGACAAAGATGGTACAAATTATTAAAAAAATAATTTTTTAATAATTAAATAAAAAAAAAAGGACATCAAAACACACTATCGACACACAGCTATCGGTGGTTTGGCA
The DNA here is from genome assembly GCA_011037825.1 of Carya cathayensis. Classification (NCBI taxonomy): domain Eukaryota; kingdom Viridiplantae; phylum Streptophyta; class Magnoliopsida; order Fagales; family Juglandaceae; genus Carya; species Carya cathayensis. Next base: position 1,125,551 of record QGSO01000239.1, read on the forward strand.
TTTCTGTTCACATATTTTGTGAATGGGAACCTTTGGCTCTTCTAAATTATAGTTCATTATTAAAACATAACTTACAACGATCTGTCACGTCACCAATATTTTGTCCATCACAAAGGATGCAAATTGTAAATTATATTTCGAATTGAGGACAAAAGTGTCAAAGATTGGATGGGCCAAAAATTATCAACGATTTCCTTTATAAGCCGTTTCAAAATGTATTTAAAACAGGAATGTCTCGTCTACAGCATACATAATTTTCTCCAGCTGAGTGAAATGATCATCCACTTTTATGTTATATATCCATAAGTTTAGTATGCTTAGTTTAAATTAATGGGAAAAGTGATCTTAATAAATATTATTCAATTTGAAATGTAAATATTTGAGACACTTGCAGTACTCATTTCCTATTTATTTAATTTGTTCTCTTTTCCCTAGACTTTATATATTACAAGCAGTACTCTTTAATAAGATGAAATTACGTCAATTTGTGAGATTATTTTTTATAATTGCTTTATGAATGTAATAGTACTCATTAAAAAAATTAAAATTAAAAAAAAAAAGGTCAAATTCATATTAGCATTGCACTGGTGAACTCCTAGTTTGCAAAATAATAAATACAAATTACAATCGTATAAAGTTTCTTGCAAATTTAGGGAACATATTCGTATAAAGGATATTGTTACAGATATATTCTATTCAACATTGAATGGCACTCTCCACATAAATCTTATCGTCAATTCGTCCCTCTTCCTTTGCTATGTCACGACAAGACCACTTCCATTATTCCATAGCCAGTCCAACAAGAAGAAGAAGAATGCCGTCACATGCAGAATTGGAGACCCACAACTCAAAACTTCATCAAAATTTAATCAAGTGAAAGATGAGTCAAACTACACCTTTAGGAACTGAACTTCTCTCTCTCTCTCTCTCTCAGGGATTTGATTATTTCAAGTTTTTACTTATTTCATCTTTTAACATAACCAAAAAAATAAAAAAAAGAACAGAATTTATCTACTCATTTTTGCTCGTTTGCTCTTTTGGCCACCACAAAGTTGTTAGGTCAGGTAGAGGTTCTAATGGTTGAACCTACTTTGATCAGGGGCATGAAAACACTTCCACTTTTACTTGATTAAAACACTAGACCGTGTAACGTACCCACATCACACGTACAGATTAAGTATAAAAACAAGACTTCAAACCTTAAATCTAGAAGAGTATAGCAACTAGACCAACGCCTTTACCACTTTTTATTTTTCTTATAAGCACCTGAATGTTGGAGTACCTTCGGTGGGTAGAATATTGCGTCAAACAAATGGAGTGCAATAAGCTATTCTTTAATGTAGGGGGAACGGCTCTAAAAATAAAATTATCAAAAAATGTCGGGGTAACGACCATCTATTTCAGGGACAATATAAGGTGAGAGGCTGAAAAGTTCCTTTTAAATTAATGTACCTTTCATAATCTCCCTCTCTGTCTCTCTTTCATCTCAACAAACATCAATCCAGTCACAAAACCTCCATATCATGGAAACTACATCAAGCCAGTGGACCATGCCTCCGATCACAGTGAACATTGCTTCCTTTCAAAATAGCCCATACATAAGATGGTTAACAAAGCTGCTCAGACGGATAAGTTTCTGCTCCACTACTGGAAAGGGAGGGGCATCTGCAAGCAAAAATTACTGAGCTGCTGAGTAAACTATTACTGGGACTACGATTGCAACATACTTTCAGCCAAGGGAAGATGAGAATAGACCTGTCATTTCAAAGCCATTTCAGCTCCAGAACTACTACAAGTACAACAATTGTGACTTGTGATCAATGCCATTGAAGATGAAAGTCCCAGACATGGGTACGAATTGTCTTGTTATGAGCTGTAAAAAATATAGTGACATGTCATCAGGTAAGAGTTGATTGAGGGTAACATCAGAGGAAAAGAATTTTAAAATAGGACAATATAGAAAACCTTGATAACTTCTTGTGATGCAATTCCTCCAATGAAGGCAGCAACCGCATGGAGCTGTGAAGCACCAAATCGGCACATCTCATTGATAAGGTCCTCTGTCAAGGTTGAGCCATTGCAACCTAAGTCACTAAGGACGCCAACAGCTGTAGTCTTCAATCGGGAAATGTCCTCATCCATCCCTCTGTGGACATTAACAATAGACTTAGCCAGGAAAGGTAGACTTAAAACTAGGAAGATCTGTTAGAAAGACATGGTATTATCAGATGTAGGTGTTACCCATGAAATTGTCCAGGGAAACTGTTGTAATTAGCAGCAAAACGATCGACGGCTCGAAGCAAAATGTAGAACCCAACAGCTACACTGCCATTCATATAACAAGAAAATAGGCTGTAAGGACGAGGATCTCTGTCAATACGTAACTTTGTTCTTTCTGTTTCAAATTTGGTTGTGCATCAGGTATATGTATCTTTTACTTCTGTCTTATATCAGAAAAACTTGCACCCAAAGAGAAAAGACAATAGTTACATTCTAGGGTGTAAAACTAAATTAGTGCAGAAGATCAAAAATCCAAAAGCTGAAGTTGTATACCAAACACAATCAAAGGCGATTTAGAATCAAAGAATTAGGCAATAGACAGTCTACACCGATCAATTTCAACCAAACGTTTTATATCAAGAGAGTCACATCAGCTGCTCTCAATAATCAACAATACAATCGGTAAAAGTATTCTGAAACCCCAATTAAATTGGATCGGAAAAAATAAAGCATAATTTCCTAATTTCTATTGATTGCACACAACTTTGTTACTGGGATTTCATCATTATTCTCGACTGTACTCTTTTTCCATAATATTTTATTGTATTGGCAAAGGTAATGCCTAAAGAATCCATGTGCACTCTTGCTGCTCAAAAGCTTTAGGGCTTGTTTGGAAATGGAATCTCATCTCATAATTTCATTCTCAAGCATCACTCAAACACAAATATTTTTTAATTTCAAATCTTCAACTTTTTCATCTAATCATTACTTAATTGTTACAATTTTCCCAAACTCTCAAACAAAATACATAAAATAATACAACTTTTTCAAATTTCAAAACAAAAATTATATTCTAATAATATTTTAACTTTATAATATTTTTATTCAACTTTTTCTCTCTCCATTTCCAAAACCCAATAAAAGATTTTAACTCAAACCATTCACTACTATTCACAAACAATTTTACTACTATTTACAAAATTCTCATCTCATCTCATTCCCCAAGCATCCCCATAGACTTTGTTCCAGAGAAACCATCTCAAAGACACAAGGTCTCACACTCTCATACTGTGCATGAAGTACAGAGATGATCAAAGATGCATAATTAATAAATCATTGAACTTTCAAATATTATCTGAAAGCATAAACAATATATTCAAAGATACCTGTAATCTTCATCTGTCAGATACTTCTGTAACTCTGATAAAATCGGAGAATTAAATTCGTCTTCAATGGAGCGATACCTGCAAACCTAAAAAGTAAAAAATCAATATGTTTTTTTTTATAAGTAAAAAATCAATATGTTATAGGAGGCAACCAAGGCAAAAACAATAAGCAAGTATAAGCTATGCTTGATCAATGAGACATTACATCTATTTGAGATATCAGTACAAGTAAAGATGCTTGTCAAAAACAGTATAAATCAAGATGTACTAAAGAAAGGTCATTAGCTAAATCAAAATGAACAAATGTAAGTATTGCATGTAGAGGAATGATGAGACAAAAGGTGATTAGAACATCGTATTGAGCAAAAGGTGATTATAAGTACAAAAAGTACAACAAAAGTGGGGGGAAGAGGCTATAGCTCCAGACTTACTCTTAGTTTTCTTGCATTTCTACAGAAGCTTTTTATGGTTGTCTTTGAGATGCTATTTGGATCTTTACCAATTTTCTTCAGAATATATCTAACTCGTTGCTCAATAACAAGACAATCAGCCTCAGCCTTCGCTTGGAAAATGTTCTGCAGATTTACATAAAGCCTACAAGATAGTTGATGGAGAGCTCATCTCAACAAGCTATTTTAAAAAAAAAAAAGATAGCATTATATTTTGGAGAGATTAAGGATTTAAGCCACTGACTCGGTAGAAGATGTCATATCAGGTATTGATCCCTCAAGAGGTGCCTCGCCACTACCTTCATTTGCTATGAATTCCTGAAAAGTGAGGGAAGTACCCCATTATTCAACTTAAATTAATGAACGCCTCTAACAAAAATAAAACTTTAATTAATGATACACCATAACAAAAATAAAATAGCAATGCTAAGTTTTCAGAAATGGCATGGAAACTTATAACAGGGTAGACCCACATCCCATCCAGAGAGAAATTTATAGGGTACCAAAGTACATAGAACATATGAGAGGAAATAGGGTACTACACAAAAAAGTTTAAAAGCATGAAATCAGTCAATTCTAATACAACATACATATATGTATGGTGTGTGTTGTATTTGAGCACCGGTGTGTATGTATGTTTGCATCGAGAGAGAAGAAGAGGAAAGGGGTAATGATAAATATGACGAGTTTTGCTACATACAAGCAAAGTCGCGTACTAATCTGCGTACCAATACTGATTACTTCATATTCAAAATTTAAATTAGCATTGCTTTCAATAAAATCTACTTTTTGACCAATCACATTAGATTGGTGCACATATTAATGCGCAGTTGTGCTTGCAACTAAATTTTTTCAAATATGACAGTAAGGGGTTAAAGCTTTAGATTAAGAGAGAAATTAACATCCCATTTCAATCCTTCCAAAGGGACGCATGAGAACTAGACACTTTCCACATCTGCTCCTTGGAATCCAACAACTCTAGGACAGGAGAAAACCTGCCCTTTTAACCTGCCCTGACCCATCCAATGGAAAACTGTTGATTTCCAATATTAATCGGGTGGGGATCTGTAAGAAAAAATCGATTTCCAACAGAAGTCTTGTCAATTGATGATAATTTGGGGTTCCACGGTTATTGGCAACTCTCATGTGATTTTGTTAAATTGTGATTAGGGGTGTAAGCGGTGCGGTGCGGTCTGGTCAGTCTAATTGGGGTATTTCGGTCCAGACTTTTTTTTTTCAATTTTTTGACAAAAAATTATATAAAATGTGATCATGCAAGCATCTACCAACATCCTGGGGTTGGTTGCTGGTGGTTTCCCATGACTGAACTGACTGGTGTTGGCTGTTCAAATTGTAGATCACATCAACATCAGTTGCCAGTGGTTTCCGAACAGACAGACCACAACAAGGCTCCCGAATCACATTGATATTGATGTTTATCGATTGAGCAATGTAAAAAAAGGTGGTTGACAAGCCGACTTTCTTGGAAATATCCACAATATAATTGGTTAGAGACTAATTCTCCAGGGTGTGCCAAAACCTTGTCCGTCAACTCAGAACTTATTCCAAATGCCTCTTTGCAGAGACATGTCGGTACTTCTAACAAATAAACACTAATGAATTCAGTATCAGTTCTATCAGATCCAAGTAAAGAGAACCAATAACATAAGTCAAAAATGCTGCTTGGAGTCACAAACCTTCAGAGCAGCCACCATCACCCAAAAATCCGATGAATTAGAATCAACTTCAGCACGGTTATCATTAAGAATCTGTTGCAAGTCTGAACCTGAGATGCACAAAATGAGGAAAAAAAATAAGCGCTTGTTTCAACCAGGCATATTGGAGGAAGGTGACTCATGCCAATCCTAACTCTATCCCAATATGGTAGAAAGTGAAATACTGGATACCTAACATACCAACCATCTTGTCAACCATGCACCTGAATCGACTCTCTATGCATTTCTTTTTAATGATGATAGATCTGAGACTTTATGTTAGATATGTAAAATACGTGCTACAAAACAAATGCTGAGAAGGGTATTTAATCCGACTCTATCCCAATATGGTAGAAAGTGAAATACCGGATACCTAACATACCAACCATCTTGTCAACCATGAACCTGAATCAACTCTCTATGCATTTCTTTTTTAATGATGATAGATCTGAGACTTTATGTTAGATATGTAAAATACGTGCTACAAAACAAATGCTGATAAGGGTATTTAATCCTACTAACATGAGTATGTAGCTTATTTTCATCATAACATCAAGAAAAATCAGCACCTATGATTGTGAATATTATATGCTTAGTTACTTACTAATTCCTCGAGGAGCAAAGACCTTAAACGAAGCCTCAATAGCTTCTCTATAGTTATCTTCGTCCACTGCAACCATACTGGCTTTAAGAAGGTCCTAAAATGGCCAAGACCCATATATATCACTTTAACCGAAAGAAATTTAACAAATGATCAATAAAATAAAGCTGCCAACATAAAAGCTATGAAGGAAACAGGTAAACCTTGAACTCTTTTTTCTCTTCCCTGGTTGATGGAAGGCTACCACCATGGCTTTTGGCCCATTTATCTGCCATCTTGACAAGAATGACCACATATGGTGTATGCTTATGGACCACAGTATCTTGCACATCTAAATCAATGCTTTCTGCAAACCTATCATGTATATGGAACACGAGGTGCATGCTCTCAGGGCCAAACATAGGGCTGAAAAGTGTCCCAGACCAGACACTGACATACATTAGACAACATGCAATAGCCACGCAAAGGGAAACAAAATATGTACCTCCTGAGCTCGGGCCATGGATTATTCAACCGGAGATCATCCAGAAAATGGTCAGGCTTTGACTCAACAACTGTATGTTCCTACCACCAATAAGAAAAAATTGGATACAGCACTGTTTTTATACAGCTAAATTTCTACATGTGATACTATGTTGGTATAAGCCTTCTGATAAATTTTGACTAACTCCTGTGAAGTTGGGCTATGCCTTTGGCATTCCCTAATTAATTCTTCCATTAATTATCAAAAAGTAAATAAATTTTGACTAACTGTAGTCCCTACCTCACGGAAATTGTATGCAAAGTTCTAGAGGTTCTTCATTTTTTAGATAACAAGTTAATAGTCAAAGGAATGTTGCTGATGATTCAACAGAGAGATGTTAAGCTAGATCTGCGCTTAAGGGAAACCCTATTGATCATCCTTCCGGTGTCCAGGTTATCCCTTTGGGGGAACAATAAGGCTATGTTTGGGTGTCAAACCCATCTTAACCCATCTCAAACTGATCATTGATGGGACCCACTATTTTTTCAACTTCCCATAAAAATTTAAGCATATCTCAACCTACTTCGTACATTCCAACAAATTTCAATGGGACCCACAAACACTACTATTCACAAATCAACTCAGATCATTTGAGATCACCTTAGCACCCAAGCGCAACCTAATAAAGTTAAAGAAGATTACCCTCACACTGATTCGGACAAAACCAGTAAGGCCATAGGAGCGAGCAAAGATCAACATTACATTTGCCTCCCTACAGATTCTATCGAGCTTTAGCATCGAGCCTTCCCCTAGCTGAAAGTGGAAGTATGAAGACTCAAATCATATTTATTGAAGCTAACATGATGAAGCAGAAAATTTGACAAAACATGGAAACTAGATTATGCATTCAGAAGGCCACGGCCATCCAATTTCTCAATGAGGTACAACCCACACGAATGTTATAAAAAATCTGTGTGCAACACAACCACAAGTACAAGCCACCTTGGACACTCAATTTTTCTTTTTCTTTTCTTAATTTTCAATTATTTTTTGCACATATAAAAGTTCATCTACATCCTACATATAACAAAACATAAATGGTCTAATTTATTCAAATAAAAAGGAAATGATGGGTTATTTGCAACACGTGGATTGCAAAAAGATCCACAGTATGTAAAGCAATGTGCTCTACTTGAACTATGTCATCTTCACGGTGGAAAAGTAGGTAAACATTAGCTTCCATACCTGAGTAGCTATTACCAATGTAAACTGGGAAAAAAACGAGGGATTGGTCTCAATTAACGACTCCGGATACTCTTCTATAAACTTGGCCTTAACAGCATCATTTAGCTCTTGAAGAAATGCACATACACATTTTGCCTTCGACTGCCCAACACTAGATTCATCCACTACCATCATAATAGCGAATAACAAGAAAACACGGTTAACTTAAGAAGGCAGCTGGTAAATATAGTATCACACATAGAACACATTCATACATACCCATAAAATTATTTCCAAGGTCCCCAACGTCAACCTTGGATCCATCAATCACAGTGATGCTTCCAACCCCGCCAAGAACAAGATTCTTTAGTGTCTCAGAACCAGTTGGACCGCAATTGAGTAAGCATATACTAGCTTTCTCAAGGGCTGCCTGTCCTTGTTCACCCCAAATCCTAAAATTTCTTTCAGCTTCAGTAAATCGAGTTTCTCACAGTAATAATCTCAAAATAAAGGAGACAAAAATTGCACACAACACTTCTGAGTTCATTTTTTGTTATTTATATATTCTTTTGGTCATACATCAAACATAAGAAAGAAAAAAAAAATGGATTTAAATTTAACTAAAAATTAGATAATTAAAAAAAAATTAATAACGAAGTGTAATAAAGAAAAGAGCTATAAGCAAAAACAAAAAAGGCTAACTCAGAGCGAATTGCAGTAAATTTTTACAGACTATATGACTTTTCTCTGGGGAAACGGTTTTCTTGGAAAATAATTTACGAGGAATCAAACGTAACTGAGAGAGAGATGAATTTTAGGAACAAGATGGAGACGGAAGAAATTATCGAGAAGGGAGATACGGTACCTGAGCTGGCGATCGTATTTGGTTTTGGGTTCAGCCATTGCTGTCTGCTGCTCTTCAATTTCGCTTGGTACCTACGCAGTGTGTGTTGGCATGACCATGGACGGACAGAGAGGGCACTAGAGATTAGAGAATACAGTAACTGGACCTTTTTCCAAACGGCGTCGTTTCGTAAGCCATCTTTTTATTTTATTTTTACTTCTATATTTGAATTTGCACAAGCTTAACTATATTTTTTTAAACCAATAAATAATTGATTTCTGCAACTTATAAATACATCCTAGAATAATTATAATATATTCAAGATATAATATATTTATTTTATACTAACTAATGTAGTAGGCTATAGTCTATAAATAAACAGGATTGCAAATATAATTATTTTAAATAATTTGTGTTTCGATTATATTTTCCTTTTTCAAAGCATTGTAATTGCATTTTATATAGATATTTAATATGTAATGGGCAAACATGTGATGTGACTAAATGCAATCTTGTGCAATGTCACGTGAAGAGGACATTTAATTTGGTGTATGAAACTATAGAATATGGAGATCATCATTTCTTTCTATCCCTTTTGTTGTGTACTTGATGATCATTGGTGGGCGAGTGAGACATTGATTGTGTCCAATAGAATGCGGTGTTACAAACACGGTAAGTTTTGAACGTGCTCAACTTTGGGACTGAGTGTGAGATAACAATAGTAACATAAGAGAAAGCGATCTAATATCAATGAGGGAAAATTACTCTTTTTCTCTCCGTACATTTTTTCGACAATGGTTAGCACGCACTCAATCTCTCCGTTGAGTTTGGGTGGTTAGCGACGTTTCTCACGGTTGTGTTTTGGGTTGACATGCACAATATGGGTTTCTTTTAAGGAACTAGTCATAGATTCTAAATACTTTGCCCTTGTAAAAGAGGGGGGCAGCTTGGTTATTACAGAGAGGTACTGGAGGGTGCTGGCTAAGGTGGTCTTGAGACCTGCATTGGTGCAGTGGCTGGCTATAAGGCATGGATTCATGCTCAAAGGAAGAAAAAATGGATTTTTACACCACAATACGGGATGGCAGCCGTAACTTTCTTGCACAACGATGTTTGAATGAGCAAGGCTGCTATATGGTGGTGGTGGAATTTGGTGATGGAGGGAGGAGGGAGTTTATCTTCGTTCCCGAGGAAGAAGGTAGTGGCTGCCGACTGGAGTTGAATGGGGGAGGCACTATGAGATTTTTTCTTTGACAGAATAAATACCCACAGCGACGGAAGCTTGAAGAGGATGGCCACGGCTCAGCCACATACGCTTTCCTACAAAGAGGCACTGATGGTGGAACAGCCCCATGTATCTCGGATTGACAACGACGGCATGCTAATACAAAGAGATGCGGCTATGGGATAGGTCTCTAATAGAGAGGTGCGTCCAGTACAGTGACAGGGCGATGGCAGCAGACAAGTAGGTGGCACGACAAAAGGCGAGACTTTGAAGCTCTTGCTTGAAGCTAAGTCTCAACTGGGAGACCTGCAAAATAAAATAGACTCGTTAATAAGGAAGGAGATGGGTTCGACTAGTAATGGGCCTTGAGTGGGCTTGGGTGGGGGAAATGAACAAACGATTGCTAGGCTTCAGTATGTTGGAAGTGAGCCCATTTATGGTGGGCCTAATTACGGGAGCATTTCAAATGATAATCGGCAGCTCGACATTAACCTCATCTTATGGGCCACAAGGATAAAGAGCCTATTAACCACAAGGCTTAATCCGCTATAACAAAGCCTCAGCCCATCAGGCATAGTACCACTTGGAGAATCCGAAAAGGAAACCTGCGACCCACTGCCAACAGTAACTTAGCAATGCAGAAGAACGCATTGGAAGCATCAAGACCAACGGTGATCCATGTGCAGGTGGAACAGACAATGACGGCGACGGTGGTGGAGCAAATACTACCGTCGCGCGATGAGGAGAAAGAAGAAAACCTACAACTGTTTTCTTTTTTCCCTGATCTATGCACACAAAACCTGTCGATGTTAACCATAAAAACAACAACTTCCCAGATGAAGGCCCCTTTTGCTACGGTCGAGCACCTTGAGGTAATATTAGAAGGTGGGGAAGAGAGGAACTTGGAGGTCAAGGAAGACAGTATCGAGGGTCTTTCTCAAAGGCTCACAGAGATTAGCAATGAATATTTTTGGTTCCTGAAACTCAAGAGGTTACTCATCTCTCTGATGATGTGGAGAACAACGTGGGTACTGTGTGTTATTGTGGGTCCCTCCATGTGAGTGAGATTTATGACAATGGCATGGTTTGTAATTTTTGCTTGCCTTACATGAAGATATAAAAGGGAGTGGCGGCTAAATTGTTGGGCTTGGCAGACAAAAAGAAAAAAAGAGAGAACAGGAAGAGACGGAGAGAAAACAAGAAGCCGTACGTACGTGTACGAATGATTTCTTTTTCTTCACATTTTTATAAGACTGTTTGAGAGATTATTCGTGGTCTGATTTGGATGAAATTTCAGTATGTTGCTCGTGATGTCGACAACTTCAGTTTGACTGGTTTCGATCGCTAAGATTCATCTTCATCCGTCTTCTACATATACTTATTTGGTGAAGTGTTTCTTATCTCTCTTGTGGTTTTTCCATCTGTATGGTGATGATTTTGTGTTGAACCAAGAATTTAAATATTCTTGATGTATTGGTAGCCTCTAGATATTGTTCTAGAGAAGACAATCTGTAATCTCATTATCGTTGATAGTGGAAGTTTAACTGGACTAGGTCCCGTGGTTTTTCCCTTCGCATTGGAGGATTTTTCACATAAAAATTTCTGGTGTCTTGCTTGTGAGTTTCTACTTCCTAGATTATTAATTTAATTTACACATCGAAAGGGTAGAAAAATATTCCGCTGTAATTTTTGGTGTTCACCCTAACACTGTGGTCAAATGGGAAGGACGTAACTTGTTCTAGGGGGATGTAAATGCTAGTGACAGGAACCCATTTCCATTGAATTGTTTGTTACCAAGCGAGTTTGAGACATCGGATTGGGTGTTCAAAAAGGTAAAGGATATCCAACATGTTGTGGGAATGGAGTGTGTGGGATATGAAGAACAGTTTATGGCTCTTCTCACGGCCATTGAGTTAGGTCATTTTCAATCTAAGGAAACAAGATCCAAGAAACAAGGGGAACTCAAGAGATTTAATTGGTCATTGAATGAGGGTAGCTCAAGCCATGATAGGTCCAAAGGGAAGGGTATTGTTGTTTCTTTATGAAGCTGAAAATTATGTCTTGGAATATCCGTGGGCTGAATGAAATTAATAAGTGCCTACACATAAAAAAAAAAACTTGCTTCGGGAATAGAAGACCGATATTGTTTGTTTACAAGAAACCAAGTTGAAATTGGTGAACAGAAAAATCATCAGAAGTGTGTGGAGTTGCCCGTATGTAGATTGGGTTTATCTGGCCTCGAATGGGCCATCGGGCAGTATTCTTATGATGTGGAATAAAATGGTGGTGGAGAAAATGGAGGAGTTTGTAGAGGATTACACAGTGGCTTGTTCCTTTAAGATGGTGGAGGATAATTTCTTGTAAGCCTTTGCAGGCATATATGGACTGAATGTCGACAACATTAGAAATCACTTGTGGAATGAACTTGCTGAAATACATAGCTGGTGGGATCTTCCTTAGTGCATCGGTAAGGAATTTAACATCATAAGGTTTTAGCAAAAGATCTAGAGATAATCGCTTACGCCCAACAATGATCGATTTCTCATATTGCATTTTTTACTTGAATCTGGTGGATCTCCCACTTATAGGTGGTCCTTTTACCTGGTCTAATAGCTAGATGTGGTCTCGACTAGACAGATTCTTAATATTGCCGATTTGGAAGTATGCGAAGGTGTCTCAGGAGAGATTGTCATGCCTATGCTCAAACCATTTACGTATTTTATTAGATGGAGGCGGTATTCAAGGCAGTCGTTGCTACTTTAAATTTGAAAACATGTGGCTTAAAAGCGAGGACTCTGTTGATAAGGTAAGGCATTGGTGGTCATCTTATCACTTTCATAGTACTTCCTCTTATATACTTGCAGACAAACTAAAAGTTTTAAAAAATGATTTAAAGCGTTGGAATTCTCAAACTTTTGGAGACTTAGGGGAGAAAAAGAAAACCATGATGAAGGAGTTACAAAATTTTGAGAGGATCACAATGATGGAGGAGTTACAAAATTTTGAGAGGATCACTGAAGATAGAGTCCTTACCTTAGATGAAATTTCACGTAAGACAGAGTTGGCTTCAAAGTTGGAAAGAGTATTATCATTGAAAGAGATCTCTAGGCATCAGAAGTCAAGAGCGCTGTGGTTGAAAGAAGGGGATCGAAGTACGAAATATTTCCATAGAGTGGCTAACTCTCATGGGAGAAATAATACCATTGAGATGCTAAAAAATCAATGGTAGAGAATGCATAGAGGCTCCTGTGATCTAGGAACATATTGTAAGTTTCTTTGAACATCTATTTACAAAACGAGAGGAACGGAGGCCAAAATTGGATGGACTCGGTTTTGATTTTATTGAACCACAAACAACATCATGGTTGGAAAGAGCCTTTGAGGAAGTGGAGGTATATGAAGTGGTAAGAAGAATGGTGAAAGATAAAGCACAAGGACCAAACGGCTTTTTGATGGGGTTTTTTCAAACACGTTGGGAGGTTGCAAAAGAGGATATTATGAATGTGTTCGAGGAATTATTCTTGGCTGGGAAATTTAAGAAAAACCTGAATGTTACGTTTATTGCTCTAATTCCAAAGAAGACTGGGGTATCGAAAGTGAAAGACTTTAGGCCCATTAGCCTCATAAACGGGGTATACAAAATCATTTCCAAGGTACTTGCAAACAGGTTAGAGGAGGCCATAGGTAAGCTAATCTCAAAGCCACAAAATGCTTTTGTAATGGGTCATCAAATTTTGGATTTTGTCTTAATAGCCAATGAATGCCTGGATAGTATATTAAAGTCTAGCATTGCAAGGATTATTTGTAAGTTAGATATGGAAAAGGCATATGATCATGTAAATCGGGACTTCTTTCTTTATTTATTGAAGAGATGTGGTTTTGGAGAGAAATGGTATATGTGGATCAGATGGTGCATATCAATGGCAAGATTTTCAGTTCTGATCAATGGCAGCCTAGAGGGTTTCTTTAATAGTTCTCGGAGGTTAAGACAAGGAGATTCTCTTACCCCACTTCTTTTTGTTATCATTGTGGAGGCCATGATTAGGATGGATGTTAGCGGCCTTGGTTACCAACAAGTTTATGGCTAGATTTTCAGTGGGTGAGCTAAATAAGGGCCTTATCTCGATTTCTCACTTACTTTTTGTAGATGACACATTAATTTTCTATGAGGCAAAGCAAGACCAGGTTAAGGCACTGAAGGCTCTTCTTTTATGCTTCAAAGTAGTGTCAGGTTTGAGACTGAACTTCGATAAATCAGAGTTGGTGCCAATCGGGTGCATCAGTACTACTCGACAATTGACTAGCACACTTGGGTGTAAAGTCGCTTATCTCCCTATCACTTATCTAGGATTGTCGTTAGAGGCTGCATCATGGACCTTATCTATCTGGGATACAGTTATTGAAAAAATAAAACGCAGATTGGCAGGGTCAAAGAGATTGTATTTGTCGAAACGAGGCCATGTGACCCTTATCAAAAGTACTTTCTCTAACTTACCAAATTAATTTCTGTCATTATTTCCAATTTCAACTTGCGTGGCGGCACGGATTGAAAAACTCTATCGTGATTTCTTATGGAGTGGGATGGAGGATGAATTCAAGTTTCATCTAGTCAATTAAGACAAGGTGTGCAGACCAATTTCTTCAAGTGGGTTGGGGATAAAGAACTTGAAAACGTTTAATCGGGCACTTCTTGAAAAATGGCTTTGGAGATACAATATGGAACCGGAAGTACTATGGAAAGTAGCAAATGATTACAAATATGTTAGTTCATGAGAGGATTTGTGTACTAAAGAGGGGAATGGGTCTTTTGGTGTAGGGATTTGGAAGCATGTAAGACGAGGGTGATGAGTGTTTGCTAATCACACTAAATTTATAGTGGGGGTGGACACTTGTATAAAATTTTGAAAGGACATCTGGTGTAGGGAGGTGGCACTAAAGGACTCTTTTCCATCTATTTTTCGAGTAGTATGTGATCAAGAAGCTTCAGTGGCGGATCTCATGATTCGTTTAGGGGACCAAGTCCAATGGAATGTCACCTTTAGTAGAGCAACCCAAGACTAGGAACTAAATAGTTTCAAAGCTTTTTTTAAGTCTAGTGTACTCTACGAAGCTGAATGGGTTGCACGACGACAAGCGGTGTAGGACACTTATGAGTAAGGATACCTTCTCGGTTCGTTCATTTTATAAGTCCCTAACATTTATACCAAATTCTCATTTTCCATACAGAAGACTGTGTAGGAATAAAGCGCCTCCCAAAGCACTTTTCTTCATTTGGACAACGGCCCTGGATAAAATTTTGATTACCGATAATTTGTGAAAACGATAGGTAATTATTTTAAATTGGTGTTATATGTGTAAAAAAGTCGGTGAGATAGTGGATCATCTCTTACTGCATTGTGAGACAGGTAGTCCTATGGTACGAAATTAGCAGTCAAATAGGGTTAAATTGGGTGATGTTTGCTACAATGGTTGAGTTATTGCCCAATTGGGTGATGCCAAGTGGCACTCCACAAATCAAAACTATGTGAAAGATGGTCCTTATTTATATTATTTGGTGCTTATGACAAGAGTGTAACGAGTGAACATTCAAATATAAGAGGCGGACCCTAGAGGAGCTTTGTTCTTTATTTTTCAGCACTTTATTTTTTTGGGCTATAGTTGCAAATTTTAATAGCCTAAATGTATATGATTTTCTTGTGTCCTCTGTCACAATCTAGATAGGTCTTATTTCTTGTATACCTTCTTGTGTACTTGAATTATGCTTATTTTCATTAATACTACTATTTACTTTTAAAAAAAAAAAACATAAGAGAAAGGCTAATATTTTGAACACTCAAAATTTGAAACAATGGGCCAGATCCTTTAGATCAAATGGCATAAGACTTGGTCTCCAAACGAGAGAATCACTTTTGAACCCCCACCTCTATATCAAAAATAAATTTAAAACACAGACAGGCAAGCGCACACAAACACACCGAAACCCTTTATCGATCACTGCAAATCTGTATTTTTTTTTTTTTTCACTTTTTCTTTCAACATTTTTTAAAACTATTTAAACATTTTTTTTAAAAAAAAATCACATATTCATTTAAAAACACTTACTTAATAACTATGTAAAAAAAAAATTAAAAAACATTTCAGTAGAGAATTTCGTTAGATATTCTCTGTGAAACTAGTATATTCCATACATAGTATATATATACACATACATGTATACATACAAATATTTTCATATTGACTATGCCGACATTATCAAAAATAAAAAATTCGGTATCCTTGGTACATTAAATAGAGCAAACTAGAGGAAAATACATCTCAAATGCAAAGATACATATATTTACACACACAGGGAATGCACGCACGCATATATATTAAGAGAAAATCTTCAAATGAGGTGGACCAAAAATAGTACATATTTACAATACTCAAGTACATTAACTCAGAGTGCAAAAACAAGGCACATTAGCTCTGTCAAATTGATTGTTAGAACATACAACATCATATGGTTGAACTAATGTGCTTGAAACAACTTCAAATATCCCGTGTAAGCATAATTCTACAGATTTTGAAAAGGCTTGAGTTTCTTAATTATACAAGAGTCCTACCTTTACAAATACAAAAGGGTGGCATTCCAAGGACACACTACTATTCATCACGCCCCCTACGTCTATATTACATTTCTTCAAAGTATTTTCCAAAATTAAACATATAATCACAACCCTACACAGCACACCAACTTCACAAGCTGAACATGACATGATTTTGTTCTCTTAAGAATATCTCTTATTAAATAAATATTTTCCTTAAGAGGAAATGGTAAGTATCTCTAGACCAAAAGGTTGTTGGTAATATGACCTGGTCATGAAACAAAAAGATGTCATATGCCCATTTGATGCTACTATCCATAATTTGGCCAAACTTCATCAATTACATGGTCATGAAACAAAAATATAACCAGAACCTAATGCGCACCTAATTCCTCCAAAAATACTAATTCAATGGTGTAACTAGCTGAAGCATTACTCAAAAATTGGAACTTGAGTTCAAATAAAAGCTGCAACTGCAAAATAGATGCATGCCAAGGATAAAACCACAGCATAATGCAAAGCCTAAAGCTAAAAAACATATCCGGCACACTTCTAGAAATGGGAACTCAATCTAAAGAACGCTAAAGTCCCAACAGTAATCTATGAATGCAAGACCTTCTAGAAAATGGGAACTCAATCTAAAGAACGCTAAAGTCCCAACAGTAATCTATGAATGCAAGACTCATCAACATTATCAAGCCATGTCAAGCTTAATAGTTTACTATAGCACTAGAATCCTACTATTACATATCTTAGTAATGGAATTGCTAACAGTCAACCAGGGGCAAGCACAAACAGATTGGCCTGACAAGTTAATGCATGTTAACAACTCGATACCCAACACAATAAACCAAATCTGCATTGTGTCTAAAAGTACATCATATCTATTAATAAGCGGTACTCACCACTCACCAGTGGTTCAAAGTCCCACATACCCAACTCAAAAACAAAATGCAAGAAAAGATGGAGCACTGCGGTCGTGTCACCTAACTGAAAAACAAAGATATATCTCTTGCCATGAATGGAAAACGGAATAATTAATCACAATTAGAGGAAGCTATTAACGGTAGGCATTATGAGACTTAAAATCTCTCGTAGTGTCATCCCCAGACAAGTTGTTCCTCAAGTACTCAACATGAAAAGTTATACAAGTCAAGATGCTTAGACACTAAACAGACTAAAAATACAGAAACTACACAAATCAAAGCAAAACACGAATCAAGTCGTAGATAAAACTTTAGAACAAGCAAGACTGACAGAGCTTGCAAATGGAGAAAAAACCGAAACATGAAGACCAATTAAAACTTCAACTTCTTGCGCAACACTATTTTAACTCGGATAATTAAGCCATAGCATATTAGGAGAGGACCAAATCAATTCAACGCAAAGCCTTCCCTTTTCAGCATTACATCTAAAACCAGTGTGTGAACTAGAAATGAAAACAAAAACAAAAAAAAAATAGCCGTATTGGAAAATTCAAACCGCAGCATCAAGTCCGGAACAAGCCATACTGTGATTTATAGTAAAGATCACTCAAAGTTACTGATTAATAGAATAATCACAATTAAATGAAATTAATTCCCAATCCAAGCAACAATTAGAATAGAAAAACTAGGAATATAATTGAAATAAGCACTGGATCTGCAATTATAGATCTAAAATTGGAAGTTTTGGATGAATTTATTATCATTTTTCAGTTCTGTCTAAGAAATATTTTTTCCTTTTTCACATAAATGATCAAAGTACAACCAACTACAAAACAAAAATCGCTCTACAAGATGAAAATTCCTCAGTAACCTCCACAGAGTGAGCTAAAACTACTTCATTTCAATGAGCGACGAGAATATCATTACTGAACGCGTCGACGACCGGATCGGGCGTGTCCGGGACTGGGCTGGGGTTCAGGAACAAGACGGACTTGGCTGCCACGAGCTTCTTCCTCTGCGGGCAACGCGGACCGTAGATCCTGCTGGCAAAGCAAGGGATGCCGTCGCCCACGTTGACCGGGAGTTGTTGACTGCCGTTGCTCGAAGGTGGGGATGACGGCGGAGTCGAGCGGTGGATAGAGATCTGGGAAGAGGAGGAGATAGAGTAGAGCAAATTGACTCGGTGAGTCCGAGCGCTGATTCGCGAGTCACGGATTTGGGCGAGCATGCCGGGTTTAAGATACTTGTGGAATGGCTCTGACCGGCTTGGGGAAAAGGAAGATTTGGTAGAGGCTCTGACCCTCCGGTTCATGGCAAAAAGCGAGAGAGGAGGGATTCGAGTTTTCAGAGAGAGCTGATGAGATAAGATTGAGACTTGAGAGAGAGAGAGAGAGAGATGGTGATGGAAGTAGGGTTTTTAACGAGGGGAGGGGGGCGCAAGAGGGGCGGGAAAGAAATGGAGGGAGGAAGGGTTGTGGTGGGGAGGGTGAGGGTTTGAAAGAGAGTGAGGCGCGGGATATTGAACAAATGGATTATTCGGGGTCTTGGAAGACCTACCTTTTCACATGGGGTCGACGCGTGGTTTGTTGTGGTCCCTTTTCCTACATAAGCTCACTACGTCAGGATTTAGCTTGAGAGTCTGCGCAACAAGTAATTATTCGGTCCTATTATTAATTGGAAATTTTTTATTACACTTCGTTTGTTTGGATCGGAAAAATGTTTTATTTTATTTTATTATTATAATTTTTAAAATTTTTATATAAAATATAATGAATAATTCAAATTTTTTAAATCTTAAAATAATAATATTTTAACAATATTTTAATCAATTTTCAACTTTCTTATCAACTCATTTCATCTCAACTTACTTTCCAAACAATATCAAAATACTCTAATTTATATTATTTACTTTATTTTTGGATGTAACGGTACTTATTAAAAAGATTTAAAAATATATTCAAAATAAAATGGCACTCTAAAACATAAAAGAAAAATAAAGACTAAAATCTTAGATTCTTCATACTTTTTATATTTGTATTTTTAATATTTTTTTAATAAATCACGTGGCATCACGTTATAGTATCACATTGAACAAATTGAGTAGTGTAAATTATGGGACATAATAACATTTTCCTATTAATTTATTGTCATAAAATAATAATAATAACAATAATATTTACGCTACTCATTCTTAATTACATCATTTTATTATAGCACGGGAGTATTATATCAATAGTCTTGAAATGCATCTATGTGATACTATTATTAGTCTCTCTTCTGGACGGCTAAGCAGTTCTCAAACCCTCAATGGCAACAAATAAAAAGTTAACATGTCAGCAATCTTCATCTAAATCCCATGAGCCACATTACAGGATAGCAAAATCAAATACACTGAAAAATTTCTTTCAGCGACTTAAACCACTCCCAAGTCCCCACTACCCACACCCGTCGCAACGCCCTTTACACTCCTGTTAGGGACCTCGGTCTAGTCCCTAAGCATTTGGTTCACCACGCTTGCCTTGGTTGATGTTGAGACCGAATATGCCACTCCTTGCTTGGCCTTACTTCTTGGTTCGGCTATGGAGGTTTGTGAGTGTTAGAAGATGGTGTGTTTGAGGAGGAAGATGAGGATATTTTCTGGTGAAGTGTTGGTTTGAGTGTTGAGTGAAAGAAATGCAAAGGAAAATACAAGACACGGTTTGTGATGTCTAGGGAATGATGGCCGGATGGATGGGACCAAGCCAAGTGCTGGAAATGGCCTTGGCGTGTGGATGCTGAAGGTTACCCGAAATGGTAAGGGGACAAACTGCACCTTGGTGTGCAGGTTGTCTCCCACTCTATTTTGGGCTGGCGGCTAAAGGGAGCCTCTAGGGTTTCCCGAATGGGAAACTAATGTGAGGCTCTCGGATGGGGGCAACTTGTAGGGTATGATAGGGGAAAAGAACAATGGCCGGCTGGTTGGTGAAGTGTTTCAAGCTCAAAATGGGCAGTGGTTAGGTGAGTGTATTTCGGGTGGATGGTGAGTAGTCTGGCCGTGTATCTAGAGAGGTTAATGGGGCAATGTGTTGGATAATAGGATGTTGAGCTCAAGCTTGTAACAATGGAGGAACTGAAAGTTAAAGCTTGAGAATGGTGGATAATGCAATGTAAAGCATGAAATGATAAGCAAGATGAATGCCACGGATTGATAAGCACAACAACACAAAGATAAGCAAATCAACAAAAGAAAATGATAGAATGAAACTTCCCTATTCACGAATTGCAAGGGTTGTTTCTCTCAAAAGGGATTCACGAATTGCACCCTCTTGAGCCCAAGTGCAAGCACCGAAATGTTCAAAGAAACCACAAAGGGTCCGGTTGTTCAAATGTCCAAAAGCTCTCTACAAAAATGTTAAAGATACTATTTATAGTGAAACCCTAAAGAGTCTTCAAGGGCTGTGATGATGTCCACGTGTCCTCCATGTTGAGTGGATCCGAGTGCATGGTGTTGCTTGGGAGGTAGGTGGTGCAGCCCTTGCATGGCCTGGCCATGGTTGCTGGTTGGCCTGGCTGGTGCTGTGCATGGTCTGTGCGTGGGCATGGTGCAAGCGTGGTCTGGGCAGCAGGTGGTCATGTGGCTGCCTGGCATGGTCTAGCCTGCACGCTAGCCATGCAGGCCACTAACCTCGCTGGGCATGCGCATAGGCCTGCGCATGCTGGCCTGGTGGGCACGGCTGGTGGTATGTGGCCAGGCAGCTTACCTGGCTGCACGTGGGGCGTGGTGGCCTGCTGTTTGCCCGCGCTGAGTGCATGCATGGCCCTGCTTGTGGCCTGGCCGTGCTGTTGGCTAGCCATGCGCGTGGCTTGGCCCGTGGCCTTGCTGTGCGTGCAAGCTGGTCGTGTGCATGGCTGGTTGGCTGAGCTGTCCTGGCTTGTGGGGCTTGCCGATTGGGCCACGGCATGGTCTTGGCTTGCTTAGGGGTTGATTGCAAGGGGTGTGGACACCAAGGCCAGCACATGGGCAGCTTGGCCGTGGCCTCCCTTGAGTGGGTACTTGACATTCCCCCCTCCTTCAAGCGAATCCTTGCCCTCAAGGATAAATTGAGGAAACCGTGACTCCATGTCTTCATAGTCTTCCCATGTAGCTTCCTCCCTTGGCACTCCTCCCCAACGGATCAACACTTGCCAAACCTTTCTTCTCTTCCTCCCCCTTGTGACCACCCGATACTCAAGTGCTTCTTTGGGTTGTAGAAGCATTCTTCCTTCTTCATCAAACTTGGGTAGCTCCTCCACAATGAGCCGTGGGTCACCCACTCTCTTTTTTAACACCGTCACATGAAAAACCGGGTGAAGTTTAGACGATGGGGGAAGTTCCAATTTATAAGCTACCTCTCCCAACCTTTCCAATACCTTAAAGGGTCCATAGTATTTCTTGGAGAGTTTCATCGTCATAGTCTTCCTCAAGGTCTTTTGGCCAAATGGTTGCAATTTTAAGTAGACATAGTCACCTACCTCAAATGAAACTACACGTCTCCCTTCATCATAATACTTCTTCATTCTCTCTTGAGCTCTCTTGAGCTCTTTCTTGACCTTGACCAAGATCTCATCTTTAGTCATCAACTCTTGCTCAACTTCATTGTTCTTAGCCGTCCCATGCTCATAGTTTACCAACATGGGTGGTGGCCTCCCATAGACTACTTCAAAAGGGCTTCTTAGAATTGATGCATGAAATGAAGTATTATACCAATACTCAGCCCATGTAAGGTACTCTCCCCATCTCTTTTGTTCTTCATGGCAATAGCATCTCAAATATTGTTCAAGTGTTCGATTGACAACTTCGGTTTGTCCATCGGTTTGTGGATGATACGAGGAACTAGCCTTCAACTTGCTACCTTGCAACTCAAACAATTCCTTCCAAAATGTGCTCATGAAGACTCTATCTCTATCCGACACAATACTTTTAGGGAACCCATGCAACTTCACTACATTATCAATGAAGGCCTTGGCCACACTCTTGGCCGTGTATGGGTGCTTGAGAGGAATGAAGTGCGCGTACTTACTAAGTCGATCAACCACCACAAAGATCACTTCATAACCCACACTTGTAGGTAAGCCTTCAATGAAATCCATTGACAATTCCTCCCAAATATTGTTTGGAATTGGCAATGGTTGTAACAATCCGGATGGTGGCCTTGTGTCATACTTGGATTTTTGACATATGTCACACTCGGCTACAACCTTCTTCACTTCTTTCTTGAGCCCTTCCCAATAGAAAAAATGTTTCAATCTAATGTAGGTTCTTAGCCACCCCGAGTGGCCCCCTTCCTTACTATTATGGAAGTGATCAAGAATCTCTCTCCTCAAATTTGGCACATTAGGGACATAGACATACTCCTTGTAATAGATGAGACCATCTCTTACCTTGAAACCAACCACTCCTCCACCTTGGGCATCAAGTAGCTCAATAATCTCCAAGGCCCGTGCATCAAGGCGTGTAGCCTCTCTAATCTTGTCCCATACTCTCCATTCGGCCCCACTCAAGGCCATCAACATGGGATCATCTTCTTCATGAGTAGTCCACAATAAGTAGTTCCCCTCGGATATCGAAGCCGCACAAGACTTCTCTTCCTTAGGTATCAAAGCTGTCCACATATGCTTCTTGGTCCCAAGCTTGAATTCCATAGTCATCTTCCCATAATCATTGATCACTCTCCCAATGCTTCTAAGCCAGGCGTTGCCCAATATAATCTCAAGACCTCCAAGTGCCAAGACATGAAGATCGGCTACAATCCTCACACCTTGTATGTTCATCTTCACTTCCTTGACAATCTCTTCACATTTCAACTTGTCCCCATTTGCAACTTTCACCTCAAATGGGTTTATGGCACACGGCTTCAACCCAATCTTGGTGACAATATTGGAGTTTACAAAGTTGTAGGTGGATCCACTATCCACCAAAAGAGTCACTTCAAACTTCCCTACCCATGCCATCACTCTCATGGAAGTGGGTCTAAGTACACTCGAAATGGCATTCAAGGACAATTTGGCCTCCCCTAGTGATTCACTAGATTCGGCCCTCCCTTGCTCCAACTCCTCACTAGATGTCTCTTCGTGTGTCTCATCTTCTTCTTCATTAGTTTCATCTTCAAGCAACACATATGCTTGCCCGGCTCTACACTTGTGTTCTTTGCTCCATTTGTCACCACATTTGAAACAAAGACCATTCTTTATCCTTTCTTGTACTTCTTCCCTAGAGAGTTTCTTCACCTCATAAGGCCTTGGTTTAGAGGCCTCTCCTTCCGCCATACTCTTCCAAGGTTGCTCGGTTTGCAAAGCCTTTGGGGCTTTACTCCCCATGTCCTTGGAAAATCTTCTCTCATTTGTGCTACTCTCTTCGAGGATCTCGGCCATCCTCATGACTTCTTGGATCCGAGTGGGTTGCTTCAATTTGATCTCCTTGGCCAACCAAGGTCTCAAGCCGTCAATGAAGGTCCCCACTAGTGCTTCCTCGAACCATCCCCTTACAAGGGTTTGTAGTTGCTGAAATTCCTCAATGTATTGATGAACCTTCCCCTCTTGTCTCAACTTGGCCAATCGCCCATGGTGGTTGATGGTGGGTGATGGGCCAAATTGTAATAAAATCTCCTTTTCAAAGGCGGTCCACCCTAGTCTCTTCCCATCCTTTTCATATTGGTCGCGGATCCATCGCCACCATTTCCTTGCCTTGCCTTCCAAATAGAAACATGCAATGGAAACTCTTTCATGGCGAGGCACCTCGTAGGAATGGAAGTAGTGGTCAACCTTGTCCAACCACTCGTAGGGTTCTTCCCCATGAAACTTGGGGAATTCCACTCTTGGTCTTCTAGGTCCCCGTTCATAAGCTCGGTTCCCTCTTCTATCTTCATAGCGGTCCTCATCATACAGCCTCTCAAGTCTTTTTCCCCTCACGGGTTGGTGGTGTCTTCCACCCCAATGGTCTTCATGACCATTTGATCTCTCCTCTTCTCTTTCAAATTCAGCTCCTCCATGCTCTTCTCGGGGTGGTACTTCATATCCCTCATGGTAGTGCCTCTCCCGTACACTTGGACTCCTATGGTAGTGTCCATCATCTCAAGCCCACCGTTCAATAGCAATTTGGCCAGCTTCCACTCGGCCAATCCTCCTCCCTTCTGTTCTAGGAGGTGCAAGCATGGAATTGGATATGCTAGTCCCGGCCTCCTCCACTACAACATCACGTTTGTGGTCGTTTGTTAAAAAGGCTTGCTCTCGGACATGGCCATTGGCCAACCTTCTTTTTAGCCTCTCAATGCTAGCATTTGTTTCTCTTCTTATTGCTTCCATTGTCCTTCGGTTCTCTTCACTATCCCTTGCCGTGGCATTCAATGCCATCCTTACTTCGGCAAGGGTTGTAGTGACATCGTCCAGCACGTTAGCAAGCCGTGAGGTCTACCCCTCTAAGGCCTCAAGACGCTCCCGGTTGGAGCCTCCTTGCCCTTCGGCCTCTTGTGCATTGTGGTCCATAACTCCTCAAGCTTGCAACTGTCCTTCGGCCCCTCTTTAAAGCTTGCAAACTGAACTGGCAGCTTGCAACCGAGTGCTGGCAGCTTGTGTTCCAACTGGCAGCTTGCAACCCGAGTCACTTGGGGCTTGCAAACTGAGTACTTCACTACTTGTTGCTACGGTCTATCACTGAAAACAGCAGCTGGCTTCTTTGGGAGCTTGATCAANACTACAAAACAAAAATCGCTCTACAAGATGAAAATTCCTCAGTAACCTCCACAGAGTGAGCTAAAACTACTTCATTTCAATGAGCGACGAGAATATCATTACTGAACGCGTCGACGACCGGATCGGGCGTGTCCGGGACTGGGCTGGGGTTCAGGAACAAGACGGACTTGGCTGCCACGAGCTTCTTCCTCTGCGGGCAACGCGGACCGTAGATCCTGCTGGCAAAGCAAGGGATGCCGTCGCCCACGTTGACCGGGAGTTGTTGACTGCCGTTGCTCGAAGGTGGGGATGACGGCGGAGTCGAGCGGTGGATAGAGATCTGGGAAGAGGAGGAGATAGAGTAGAGCAAATTGACTCGGTGAGTCCGAGCGCTGATTCGCGAGTCACGGATTTGGGCGAGCATGCCGGGTTTAAGATACTTGTGGAATGGCTCTGACCGGCTTGGGGAAAAGGAAGATTTGGTAGAGGCTCTGACCCTCCGGTTCATGGCAAAAAGCGAGAGAGGAGGGATTCGAGTTTTCAGAGAGAGCTGATGAGATAAGATTGAGACTTGAGAGAGAGAGAGAGAGAGATGGTGATGGAAGTAGGGTTTTTAACGAGGGGAGGGGGGCGCAAGAGGGGCGGGAAAGAAATGGAGGGAGGAAGGGTTGTGGGGGGGAGGGTGAGGGTTTGAAAGAGAGTGAGGCGCGGGATATTGAACAAATGGATTATTCGGGGTCTTGGAAGACCTACTTTTTCACATGGGGTCGACGCGTGGTTTGTTGTGGTCCCTTTTCCTACATAAGCTCACTACGTCAGGATTTAGCTTGAGAGTCTGCGCAACAAGTAATTATTCGGTCCTTCTTATTAATTGGAAAATTTTTATTAAACTTCGTTTGTTTGGATCGGAAAAATGTTTTATTTTATTTTATTATTATAATTTTTAACATTTTTATATAAAATATAATAAATAATTCAAAATTTTTAAATCTTAAAATAATAATATTAAAAAATAATATTTTAACAATATTTTAATCAACTTTCAACTTTCTTCTCAACTCATTTTATCTCAACTTACTTTCCAAACAATATCTAAATACTTTAATTTATATTATTTACTTTATTTTTGGACGTAATAGTACTTATTAAAAAAATTTAAAAATATATTCAAAGTAAAATGGCACTCTAAAACATAAAAGAAAAATAAAGACTAAAATCTTAGATTCTTCATACTTTTTATATTTGCATTTTTAATTTTTTTTTAATAAATCACGTGACACCACATTATAGTATCACGTTGAACAAATTGAGTAGTGTAAATTACGGGACATAATAACATTTTCCTATTAATTTATTATCATAAAATAATAATAATAACAATAATTTTTACACTACTCATTCTTAATTACATCATTTTATTACAGCACGGGAGTATCATGTCAATGGTCTTGAAATGCATTTATGTGATACTATTATTAGTCTCTCTTCTGGACGGCTAAGCAGTTCTCAAACTCTCAATGGCAACAAATAAAAAGCTAACACGTCAGCAATCTTTATCTAAATCAGCAATCTTTATCTAAATCCCACGAGCCACATTACAAGATAGCAAAATCAAATATACTGCAAAATTTCTTTTAGCGACTTAAACCACTCCCAAGTCCCCACTACCCACACCCGCCGCAACGTCCTTTACACTCCACACTATCGCACCTCCCCAGCCCGTCGTAGCCCAATGAACCTTTCCAACCCATCGTGCCCTTCAGCCTGTCACAACCCTTCATCCAGTCACAGCCCGACGAACTTTTCGAGCCAGAATAAAACCACCAAACTCATATATGTCTACTCCACAATTCTCACCCTTCACAATGACAGACACAATGACAGTCACTCAACAGTCCTCTACCTCAATGCCTCCACCTCTCCCCAACACAATTATCTTCATCTCTCTCTGTTCTTCCTCTATCCCATTGAAACAATCTTAGTAAATGGAACCCCTTCTTCTTTAATTGCGAAAAATGAAGCTTAGAATCTAATGTTCGTCTTCCTCTACTTTCTTCTTCAAATATGGGTGTGTGGGTTTGAATGAGGGACGTAAACTCTTTCTAAACCCAAATATTCAAGTTCTGTTTGTTATTAATGAGAGCCTTGGAGGCATCTTAGGAGGTCCTTTCATGGCTCAAATCCCTACCTTTGGCCCTAGAGTACCACTAGACTCTAGCAGAGTTCCAAGATTCGATTTCCTTCATTCTTAAGATCGAGAAGGAGTATTCTAGATCAATTTGAAAAAGAATGGGTTTTCCTTGGGAAGAGAGAGAGAGAGAGAGAGATGCATGGGTGGGGCTAGGGCTCAATGAGAGGCAGGGTGGGAGAAAGGGAGTGGGTGGGGCTTGTGCTCAAGGGAGTGGTTCCTGAGGGAGAGGAGAGAGATGAAAAATGAAGTGTTCAACCGTGCGGTCACATGATTGGTAAATGGAGTGTCTACATGTCACATTCTTATTGGATGACCCTTTTTTGGGGAGAGCGGTTTCGCTTATAGAAAGTTATTCTCTACTATTATAGAATATTATGTTAGTAGAAAATAGTGAGCCTATCAACTTTTAATGGCATGTTATTTTATAATAGCATATAAATATCAAATATTTTAAAATATTGATAATAAATTTCTATGCACAAAAAAAGTACCGTTCTCCCACATCTTAATACAATCCTCCTTTCTAATTTCTTTTTTCTCAACTAATTAATTGCGGAATCATTAGAGTCAATACTGTCTATCGTAATTGTAAAAATTAAATCAATTAAGGGTATAATTGGTCTGATTTTGAACATATTTTAGAATTGAACTGGTATACATCAATTTTTAAAATTGAAGAATCGATACCAGATTGATTGATCACTGAAACTTCCGGTTTTACTGGTTCCGGTCCAATTTTTTCGATGTAATTTTAATGATGAAAACCTCACAAAGTTTTATATGAGTACAAATGATCAAAAGTGTACAAAATTTATTTATCAAAAAGAATATATATTATAATTCATTATGCCATAAAATGTATTTTTTGATATATATATTTATATATATATATATACAAAGTAGGTTTATATTAATAACTTAATATTAATGTTCAAGTTTAAGATTAAGGTCTTGTTTGGATTCAGAAAGCATTTCATCTCATCTTATCATTATAATTTTCTCAAATTTTCACACAAAATATAATAAACAATTTATTTTTTTCAAATCTCAAAACAATAATAATATTAAAAAATAATATTCTAACAATATTTTATTTAATTTTTATCTTTCATCGAAAACCCTCTTATCTATGATTCCAAACCAGCCCTAAGATTTTATATTATATTAATTTTATTATTTTATGTTTTAAAAATAAAATTTATATGTTATATCAAATGTTATATTAATTTTACTTTATTAGATTATTAGACATGAATAATAGGATTTTAAAATTTGATGATATATTAATTAACAGTTTAGCATATAATATATAACATAATATAATAAATAAATAAATATATATATATAAATCAGTCTGATCCAATTCAGTGTTATAAAAAGAAAAATCAGAATCGGACCAGTTCAATTGCAAAATTAGAACTGGTACCAGACCGAACTAATTTTACACTAGACCGAACACACCGGTCCGGTATGGTTCGGTCCAATGTTATAAAAAGCAAATTTGGAATCGGACAGATTCAATTGCAAAATTCGAACCGGTACAGGACCTAACCAGTTTTACACCACACCGGTTTTCCGATTCTTTTTTTAGCCCTAAAATCAATACATCAATCAAGCATTCATTCCTCTCTTCCCTCCCAATTGTTGCCCCTTTTTGTCGATAATCTGAGTAAATGAAATGATTTGTTTATGCAACTTCTAACACTACTAATAAAATGAGTTATGACACACATGTAATTAATGTGAGCTGTGACTACATGTTTAGGTCGGACTGTGCACCAACTTTTTCAAATTCAATATCCAAGGACCCGACTCCAATTTAATCCAAATCCAAATTTGGACTCCAAGTCCGAAAAACCCAAACTCCACTTAGCTCCAACTCTATTAAAATGGAGTGAAAGCCAAAACAGAGGTTAGATTTGGACCTTTTGTGGGCCACAAAAGCCCTTGCATTTGGGCCCCTATAGCGGGCTTCATTATTAAACCAAATTTTATGTAGTACTAAATCATTTCTTTGTGGGCTTTCAAGTTTTAAAATTACTAAAAATGTTTTAAAAAAAAGATTTTACATATAAAAAAATAAAGTATAAAAATCTTTCATATGCTATGCAAACCTTAAAAAAAAATAAAATTAAATATACAGTAGACCCTTTTGACTATCTTTCATATACTATTGTTCATATCAAAGCCTTAGACTCCCAAAACATCTAAAAACAATAAAATCATTATTAAACAACTACTAGTTCTACCATGGTGCTATCTAGCCAGGTAAATTCTTAGAACTACAAGGACAAGACTGTCATCATTTCTAACTCTATGCAGTCATTTTACTGGATCTATTATGGAGAAAGCAAAACGACATAGTTCACAACCAATCAATTTTCTCATTGGAAGATGCAAAGAAACAACTATATAGAACTTATGAAAGCTACAAAAAAGCTTGGGCTGAAAGCATCTTGATTAAATCCCCAGCTCTCAAGTGGGTCCCTCCTCCTATAGGAATTCAAAGTATCTCCTTCGATGCAGCGGTAAGAGACAAATTTTCAGTAGCTTCAGCAATTCGAAGAAATCATTCATGAGAAATTCTGGAGATTTTCACAAAAAAAAAATCCACTCTTCAATACCATTGGTAGCGGAAGCTTAAGCGACTTTGCTAACAGTTTGTATGGCCAGCAACTCAAGGACATAATATCAATAGAAGGTGATGCTCAATCCGTCTTTTCAGTTTTAAAATGTAAAGATTCTAGCCCTTTCTGGTCGATCTCCCCGATCATAGAAGACATCTGACTACACGCAAAAGATCATCAAGATTGAAAATTTACCAAAATCCATCGATCTCAAAACCGATGTGCTCACTTAGTGGCACAGTGGGCAACAACAAATCTTGTGTTTGGAAACTTACCCCTAGTTTCTATTCCTCAATGCTTCTTATATCTGGATAGTGGAAAGGATCCAATCCAAACTCTGTAATTTTCTCCATTAATATATATCTTAAGCTTGATTAGGGGAAAAAAAAAGGACAAGCTAACTCCCAAGGCCTCAAATAACAAGTAACAACAATCATGAGTCATAATGGTCTAATGTCCATCCAATCATCCACTACTTAATAAATTACAAATAAAAAACACAACCAGCGATTGCTACTTCAAAGACAAGTGAAATATTGTTTCTTAGTATAACAAACAACCAACAAAACCAAAACAGCACAAATTGAAATCAATAACATTATCAACAAGATAAAAAGAAATAAAGGCAACCCTGTTATGTCCAAGTCCAATAGTTTCATTCCATTCCAACTTGGGCTTCAAGAAACAAGGATGAGATTAGTGGAGAAATAAAATAGGTCCATATAAAATTATAAATAAAAAAACAAAATTTAACAAACACAAGTTATACAATTTCACTAACACAACTCAAACCTCGATCATCTTTATGTAGCATACTCGTTATATTGGTGGTTAATTCTGCAATAAAAATTCAGAATATAAGAAATTATTATCACAAAATGACATAGCCAAGATATACAACAAAAACTAAAAAAACAAAATCAAAATATATTACCTAAGTTTAACTTATAGATGTTTATATCATCAATTGTATATGAATAATTTTGACTCGAGCATATGAGAATGGACTTCAACTAGATTTTCGCACACACAAAAGCCTAACTGTTCTATGAGTCAAAGAACTCCAAAATGGATCAAGAGCACAATCTTCTATACTAAATGCTGACTCAGATGCTACAGTGGTGATCAAAATAGCTAAAAATATCTCTTGCCATTAAAAAAAAAAAATGGATATTTTATCGAGTTAACCCTCTAACAAATTAAAATTTCAAAACCCTCCGTAGGAATCTCAACATCGTCCAACAAATACACTTCTAGCTTCGACTTACAGTCTATCAAGATTATTGATTTTCGCTCTTTATGGAAGTTTCTTAAAAGGGCAAGGGGCTAGTTGAACATATACTCCCCATTGATGTACGACTCTCATTGCAAGTGTAAGACATAGTTGACCTAGACGCACTTGCTCACCCACCACCAAACATAACATACTATTGAGATAAGAGCTTCATATCCCTCTTAAGGATTTCAACAAATTTACCATCATTCTCATTGCCCAAAGTTTGATGAAACCAATATGTTTGAGTAACTAACTTGTACCGTGGATAAATAATGGAGGCAATAAACAACAATTTGTTTATCTTTAGAATATCTTCTCAATATTTATCATATTTTATTTTCATTTTATAAGTCATTGTACTCAATAGTGGATCACTATCGTTCCAAAATCTATTAAAACTTGCATAAATATTAATAAGTTCTGAAAACACAAATTTGAAGTGACATAAAGTGTACCAGTAATACGCAATGTGATATTGTAAAATACATGTAGAAACTTCGTAAAGTTTATGATATCATCCCAATCATCAAAGTTAGAAGCTCCTAATCCCTTTTTTTCGAGCCTATACTCGTATAAATAAACATATTGGTACAGATTCTCATCAAGCAAAAGTTGGAAGTTTTTTTATACTTCTATTTTATGTCTAACATAAAATAAGTCGAGTTTCATCTAGTATGCAGTCAAAACACAATAAATTATAACAAAACTTTTGATCTATCAACACAAAACTTGAAAGTGACAAATCTTTGGGGAAAAGACCCTACATACCTAATAAAGTTGTGAACCTTTATGATTGAGTAATCAACATTTCTTAAACCTTCATTGCCAATAAGGCTAAAAATGTGTGCACTACACCTCATGTGAATAAAGTTGTGGATCTCTAACACAATCTTCTCTTCCTATTTCTCTTTTCTCAACCAACTCATAATGGAGTCATTAGAGGTAGTATTGTCCACCATAATTGTAATAATATTATCAATAACTCAATCAAGCATGCACTCTTCCAACTCTCTCTCAATTGTTGCCCCTTTGTGATCGATAATCCGAGTAAATGAATGGTTTGTTTATGCAACTTCCAACTACTATAAAAAAAAAGGAGCTGTGACACACATGTAATTAATGTTTTGGATAGATTTCAAGTGTCAGTGGTCAAACACACTCTTTGCTTGGTAGTTAAAAACATTTTATTCAATCTATCATTCTCTCTTAAGAATAGTTTCATACCATAAAGCCAGAAGGAATGGGAAACCTAGGATTAAGGATTTTAGAGTAATATCAAAAACCTTAGCCCTTAACAATCATAAATGGTAACTCATTTCCTATCATTATCCTAGCAATGGCAGCCCTTATATTTTTTTTCACATTATGCTTGGTCATCCCTAGATTCTTCTCCCCTTTTCTTTTTTCACCTTTTACTTCCAGGACCAAGAATTATTGACCTTGTCCAATGTCACTTTACCCTTATGATTTTTAGGACAAAGGTGAATGTGTTATCTCATGGCTAAAGTGCTTTGCCTTTTAGCATTGCACTTCCACAACCTCCCACGATAGTTACAAGTAGCCAAAGGTTCATCGGGATTACAATAAAGCACTCTTGTGAAGTGATCACATACCTCATACCTATTCTTAGGTTTTCTAATGGTGGAGGGTGAGGGTAAAATGAAAGGTAGCAGGAGTTCCAATCGGAAATTCCTATGGTTCATTGAACTCTTCAGTTATGGGTGAATCGGCAGGCTGTTGTACAAATTGTTCTCAAATAGTGCAAGGGGACACATATCACTCAATACAAGGAAATCATATTAAAACACCAAGTTTTTATTCAAACAGATCAAGATTAGTCTAAGTTTGTACTCACGCAGATCACCCAACACATTGGAAAGCATATTGAAACTCAAGTTTGTGCTCAAACATTCCAATTATTCTCAAACCAGAAACTCAACCCACATTATTAAACTAAAACATATTGAGATTAGTCCAAGTTTGTACTCAAACAACTCACTCAATACATGGTAAGCATATTAAAACCCAAGTTTGTACTCAAATAGTCTTATTATTTTCAAACCATATCATTAAAGAGATATGATAGTTACAGTTATAGAGACACAACCAATGATTGTATTTAACATTATTCATTATTAAACTCAAACGGATTATATAAATCCAAGTTTGTACCTAACAGGTCACCCAATACATGCAAAGCATATTAAAACCTAAGTTTGTACTTAAATAGTCAAATTATTCACAAGTAGATCACACAGTAAATATTCACACCTTAGGATTTTACAAAAGCGGAATCTCTTGCAAGTTAAAGTCAACTCAATTTTTATTAATATTTTTTCCATACAAGGAGTAATTTGTTTGCATAAACAACCAATTAATATTTTGTAGCATATTAAGATATACTAAATCCTGAATATCTATCATGATCCTTGTATATTGATCAACTACTTCATAAAAAATGGAATAGAAAAAGAACAATCAAAGGGATCAAATAGATATGGTTTGTTGATAAACATTGAGTTCTTAGAGATGTTATTAAGGGCCCGAGAGGAGAGAGATGACAACAATGAATGCCTGCACAAGGAGGATCTGATAGCAAGGGGCATTGACAATTGACAAGTGAAGGATGAGGACGGGGCTATTGAAGGATATGGTGGACGCGTCAAGGGTGAAGAGAGAGATAGAAGAATGAAAGACTGAGGTCTTGGGGCATAGGGTTTGACTTAGGAATAAGTATTTGTGTCAAAATGGCTTCGTTCGGGTGAGGGAAAACGACGTCATTTTAGTTGAATTGGTTTCGAAAATGAACAACTTAGCGAAATGACACCGTTTTCTACCACCAAAATGGAATCGTTTTGGTTGAGATGGGCTGGAGTATTTCGTTACTAAACCCTAAATTTGGGCTTGGGCTTGGGTTACTATGATTTTGGGCTAAACTTTTTTTCCTAAATCATGTTTTTGTTTTCCTAAACCGTAAATCTCCTCTATGTTCAATTTAAACCTTAAATTTAATCTTTGTTTAAATCCAAAGTTTTTTTTTAAATTGATTTTTTATAGTTTTTTTAGCACTCAATTTTATTGTTATTATTGGTAATTAAAAAGCACTATTTTACTAATATTGAGTTATGTGTAGTTTCAACCATTAACAATTTCTCTATATAGGTGTGTGTGAGCATGTGTGTGTAGCGCCCCGTTCCTCATGAAGGTCTATATGAGGATCCATGGTGCTGAAGATGTTGGCCAATGGTCAATACCCAAGAGGGAATTGAATAGGCATGTAGTAATCCCGAGAGAAGTACACGTGTGAGATAACCATTTATGGATACGTAGTAGAATTTAAGCAGAACCTTTTATAGTGACAACATTAACAATCAAGTACCATAATACTATACTTTATGAAAAAAAAAAGGGGCTTCTCACCCTTCATTAATGCCAAAATATTACATCATCCAAAGTACATAAGGTTAGTCGCCATAAGGGTGGACTGATTACAAATATTCGCTAAACTACAACCTAACTGAAGGCACAAGGTAGCTATGATTGGTGCTGGTGCTAAGGCGGGTCCTATTCTCTGTAATCAGAACTCGGTCTAGATTGACTCCTCTTCCTCAGGTGTCAAGATAAGGTCTAAACCTAAATCAAAGTCTATGATCCCGCAAACGAAACCATATATAGGTTAGACAACTATGACAAGACTGCTAATGAGAGATAATGCAACTGAAGATGCTATGAAAACTTTTCATGTAAATGCTGGACGAACACATATATGCATGGAAATGAATCCCCCTCACTTGTACAACTACGTGTATATTCAAAACCTAGTGAGGAATCACCATTTTAGTTCAAAACATATATACATAGGCATGACGAGAAATCATGCTCTCGAGACAGTGCCTTTTCTTTATGCAAAATAGATAAAAACTCATTAGCAATATTATGGCGAGTAATAAACAATCCCCATATAAGTAGAAAACCTATAAAAGCAAGTATTCGACCTATTTCAACTTGGCAACATTCTTCCACCACACAGGTGCTCAGTATATAGATATTTGCCACACAGGCATTCGTTCACTACACAAGCACCTATTCGTCACATGGGCACACATTCGCTACATAGGCATACACACAAAGATACTTGCTACACTAGTTAAGCTGCTCTACCCGGTCAACTAACTCAAGGACACAATCAAGTGATATACCAGGAGATCCCATATCACGATTATTAGGCATGGCAAAATTCAACATCATTCCACCCCACTCCCTATGAAGCATTCTCCTTCTCGTGTAATGTATGTAGTAATGGTTCATAGAACGGTCTTGGAAAATTCTACATCCCGTACCACGATTAAAGATTCATGCTACTAACTACTCACACAGAGACACCCCCCCAACCCAACACACACAAACACACCGGTATCAAGGGTTCCACCATAAGGTCTCAACATCTGGTATTGTAAACAGTTAAAACGTTGAAAACAATGGAAATATTGAAAATTAGCAGGTAAATATAGACAAAAACATAATGGCTAAAAAATTTATTTATGCTTGTACAATAGGGTGGGGGGGGAGAAATTACAAATAAAGGTGGGCAAAATTTCAGAGATTCCTACTTTGGCCAAATTCTGAAGGCTTCGACTTCGACACAGATTGTTCGATTGAGCCATCACTCGAGTGTATCTTGAGCAAATGTTCATTTTTCTTGTGTTTTATTTATTTATAAAATCACAAAATGACTAGACACATATGTTTTTCCTTTTCAATGTGTTTCCAATTTGTAGATAATTTTTATAACATGTTAAATGACTGTTGTTTGTTAATTGTTTTAGATTATTTGCTCAAATTATGGATGCTACACCATCTCGTCTCAATTATCCACAAGAGAATGACACAGCCGTTGGCATCATTGACACTTACTTAAGGCTGTAGACCCCATCTAGTGTAGTTACTTCCTGTGCAAGTAGTTAAGTCTCAATAGATCTAGAAGACGTTGATATGCTTAATGAGGAGAAGGAGTTCATGAATATTGAGGCCAATCCACCAGCATGACCTAGTAAAAAAAAGGTCGTGGACATGGGAAGTAACTATTGGGACTAATTATGGATGACTGAGACAGACACAAAGTGGGATGACCCCTTTATTGGTGAGAAACTCAATACTATGATTACCATCATGCAAAACTCGTCAGAGTTAGAGGTAGAGGTGAGTTCATAATATGTTCTATTTTATGTCATATATCACTTGGCTGATGGTTTAGAAGTCTATAGTTAAATTACTAAAGAAAAGATAGTTCATCTTATCAATAAAACTTCATGCAAGAAAATTGAAAATTATTATCGAGTCATCGACTCAAATGCATGGACTATCAAGATAGATGAGGGGGATTGTAGCTATTTCATATTTGAATGAAATTTGTGACATTTTTAATATTTTAATGCTGTAAATTTAAATTTATTGTGATGTGTAGTTTTACATTTAAATTTAATGTTTGTGCTTTGTAGTTTGATTTAGTCATTGTATTTAATATTTAGCTTTTTAACTTATTTTTTATAGTATTTTTTAGATTTTTTTAATTATTTTTTACATTATTATTATTTTTTTAATATAATTTTTTTAAAACACGAGTGGGTCAATCTGAATTTCAGATTGGGCCTTGGATATTGGGTCGTAGGCTCAAGGCCAATCTGAGTAGGGCAACTGGGTAAGCCTGCATCTACTTTGATTGGAGCTCTAAATCCAAGTTCCAAACTTCGATCGGAGTCAGAGCAAATTTTGAACTTTGACCCTAGTCAGAATCGAAGGTGGGCATTCTGACTCTATCGGAGTCGAAGCCCACCCCTAATTACAGAAATAATGCAATGCCTTTTAGACACAACATTCACTCCACATTAGTCAGCACTATCTTAGAAGCTAACCTACCTTTCTATACCGGAAGTTTTCTCATTTTCTCTCTGCTCATTGCTTCTTGCAGCAGTTGTCTTCACAAGATCTTTAGTGAATAAGCTCTCGAAAGTGAGATTTTGTCCCACATCTAGGTCCTTTAAATAGAGTAGGATTATCAGATGTTCTTTCTGGCATATATCTTACTTTAGGTATGCTTGCATAGGACTCATGTATCCTTGTCTTGTCATACTGTAGGACGATAGAGATAAATGGCCAGGGCATGGTCCACCCACTCGTATGACTTGCCAACTCCTCAGTCCTCCCTTGAAAGAGGGTTCTCCACTGTCATCAGGCCATACTTCTGAGTCCTGACGTCACGAAACGACTTGTCATGTCTTCACATTTCTTTGCAGACCACTCTAAAATGTAACCTTTTAGATTGAGTGTGGGATTCTATGTATGACACTAACACCTTTATGAGCTCTCCTCACCTTCTGAGCACTCTCTTCTCCAACCGTCATTGTTCGGCCTCTCTTCTCTCCTTCTCAAGTCGCTCTTTTAAGAACTGACTTATAATTTCGGGAGGCATGGCTACCTTTCTGGCAGTTCTTTTCTCCCACACCATTTCATCTCTCAAGGGTTGCAGATTTGAGTTGAGGATTAGGGAGAATGATGACCTCATGCATTATAGCTTATAATTTCAGCTATATAGCCCTATCCTTCCTCATATATTGTCTATCTTACCCCTATCTCAAGTGTTTTAGCTTATAATTTTGGCTCAAATAAATATGGGAACTGCTCTTATGTGACCCACTTGCTTTCCCATGTAAACTTCTAGTTTCCTACATTCCCCCTCTACACTTTTACCAATAGTACATCCTTAGATCTCAATCTTTGTTCTTTCCTATCTACAATACGTACTGCCTTTCTTTATACATAAGATTTGGTTGTAGATAAACTAAATCTGGTTCGATTACCTAAGACTATTGGTTCCAGAAACTTCTCCTAAGTGAGGAAATGTGGAACATGTTGTGAATACCTTCATAACAACAAGCAACCAAGCTCAATAAGCTACTGGGCCGACTTTTTCCTTCACTTGGTAAGGTCCAATGTATTTATGGCTCAATTTTCCTGTTAGACCAAATCTCTTAACACACTTCATCGGGGACACCTTAAGGTACACTCAATCTTCTTCTTCAAATGTTAATTCTCTCATCCTACTGTGGGCGTAACTCTTCTATCTACTTTGGGTAGTAGCCATCCTTGCCCATGAGTTTGAACTGTTCTGTCATATCCTGGATAATCTCTATTCTCTAATCCGAGTAACTGGGCCACTCCTACTTCATCCTTTCGTAGCAGTATCCATTTTTAAGATCTTGATACATTTTCATTCCTCTCGAATGCATGGTTTTGAGGAATGAGCTACATGTCCTTCACTCGTATGAGCCTCATGTCTTCAAGCAGTGAATATACCTCTGAAATTTTTCCCTTGCCCTTTGTTTTTAATCTATGACTTAGGGCATTGACAATTAAATTAGCCTTACCCGAGTGCATTTAATCTCACATTGGTAATCGCTGATGGTCTCCAACCATCTCCTCTATCTTATATTGAGATTCTTTTGCATAAACAAGTGCTTTAAACTCTTGTGATCCATGTATACTTCTCACTCTTCCTCATACAAATAGTATTTCCATATCTTTAGGGAAAACATTACTACTGTTAATTCCATGTCATGGGTGGGGTAATCTTTTCATGATCTTTCAACTATCTAGATGCATAGGCTATCAACTTTCCTTCCTACATTAGAACACATCCTAACCATACTTCGATGTGTCAATGAATACCACGAATGGCTTAGTTGGCTCTGGTAAGGCTAAAATAGGGGTCGTGGTTAACTGTTTCTTCAATTCCTCAAAGCTCCGCTCTTCAAGTGATCTCCATGCTCCTCATCATTTTGGGAGTATATTTAGATATCATCTATGAATACCACTACAAATAATTCCAAGCATGATCGAAACACCCTATTCATGAGATCCATAAAAGCTGTTGGTGAGTTTGCCAACTCGAAAAACATTATGATGAACTCATAGTGATCATACCTAGTCTGAAAAGTTGTTTTCGACACATCGCCTTCCTTAGTCCTTACTTTATGGTACCCAAATTTGAGGTCGATATTAGAAAAGACTGCAACTCCTTGCAGTTGATCGTCTATCTTAGGCAATTGACACCTATTCTTAATAGTCACCATGTTCAACTTTCGATAATCGATGCAAATTCTAAGGGTTCTATCTTTATTTTTCACAAATAGTACCAGCGCTCCCCAAGGCGAGGTACTGGTTCTAATGATCGCTTTTTCCCAATAACTCCTGCAATTGGTTCTTAAATTCCTTTAACTCCGTTGGAGCCACCCTATATGGTGCCCTATGGACTAGAATAGTCCTTGATTCTAAATTGATTGCGAACTCAATGTCCCTGGCGGGGGCATCCTTCATAATTCCCTAAAAACTTTCGGGAACTCTCTTACAACTAGTATGTCCTCCATTTTCTTAGGCATCCATTTCCTTGAGGTCAAGTGTACTAGGTAGGCCTCAATCTCTTTTATCAACTATGCCTTAGCCAGAAGTGAGGTGATAACTTCTGGTAGGGGGCACAGTTTACTTCCTTTAAATATCTTAGCCTCCATTCTATTTCTCTATTCATTCTACCGCTGACTCCCTAATTCATCAGTTGCATTCGAAGGCTAGCCACCCTAACCAATGTGGAAGATGCAAACGATTGGGAGTTTCCAAGTTGAATTAGGTGCTTGTGTAAACTTGCAACACTCTAACTCTTCCAATGATAATCGTCACTACTTACGATATGCAAAGGGATACTATGAAGAAAGTTTCACTAAGGCGAGTAATATCCTTATACCTATGATAACTCCAACTTCCTGCACCTGTTTGGCGTCCTCATTGAACTCTCCTGGGGTAAGTGCATATACCATAGCTTGCACAAGCTGCCTTAGGCCTCCATATCCTCTTCCTGGCATTGTTCGTTGCACTAGGGGTGCCTTGGGACAATCCCGAACGTAATGTCCCATTTGTCCATATCTATAGCACACATTTTGGGCTTGTTGACAGTCTCCTTTGTGAGTTCTATGGCAAACATTACATACTTGGAACGATAATTGATCCTTTCAGTGGAGCTCTCGAACTGCTCCCTTCTCCTGCTACCATATGTTTCTTCAGATTTGGAGATATAACCAACGATTTTCACTAATCTCACTCGGCTATGGATGCCTTATGGACTAGTTTTTGAAAATCTGCAATCTCTAAATAGGCTACTTGTGTCTTAATGTGGGTTTGCAATCTGTCTTATAATTGCTCCACTTAGTGGTCTGCCAACTCCTTAGTTTTCCTTTGAATGAGGATCCTTTAGTGGTGTTGGACCATATTTTTGAGTCCTAACGACACGACTTGTTATGCATTCACCTTTAATTATAGAGTCATTCCGAATGTGACCTCTCAGATGGAGTGTGTGATTCTATGCTTGTTGCTGACGCTTCTCCGAACTCCTTTATGTTATCTTGAAAAGTTTCCATGACTGGTTAAGTCAGTCATTGTACGTAGTGACCATTTTGGCGTAGTTTTTGACCAAAATCGATGCCGATTGATGGAGGGGATTTGCATGGAAGAATCGACTAGGCTGGCTGATTGGGAGGAAAAATACCGGTCGTTCCAACTTTTATGATTCTTGGTCTCCCTAGCGGTGAGGTTCTCTATGAAGAGAGGAAGTGCAGTCTGAGAGAGGAGAGAGAGAATGAGAGAAATAGGAGAAGAAGAGGAGAGGAGAAGAAGACAAGCTCAAATTGAAACGATGCCGTTTGGTTTAAAATCAAACATCGTCGTTTCACTTATATATATTTTTAATATGTTACATATAAAATGACGCAGTTTCTTTCATTATATTCTTTTTTTGTATACATTAGGTCTTTCTGTTTCACTTAAACTTAAGTGGAATTGTGTCATTTTAAGTTTTAACTACAATATATAAAAAAAAATATAGATTTATTTAATTGGCCAGTTCGGCTGCTTGAACCAAGTTCAAGCCAGAGTTGAACCAGCCTACTTCAGTTTTAAGAAATTTCTACAGCCGGCCGATCGATTCTCTATCAGTTTTGACCTGTTTCATACTCCGGCGGTCGTTTTGTGTTGGTGTCTGCCGGTTTTGTCAATTGTTGAACAGCCCTAGTCTCTTTTGCTCCTCATTCTCGCCCTCACGAGAGATGAATTTTGTAGGTCGTATGCCGTGGCCGAGTTCCTCATCTCTACCTCACTCTAGGACATATCAGACTAGTTCCCATGTGGTGCCTGCTCACCCAGATTTTGGACTAGCTGTACTCGATGTCTCCCATTGCTGGCTCCACAAATGGTTTGTCCTCTTTCGCGTTAGGTTGGATCCTCACATCCTCACCTCTTTATAAATAATCTCGTCCTCTAAATTGCGTGAGGGCTCTCCCTTATCTGGTCCTCTCAAGGGAGATGAGTTCAGACGGGGGGACTCGTCAATGACTTCGATAGCTTCTGACTAGAGATAGGGCTTCCCTTTAATTGCATCAGCAGGCTATTCTTCATCATTTGAGGTGAAGACATGAGATGATTCCTTATGTCTCCTCCGTCTTCTTCTTCACCCTTTCGTTCATCTTGCTCATCACATTCTGGCACTGCTCCTTTCCCTTCTTTTCATGTTGGACTTACGCCAACGTGATCCAGCATTTCAGATATTAGACCCCTGGCCTTCCAAGCACTCTCCTTGTCATAGTGGCATTCTTAACCATCGTGTTTAGTCTTTGTTCTCTCCTTCTGATGCCATTCTTCTATTAATTGT
This sequence comes from Carya cathayensis, assembly GCA_011037825.1. Taxonomy (NCBI): domain Eukaryota; kingdom Viridiplantae; phylum Streptophyta; class Magnoliopsida; order Fagales; family Juglandaceae; genus Carya; species Carya cathayensis. The sequence goes on from QGSO01000239.1 coordinate 1,167,501, forward strand.
CGCATGACTTCAGGAGGCATGGCTGCCTTTCTGGCAATTCTTTTTTCCCACACCATTTCATCTTCCTAAGGTTCGCAGTTTTGAGTTGAGGTTTGGGGAGAATGACAGTCAAATTATAGACTCGTTCGTCCTCGTGCTTTGTCTATAAGGCCCATACATTGTGTGTTACAGCTCATAATTAGGCTTGAATAAATATGGAAACTGCTCCTGTGTAATCCGCTCACTTTCCTATGTAAAATTTCCCCGTTGCACCTTTACCAAGGGTACGATCTTAGACCTCAATTTTGTCTCTATTTTGTCCTCGAATCGTATAAGCCTTTCTTTGTACATAATATTTGGTTGTAACTGAACCAGATTTGATTCAATTACTCGAGGCTTTTGTTCCCGAAACTTCCCTTAAGCGATTAGACATAGGGCTGTAATCCAGCTGAGCTGAGCTGATCTTTGGCTTGCTGAGCTCGGCTCGACTCAAAATACTTGAACTCGAGCCCGAGCCTGAGCTCGAGTTTTTTTTTTTTGTTCGAACTCGACTCGATAAGCTAAACTTTTAACTTGAGCTCGAGCTCGAGCTCGTCCTACAAATGAGTTCGAGTCGAGCCGAGCTTGAGTTTGAATTTTTTATAATAAGATTTAATAATTAATAAATTAAATAAATAAAAAAATAAAGGAACTAATATTGAATTTATACAACTAACAAGTAGAATCTCTATTGAATTATAAAATTTTATAAATAATTAATATCTAACTAGTTGATATTTATCTAAAGTAACAATATATTATATGCCTACATATATTATTAATACATACACTTAATATGATAGCATATAACTATTTCATATATGGTTCTCACATATTAGTATACGAAATTATTAAATTTTATCGACTAATTATTATACAAATTATAAAATATACATATGAAGTATATTCATTATATAGATATAAATAATTAGATTACATATTATATATTTAATTATAAAAGTGGTATGCTTATATTATTAGCTAATACATATATACATGTATATGTATATATACATAGATGTATGTATATATTTATCAATATATGAATAAGTTTTAATCGAGTCGAGCTAACAAGTCGACTCGAGCATAAACGAGCAAGCCTAAACGAGTCTTAGCCGAGTCGAGTCGAGTTTTGTCAGGTATGTGTCATTTACAAATCGAACGGGTATCTGCTTTCACAAACGAGCTTTTTTTTTTTCACGAGTCGAGTTCGATTCGAATTTAATTGAGCGAGTATCAAGCGGGTTATCGAACATACTTGTTCATTTACAGCCCTAATTAGACATGAAACATGTTGTGAATACCTTCGTATTCCACTGGCAACTATACTCGATACGCTGGTTGGCTATCACCTGATAATGTCTAATATATCTTGGGCTCAACTTCCCTTTTAGCCCAAATCTCTTAACACCTTTCATTGGGGATACCTTAAGATACACCCAATCGCCTTCCTCAAAAGCTAGTTCTCTTCTCTTAATCTCAACGTAACTCTTCTGTCTATTTTGGGCAGTCCATCATTTCCTGTATGAGCTTGACTTGTTCTGTCATCTCCTGACTATCTTAAATCCCAACAAATAAGCAACCTACACTTTTGCCCACAAAATGCCTCACAAGGGGCCACTTGGATAGTCTCATGATAACTATTTTTGTATTCAAACTTAATATGGGGAACATGTTGCTCCTAGGGTCCATTGAAATCCAATATACAAGCGCTTAGCATGTCCTCCAAAATCTGGATGGTCCATTTCAATTGTTCATCCATCTACGGGTCATAGGCAATGCAAAACTTCAATTTCATGCCCATTGCCCTTTGTAAGGTTCTAAAAAAATGAAATGTAAACTTGGGGTCTCTATTCGATGCTATGGTCTTACGAACTCCACGTACTCTCACTACTTCTATTATATATAGTTGGGTGAGCTTGTTCATCATTTTCGTAGTAGTGAGCGTTAGGAAGTGAACACTCTTGATTAACCAATCGATCACTACCCATATAGCATCCTTACCCGTAGGAGTTTAGGGTAATCCTACCACAAAGTTTATAGCGATATCTTTCAATTTCCATTCGAGAATGAGTAAAGGTTACAAGTTCCCCTATTGGTCACTGGTACTCATGTCGTTACCCTTCTACACGTATAACATCTCTCGATAAACTAGGTAATGTCCTTCTTCATTCCTTCCCACTAGTATCTTTTCTTGAGATTTCGGTACATCTTCATTCCACCTAGATGCATGGTGTAAGGCATCGATGGGTTTCTAACAAAATCCCTCCCATGACCTCTAGGTTGTTTGGGCTTGCCTTATGTCCTTCGAACAACAAGATCCCATCTTCATTTAAGCTAAAGTAGATGAGTCCTTCATCTCTGCAATTTTTCATCAAATCTCTTATAACTTCTGATCCTTCTCCTGATGCTCTTGCAATTCCTCGAACCACTTTATTCTCAATTATTGTAGAGTGGCAAGAACCTCCTCTGGTGATTTGTCCTTTACCAATAAGAACCTCATGTCTTTTAACAGCGAGTCCACCTCCGAAGTCACTCACTTGCCCTTGATCTTTGGTTTATGGCTCAGGGAATCGACGATTGAGTTAGCCTTACCCATGTGGTATTTAATCTCACATTGGTAATTCCTGATAGTCTCCAACCATCTTTGTTATCTCATGTTAAGATTATTTTAGGTAAACATGTGCTTCAAGCTCTTGTAATCCGTGTTTGCTTTGCACTATTCCCCATATAGGTAGTGTTGCCATATCTTCAAGGCAAATTCTACTATTACTAATTCCATGTCATGGGTGGGATCATTCTTTTCATAATCCTTAAATTGTTTAGATGCATAGGCAATCACCTTACCTTCTTGCATTAGAACACATCCAAACCATACTTTGACACGCCTCTGAATACTATGAATGAGTTATTCGATTCTCGTAGTGTGAAAACAGGGGCTGTGGTTAATCGTCTTTTTAGTTTCTCAAAGCTTCACTCACACCAATTAATCTAGACAAACTTAACGTCCTTCTTGGTCAACACTGTGAAAGGGCTTGATAACTTAGAAAATTCCTCCACGAATCTACAATAATAGTCAATTAACCCTAAAAACTTCTAATCTCCTATATGGTGGTAGGTCGTTTCCAATCCATTATTGCCTTCACTTTGCTAGAATCCACCATGATTCCTTCCCCATTCACCACGTGACCTAAAAATCTTACTTCTTCTCACCAGGACCCACAATTACTAAGCTTGGCATATAGTTGATGATCTTGAAAGGTCCTTAACACTATTCTCAAGTGATCCTCATGCTCCTTAGCATTTCAGAAGTATATCAAGATGTCATCTATGAATGCCACCATAAATAAATCCAAGAATGGTTGAACACTCTATTCATAAGGTCCATAAAAGCTATTGGGGCATTTGCCAAACTAAAAGCATTATAGTTAACTCGTAGTGATCATACATGGATTGAAAGGCTATCTTAGACATGTTGCATCCCTTAATCCTAAGTTGATGGCACCCCTACTTGAGATCGATCTTGGAAAAGACTGTTGCATCTTGCAGTTGATCAAATAGATCATCAATTCTATGTAGTGGGTACCTATTCTTAATGGTCACATTGTTTAGCTCCAGATAATCGATACACATCTTAAGGATTCCATCTGTACTCTTCACAAACAATATTGGTGCTCCCCAAGGCAAGGTACTGGGTCTAATGAATCCCTTTACCAATAACTCTTGCAGTTTACTCTTTAGTTCCTTCAACTCTATTGGGGCCATCCTATAGGATGCCCTATGAACTAGAACAGTTCCGTGTTCCCAATTGATTGCAAACTCTATTTCCTTGGTAAAGGGCATTCCTGGAAATCCTCGAAGACTCTAAGAAATTCTCTTACTATTGGTATGTCTTCAACTTCCTTATGCACTCATTTTCTCTAGGTCAAGTGTACTAGATGGGCCTTAGCTCTTTTTACCAATTCCTTCTTAGCCTGGTACTTGCATTCCAATGTGGGATTGCAATTCGTTCTAGAATGGTTTCGCCCTCATGGCTTCCATAGAAATAAGGCGATAAGGGAAACTTTCTTAATTTTATAAATCTAGAAGCTTACGGTTCCACCATTATATCCCTTGTTCCAAATAAGCAAAATCTTTAGATCTCTATTTCCTTATAATATTCGGGAAATAATAGTAATTAAATTCTTTCTTGAACATTTCCCAAGAGATCCTTCCTATTGCTCATAGTTCCATAATAAGGAGTTGACTTTAGGTATCCCACCACAGAGCTACTTCCCCCTGGAGTAGATAGCTCGCATATAACACCTTTTGGTTCTCAATACATCCACACGCTTCAAAACTCCTCTCTATGTCGGATATCCACCTTTCTGCTCTGGTCGATTGTTTATGAAGAATCCCAGGTAACGATGAGCCAAAAAGTGCTTGTACATACATTCCCTTCCCTTTTCTTTGGGAGTTCCTACCCACTGGACTTGCATATGATAGGAACACATCTCATATTGTTGTCCCACGTTCGATATCCGATTTAGTGCTTTAGCTAGCACTTCATCTCTTCCCTTGTCAGGCTATCCTTGTTCATGACCACTGGACGTTCACTCTCCCCATGGAGCTCTTGGTCGTATCATCGTTAAATTCTGTCACATAACCTAAGCCTATTGCGTACTATTTCACCTCACCATTTTAGGCATAGATCAGGCTGAATGCTAGAATGTTCATCCTATCATGCTATATCACTCCTATTTTTTGGTATAGTCCTATACTTCTAAGAGTTTCCTAGAGTCACGCATAAAAGCATAGTTCTAATACCAAATTGTGGTGCCCCATCCCACATGAAAAACTAGGTGAGGTTCTGTGGCGCCTAGGATGCTGGCCGATTGGTCAACACCTAGAGGATTCGTTAGGAGTGTAGCAATCTTGAGGGAAGTACACATGTATGAAACTTATTTTAAGATAATGCAGTGGAAATATAAATAAAATACGTTGTTGTAACAACATAAGCATGTATGTGCCAAAAACTAAACTTCATGAAAATAGAGGCTTGTCGCCTTTTACAACTTCAAAACATTACATCATTCAAGACACATAGAGTTAGCTGCCATAGGTGGTCGACTAAGTTACAAATTAGCACATGGCTTAGTTATGAACATCCTACGAAAGGAATAGGGCAACTATGGCGAACACTGGTGCTAAAACGGGTCCTAGTCTCCTTAATTAGGACTTGGGCGGGATTGACTCCTCTTCCTTGGACGTCATTCCAGGGTTTGGACTTGCATCAAAGTCTATTATGTCGAGAATGAAACCATATGTAGGTTAGAGAATTATGACAATACTATTAATAAAAGATAATGCTATCAAAGATGCAATAAAAATATTTCATGTAAATACTAAAAGAATACATAGGTGCATGGGAGGTACCACCCTCTATCCTTGTAGCTACGTGCATTCCTCAAAACTTGGCTAGGAATCATCCTCTCGGTGAAAACATATATATATATATATATATATATATATATATATATAAGCATGGCGAGGAATCATCCTATTGGAACGTAGACTTCTATTTATACAAAATAGATAAAAACTCAATAGTACTATTATAGCGAGGAGTTACCTATTTCCATATAATAGAAAGCCTATAAAAACCAGTAATGAGTCAAGTATCGTTCTTTGCTCATAGGCATTTCTTCAGTAGGCACACATCGAAACTTGTTGTCCCGAGAATGCTACTCTGCCTGGCCGCAACCAACTCGAAAGCACCAACACGTGATACACTGGGGATCCCACATTCCGACTATTAGGTAAGGCCAAGTATGAAATCGTTCCACCCCACCCCATGAGACATTCTCCTTCTCATGTGATGCACGTGGTAACGCTGCAGACTGGTCCCAAGGAATTCTCCATCCCATACCATGATGATAAGACTCTTCTTGACTCCACAGACACTTACACGCAAACCATACATTGGCATCCAGGGTTCCCATTCAAGATATCGCATCAAAAGCAAAAAATAGTTAAAGCGTCAAAAACATTGAAAGCAAAACAAATCGGTGAGTAAATATAACGAAAAAAATAGTGTTGGAAATATTTATTTATGCTTATAGAAAAAAGGAAGAAGATTACATAAGTGATGCAATGTCTCTCAAACACAACATTCATCCCACATTACCCAACATTGTCTTAGAAGTTAACCTACCTTCCTACGTTAGAAGTCTTCTCGTTGCCTTCCTGCTCCTTACTTTCTACAATAGTCACCTTCTCGAGCTCTTTACTGAATAAGGTCTTAAAAGTGAGATCTTGTCCCACGTCTAAATCCTTTATATAGAGTGAGAATGTCAGATGTCTTATTTGACGTATCACTAACTCCAAATATAATTGGATATGAGTCTTTCATCCTTGTCTTGTCGTACTGTAGGATGATAGAGATAGGTGACTAGGGCATGGTTTGCACACTCTACGATTTGCCAATTCCTTAGTTCTCCTTTAAACGAGGATCCTCTACATGGCGTCAGGCCATACTTCTGAGTCTTGACAGCATGATTTGTTACGCCTTCATCTTTAACTAGAAAGTCACTTCAGATGTGACCTCTCAGATGGAGTGTGGGATTATGCACTTATTGCTGACACTTCTTCGAACTCTTCCTCGTTATCCTAGAAAGTTCCCATGACTCGTTATGTTACTTTCAATCCATAGTTGCTGTTTGGCGAGTGATCCTTTCTCGCCTTGTGGAGTATCTTGTAGCTCGTCTGAGCTCTTCAGTCCCTTAAGCTCCCCATTCGGAGATGGATTTTCTAGCTCGTTTGCCATGGCCCTAGGACATGTCAGCTGGATTCCCACGTGACTAGTCTTTTTGAAATATATGCCATATAATTTGGGTCTTCCATTGGGGTATTATAGATTATGTGCAAGACACGCATTCTTTATTGAAAGTGTTATTGCATTTTTGATACGGTATTATATGGATTTTAAGATGCATATAAATTAGAACAATAAATATGATAAATGTAAAGTTAATTATAAATTTAACAAATTTTTCGAATGAATATAATTATATTTGCAAAAGAATGAAAGAAACAAAAATTGTAAAATTATTAAACACATAACAAATCAAGTGTTTAGAATTAATTCATTATATTGAAATCATAATAGGGCATGCATTGCTCCACTCGTTATAAAACCAATTAGATATGTACATAATAAAATTATTATTATTAAAAATGAAAATAATATAAAATAATATTTTTTTATTATTTCAAAAAACTACATAGATATAGTACTTAAGTGACACACATCGCCACTAATCAAGGTTAAATTTGGCAACGATTAACAAATCACCGCGATAACCAATATATTGCGGCGATGTTTTTTGCAGCATTTCAAAAATCGCTCGAAAAAGCCCAAATTCTTATGGTGAGTTGTTACTGAATAAAAAAAGTGTTATTCAATATGATTCGTTATTATGAGAGATAATATGTAGACAATTATTATTATTTTTAAACGATATCATATAATAAAAAAATATTATTCTATAAGTTTAAAGATAGTATTTTCATTTTTGAACTTAAATATAATATTATTATTCTTTTGAAATTTGGAATTGCAATAGTGATATTAGAAAATAAAAGCATGTTCTTACCAAAACAAATTTTTAAATAATAAAAGTGTTAATGATTTCTTAATGATAACTTTAAAAATGCATTACAAATAGATTACTATGAAATGCATTACCACAAAAAAAAAAATAGTGAATATGATAAATTAAATACTAATTATAAATTGATACATAAATTGGAATATTATTAATTAGATTTACTTTTATGAATTACTATGAAAAATAATATGAAGATAATTGTTATTTTTTTTTCAAATAATATTCTATGTATGTATACTATTATTTTTAAATCTAAGAAGAAATATAAAAAAATCCTAAGTTGTTAATTAGTTCCACAAAGTTCAATAAACAAATACCTTCAAGTGAGATTATTTGTAAGATATTAATATTTTATTATTATTATTATTAATATTAAAATAAAAAAAATTTAATTATATTTTTAATGATGAATTGTAAGATAAAAATGAATTCAAACACAAGTCATTATTGTAGAATAGATTCCATAGAATAGTTATATAAAAAAGTAGTATTGGAGGAGAATTTCGATTGTCCAACTCCAACTCAAAAAAAGTAACCGTTCAAAGATGAATAGAAAACGAATCTAAAACGTAGAAAGTTCTGAGTAGGAAAAGGCAACAATTTAAATTCCCACGAAGCAGCTTTTAATACAAAGTGCCATCTCTGCTAGGTTGAACCGTCACCGTTTGACCCATGACTTGTCCGTGTTGCTTCCCAAAGGCCACAATTCGCAAACGCATTCTTCGTAGTTGTCCCCATCCTCAGCCTCCGGGACCAGCATCTCCTCATTTTTAGGCGTTTGACAAAGCCCGATAGGCCACGAGGCCCACCACGAGGCCAGCCAGGGAATAATACTTCACCAATTTAGTTTAAACAATTATATTATAGTATTTATCGTTCTGGTATTGTTATGGAAAAATTTATAAACATTATGCTATTAAAATTATTTATATAACTATTAATTTTTAATAATATAATAAAAGAGTAATGCTAATACAAATTTTAAATAGATAAATTTCGCATAGATCATTTGTAAAAAAAGTTTAGTATCACTAAAGAAGAATTTTTTTTAAATTTTTTTAAGATATTTTACGTATAATTTATCTATTTAAAACATATACGTATAATTTTTAATAATAAAATGTATCTTTTAGATTTTAAAATTAATGAAAAACTTAGACTTTATTTAAATTTTAAAAATATTTTATTTCTTCTCATCTCATTTTATAATATTTTATTTAAAACTATTTACCTTATTGATACAAACTACAAACTAGCGCTTGCTGTACACGGATGGCAAGTAAGGTACAATCTTTAACTTATTCATGTGCTGGAATAATGGAATAATAGAAGTCAAATGATTATACAAACAAAAAATCTACAAAAGCTAAGATGTGCCTGCCATGTGTGTTGTGTATACACACATACATACTAATCAAGCAAATAATATGATGCAAGCAGGTTCACCCTCCAACGTAGATTTAGCATGCGGGATGAGTTTACTAAACGATTGGCGTTTTGATATGATAGCAACATTATAAAAATTTCTTACGACCGTCGACAGGGAATCCAGGCTCTCTCTCGGTTCTCTACTTCTCTCTCATCCAGTGTTCTTCCTTCTTCTGCTTCTAGAAAAAAGGCACGCAACCCTAGAGGACCGAGGACCCCCAGTCCTTGTGCCTTTGTCTTCTTCAGATCTCCACACGCCTCTCTCTCTCTCTCTCTCTCTCTCTCAATGCTCAAGAACGTACAAAATATCCCCATTTAAAGGCATTAACCGTTGTCACTGTAACCCATCCTCCCAGTCTTCTCTCTCTCTGAGCTCAATCCTTATCCGACACCGTTTTCATGCGAATGCGTGTCCGCCTGCATCCTCATCCTCATCAGCGTCATGTATAAAACGGTCTCGTCCTCGTCTTCGGCTTCCTCAATCCTCAGGGCTGCTACTGCTTCTTCCTCTTCCTACCTTAGGGCCAGGTTCTTCTCTCCATCTCTTTCTCGAAGCTTCGTCGCCTCTTCTTCTCCTCCCAAGCACTCTCCTTCTCTTCCCGCCTACCGATCCTTGAACTTCTCCTCCGCTGTTCGATCCGTCCGCTTCTCCCCACCTCGCTGGAGCCACGGTGTCGATTGGCGCTCTCCGATCAGTCTCCGCTCTCACGTCAGGGCCGTAGCTCCCGTGATCGAACGCTTCCATAGGAAGATTGCCACTATGGGTACACTTTCTTTTCTCTTGATTTCCATAAATTCCGGAGCGATTTTTCTATACTCGCATTTTTTTATTTTTTTAGTTTCTGATATACGTTGATTTATTTTCTCTGTTTTGGCACTGAGAGATCGAAGTAGAAAGGAAGAAAATGGTTTGGATACTGCAAGTCTGCTGAGCTGAGCTAAGTAGTTGTAGGCTCTGTTTGATTGCTCAGACGGCTCAGGAAATGGAAAAGTTTTTTTTTTTTTTGTTTTCGATAAGTAAGAATTAAATTTTATTCATACCAATGAAATAGGGATAGCCCGTGCAGAAGTATACAAAAGAACACCTAAATTCGCCGGTGGTTCACGGAGTGTTTCGAGATCTTTGATCGCGAGCAAGAAATGGTTTCTATTTCTGATGCAGCAACTATAGCTGTTTATTCATGGAAAATGATGAGATTTTCGAAATTTCACGTTGTCTCCCTATTGTTTGATACATCATGTACTCTAGTCAGCTAAGCTAAGTACGTGAAGGCGCTGGCCCTGTGTTAGTTCCCACGAAAACTAAGGAAATGGAATATATATATATATATAAGTATCAGTGGGATCTTTCGGTTTATCATCATCTCATGCATTTATGCATCTCAAATCTTGATTATTATTGTTGCTGTTGTTGTTGCTGTTATTATTGCTATTAGTGTATTTCCATTTCACCGATAAATTGTTATTAATATTATAAATATTGTTATTTTTTATTATTATTATCATCGTAATTGTTTTAATTATTTATTTGAGAAATTTTGAGTTTTTTGGTTGTAGATCCAGTTATGTACCGCTGGAAATTAAAAATACGCAAATTTTTTATGCCTAGAAAATGTAAAAACAGTGAACCTAATGAGAAGTCTTTGAATAAGCACATTTTAATTACTGAAGGACATTTTCGTTCTGATTGTTCATCTGTATGGTTGCAGCCTCCGAAAATCCTTTCAAGGCAAACTTGACTAGTCTCCCCAAGGTAGGAGGTGGCGAGTTTGGAAAGTTCTACAGCCTTCCATCTTTTAATGATCCAAGGATTGGTAATTTTTCCTTCAACTACGTTTTACAGTAATATGTTTGTTTTTATGCAGCAAATAACTTCATTTCTTAACTATATCATAATAGTTTTGGGAATTATACGATGATTAAACAAGAAAAAGAAAAAGAAGGAAAAATCACTCTCAGCATCTTCTAAGTTATGAATTGTTGTTTATTGGAACTCTATTGCTGACAACACTTACTCATAAATGTATAATAGAGAAGTTGCCGTACTCAATCAGAATCCTTCTGGAGTCTGCGATTCGCAATTGTGATAACTTCCAAGTTAAGAAGGAAGATGTTGAGAAAATTATTGATTGGGAGAAGTCTTCTCCAAAGCAAGTTGAAATCCCTTTCAAGCCTGCCCGTGTTCTATTGCAGGTACCTAATGAAGTTGAGCATACTTAGTGACTATTTTAAACATGTCTTCCTCGTCTAAGGGTTCTCATCTGTTGTCAGGATTTTACTGGAGTTCCTGCCGTTGTCGACCTTGCTTGTATGCGGGATGCCATGAACAAACTTGGAAGTGATTCTAACAAGATTAACCCTTTGGTGCGTGTTGTTCTTATCAAATGTCTCTATGACATTGTTGAGTTACTTATATAGGTTTCATGCCTGAAGTTTCATATTTTGGCTTAATAGCTTTAGATGCTTGTTGACCACATTTTGTATCTACAATTTTGCATCTTGTCTTGATATTTTTCAAACTATAAAAGTATGTATTGTGATAGTATTTTGTTCTTGGGTATTAACCATTTGGAGGCCAAAGCTGGATGCTCTGTCCTTTAAAACAATTGATGCTCATAGCGTGAATGTCTTGGAGAGACCGTTTGAGGAAGATGAGATTTACAAGGTCATCTCTGGTATGGCCAAGGATAAAGCGTCGGGGCTAGATGGTTTCTCAATGGGGTCCTTTCAAACTTGTTGGGACATTGTTAAAGGTGATGTTATGCAAGTCTTTAGTGAATTTCATTCGTTTCAAAGTTTGAAAAATATCTTAATGCGATGTTCATTGCTCTCATCCCTAAGAGACACAGGGCTTCGGTTATTGAGGATTTTTGTCCTATAAGCCTTATTAGTGGAGTATACAAGATTATCTCGAAGGTCCTTGCCAACCGTTTAAGCCCAGCGTTGGAACATATTATTTCTAGGCCTGAGAACGCTTTTATTCGTGGAAGACAAATTTTTGACTCGGTGCTCATTGCAAATGAGTGCTTGGTTCATAGACTGAGGGAGGGTGAACCAGGTATATTGTGCAAGCTTGACATGGAGAAGGCTTATGATAATGTGAATTGGGAGTTCCTTCTATATATGTTTAGGAGGAGTGGTTTTGGCGATAGATGGATTGCTTGGATGCGTCACTGCATTTCAACAGCTCGGTTTTCAGTTCTAGTTAATGGTACACCGGCTGATTTCTTTGATAGTTCTTGCGGTTTGAGGCAAGGAGATCCTTTATCTCCCCTCTTGTTTGTTATAGCTATGGAGGCTCTTAGCCAGATGGTTCATGCAGCTATTAGCGGAGGTTTCTTATCTGGCTTCAAGGTGGGTAATGGCATGGTTATGATCTCTCATCTATTATTTGCAGACGATACCCTACTCTTTTGTGAAGCAAATAGGAACCAGATTCAAACTCTATGGGCACTGTTACTTTGCTTTGAAGTAGTGTCAGGGCTCAAGGTGAATCTTAGTAAGTTTGAGATGGTTCTGGTGGGTGCGGTTTCAAATATACGCAGCTTAGTAAGTTATTTGGACTGTCAGGTGTCTTCTTTGCCTTTGAAATATCTGGGCTTTCCTCTGGGAGCTACTTTTAAGGCTAGAGCTATTTGGGATGGGGTAGTGGAGCAGATAGAGAAAATGCTGGCTGGCTGAAAACGGATGTACTTATTGAAAGGGGGTCGACTCACTCTTATTAAGAGCAGCCTTACGAACCTTCCCACTTATTTTCTATCAGTGTTTCCTTGGCCAGCAGGGGTGGGTGGGGAACAGAATTGAGAAACTCTTTTGGGCGTTCCTATGGGGGGCCATGGGGGAGGAGAAGAAATTCCATCTGGTTAGATGGAAGACTGTTTGTGCTCCAGTTGTGCTCCAGTCGTACAGGGGGGGTTAGGAGTGTGTGACTTGAGAACTTTTAATAAAGCTCTATTGGGGAAATGGTTATGGAGATATCAATCGGAGGGGGATGCATTGTGGAAGGAAATCATTGTAGCTCGTTATGGAGCTACCTGGGGCGGTTGGTGTTCCAACGAAGGGAGATTGGGGTATGGTGTGGGTTTATGGAAGTTTATAAGGAGGGAGTGGTCTTGCTTCGAGAAACATATTCGATTCGTTGCGGGAGAAGGCAATAGAATCAGTTTTTGGCTGGACATGTGGTGTGGAGATCATGCATTGGAAAGAGTTTTTCCGAATTTTTATCGTATTGCTGCTAATAGGGAGGCTTCAGTGGTGGATATGCGGTCTCTCTATCATGGCACTATTCAATGGGATGTTCTTTTCAACAGGGACTTTCATGATTGAGAATTATCTTCTGTATCAGATTTTTTCAGCCTCCTATACTCCATGGGGACTCCTATGGCACAGTGTGACTGTGTGAAGTGGAGGTCTAATAATCATAAGAAATTTATGGTAAAGGCGTATTACAAAATTTTGACCACACAAAACCATCCTCTGTTCCCTTGGAAGAATATTTGGCGGTCTCATGTGCCCTCAAAAGTAGCCTTCTTTGTTTGGAACGCGGCACTTGGGAAGATTTTGACCACGAATAATTTGAGGAAGAGGGGGTGTGTAGTGATGGATTGGTGCTATATGTGCAAAAAGAATGGAGAATCTGTGGATCACCTTCTATTACATTGTGAGATTGCAAGGGAGATATGGGATGAGATTTTCCAAAGGGTCAACATTGCTTGGGTTATGCCTTTGAGGGTAGTGGATCTGCTGGGGTGTTGGAGGAAGATACAAAGTTGCCAACAAGTGGCAGCAGTATGGAAGATGATCCCACTATATATCATGCGGTGTGTCTAGTCGGAAAGAAATGCGCTTTGCTTTGAAGACAAAGAACACACTATGGAGGAGCTAAAGAACTTTTTTTTTTTTTCAAACTTTACTGCTTTGGTTTTCCACTATTGTACTAAATGGGGACAATGTCCATGATTTCTTGTCTTTGAGTCCTCGTTCATAGAACGTACTTAGGTACCTTATGTATACTTTCTGTATACACGGGCCATGCCTTTTATATTCTGATCAATAATATTTATCTTTTACTTATAAAAAAAAAAAAACTATTTGAGTTATTTCTTCACTTTGTATATAACTTGATGCATGCAGATAATAAAGAAGTCTTACATATAATTACATGGTGTGATGTAGACTATTTCCTAATATCATGTTACTACCAGGTATATTTGCAGTTATTTTTGTCTCAATATCTTCCATTCTAAATATGCAGGTTCCTGTGGATCTTGTAATTGATCATTCAGTTCAGGTTGATGTAGCAAGGTCTGAAAATGCCGTGCAGGCCAATATGGATCTTGAATTTCAGAGAAACAAGGAGAGGTTTGCTTTTCTGAAATGGGGGTCTACTGCTTTCCACAACATGCTTGTTGTACCTCCTGGTTCTGGTATTGTGCATCAGGTAAAGTAGTCCAGAAGCCAATGCGGAAGATCATATAATGTCAGCTTATATGTCTAGCGTGATGTAGTAAATATACTGCATCAGCTATAAGTCATTTCACTTTTACATTTCATTCTGCATATTTGAATCATCTATTTTCTTTTTCAATTAATATGTGGTAAATGAAGATTAAGAATGTTGAATCTCTTTAGACAGTCTTACACATACTTGGCATGGAATGACTTGATATGTTGAATTCTCAGGTTAATCTCGAATATCTTGGACGGGTTGTTTTTAACAATGATGGCATACTTTATCCTGATAGTGTGGTTGGAACTGATTCCCATACAACCATGATCGACGGGTTAGGGGTTGCTGGCTGGGGAGTGGGAGGTATTGAAGCAGAGGCAGCAATGCTTGGCCAGGTAATAAGTTCTGAGCATAGAACGTATAATCATGCAAGGATTGTTAGAGGCATATTGGATTATAAGTAATTCATTTATTTTGAGTTTCTTTAGATACAATTTGCTGCTCACTTGAATTCTCTTGAGTGGAAGAGTGCTGCTGCAGTTTTTCTTTTAATGCCTTACTATTTGACATTGACAGCCCATGAGTATGGTGTTGCCTGGTGTTGTTGGGTTCAAGTTATCTGGAAAATTGCACAATGGCGTCACTGCTACCGACTTGGTTTTAACTGTGACACAAATGCTGAGGAAGCATGGTGTTGTTGGCAAATTTGTGGAGTTCTATGGTAACTCATTTTTCATGAAATTGTGTTGGCTAACATTAAACTGTAATGGTTTGTTTGTGCAACTAGATATATCTAAGGTGATCATGGTTGTATGTGCTTGTAGGGGATGGAATGGGTAAGCTATCACTAGCTGACAGGGCCACTATAGCCAATATGTCTCCTGAATATGGTGCAACTATGGGATTCTTCCCTGTAGACCATGTCACTTTACAGTATCTCAAATTAACCGGAAGAAGTGATGAGACGGTGAGTAGGTAATTATATTTGGTCAGTTGGAATATGAAATTCTTATAACATCAAGTGACTTCTTTCTTTCTTAACATTAGGTGGAAATGATAGAAGCTTATCTCAGGGCAAATAAATTGTTTGTCGACTATAATGAGGTAAAGGTTTTATTTCTCACTTATTTCCGATTTTTCATTGTTTCAGTATTTGTTTACAGCATATTTTCTTTGAGGTTTTAACCAGCAAGAATTCTACAAAGAATGACTTGGTTTCATGTAGCTACCATAGCCACTCTTGCCTTTCTAGCCTGTGTTATGAATACTAACTAATTTCGCTTAAGTTCAGCCTCAACAAGAAAGAGTGTACTCCTCTTACCTACAACTGGATCTTGCAGATGTTGAACCCTGCGTTTCAGGACCAAAAAGGTGTCTACTTTCTCCTAGCACAAACTTGCTCACATTGACTCTGCTTTGTTCAATCCTTGGTCTTGAATTCATGTTTCACATACTTATTGTTTGAATCATTTTGTATGTACCTTCTATTTTTTGTAGACCTCATGATCGGGTGCCTTTGAAAGAAATGAAGTCTGATTGGCATTCTTGTCTTGACAACAAAGTTGGATTCAAGGTTGGTCAAACCTTTTGCTCCATCAACCTGTTTTTTTAATGTTGTGGCCTGGCCAATCTGCTTGTTATTTTAGTTTTATTTTAGACTTAGTTATTTAGCTTCTTTTTGTTGTAATCTACTGTTTTTTTCCCTCTATACCTGATAACTTCTATCAAGCATGCAAGTGTATACTTTAGTTTGATGTAAATCCTTTACCAAAGATTGAATTAATAGAACAATATTTGGGACAAATTATTTCCCAGTCAGCGATCAGACTTGAGATGTCTAGTTTGATTGAGGATTACGTTACCCGTCTTAATCTCTTGCAAATCAGATGGACCTAATTCAGATCAGATCATTATTGAAGTTAAAAGCCATGAACCCTGGTACCTATGAAAAAAAAAGAAGCCATGAAACCCCAGTGCTTAATCTTTAAAAAGGACAGGATTATAACAATGACTGATTTCTTAATTGTCAATGCTGTGTCATCGTGATGGTTTCCATCAGCAATTAGCTATTGCTGACGGTTCTGTGATCATTTCTGCTACTGCTCCATCATCACTAATTCTGGTGCTTCTTGCTTTTACCATCAAATCAACTGCCACCCCATCCATTCAGTCATTTCCTCCTGGAAGTTAAAGGCATCTCCGATATGAGCTACTAAAGTACTACCGAAATGGTCATTACTGCTTTTTGGGTGATGACCAATTATGGCCTTTGTAATTATTGGGGTTGTGGATCTTTAGTCAGGCAGCTTATATTTCAAGTTGCTTTTCATTTTCCTGTAGTTTTCCTTCACAGTTCATCGATTAGTCTGGTTTTAGGGTATATTAGTTTTGGTGGTGATGGGAATGTTCTACTTTTATTTTTTCCTATGAGTGGCAGCTACTTACAGTATTCATCTTATTTTTCTCTGCATGATGTGAATTTTTGCTTGAATCGATTAAGTGGTTGTAGACTATTGCATGGCTGGGTTCGCTATTGTATTGGAATACCTATCCACCCATCCCCCCGCTCTCAGATTGTGCATTACCAGGGATGGGCTAATCAATTTTTCTCGGATCATATCTGAAGTGATAATGTGGACTGATCTAGTCTCTCTCTCTTTTTTTTTTCCTGTATATGTGTGTAAAACTTTTTTGATCGCAGATATGATCTCTAGTGTCCCCACAAGCTTGATTAGATCTCACCCATGTATGGCACACTTTTCTTTTTCAATTTATTTGTTTACCATTTTTCCTTAAAATCTCACCGACTGCAGGGGTTTGCTATACCAAAAGATGTACAAGACAAGGTGGTCAAGTTTTCGTTCCATGGACAGCCATCAGAGCTTAAGCATGGTAGTGTTGTAATTGCTGCAATCACAAGCTGCACCAATACATCAAACCCTAGTGTCATGCTTGGGGCAGGTCTTGTTGCAAAAAAGGCTTGTGAACTTGGTTTGCAGGTTAGTCATGGATACGTTTATGATGTATCTTAGACTGTAAGAAGGCTGCCCTCCATTTCCTTTTTCCTTCAATTTTTTATTTATAAGAAAGATAATCTTATTAAAACAAATGAAATAGGCGATGCCCATGTACACGGGAAATATACTAAAGAAAACACCTAAATACATTCTAAGAAGCGGAAAACAACAACAAAAAATCATGAGCTGAAGCTCCATTAATCACTAAAGCAGAGAACCAAAGCAATAAAGATTGCACAAAAAAATCCCAAAGTTCCTCCAAAGTAAGCTCCTTATCATTGAAACACCGCTCATTCCTTTCTAACCAAATACACCACATAAGACACAAAGAAACCATCTTCCATGCTGCAGCCACTTGAGAGCAACCATATAGCCCATTCCAACATGCAAGAAGATCAACCATTCTCAAAGGCATCATCCTTTTTCCCTCAATTTTGCATATACAACTTTTTGTTGGCCTTCCTTTTACCGTAAGAAAGTAGAAGATAAATGTTTTGATGCCTTGGATCCCGCGTTTTATTTTCTTATTGATCAACAATTTTTTTTTTTTTTTTGAATGTTCTTAATTAGGTGTTCCTCTTGTGTACGTCTTTTTACTTGGGCTAGCACTTTGTGTTTTATAATAAAATAAATGATTGCTAATAAAAAAAATGAATTCTTGAATGTTTTACCAGGTCAAACCATGGGTTAAGACAAGTCTTGCCCCGGGATCTGGAGTTGTTACAAAATATTTGCTCCAGAGGTAATTCTTATATTGAGACATTTACTTTGAACATTTAGTAATGTGAAGTAACTACTTTATTTCAGTACATATGATAAAAATCTCTGCTAAATATGGTTTTGCTTGATGCAGTGGACTGCAAAAATATTTTAACCAGCAGGGCTTCAATATTGTTGGATATGGCTGCACAACATGTATTGGGAATTCAGGGGATTTAGATGAATCAGTTGCTTCTGCTATTACAGAAAACGGTGAAGTCTCTCTCTTGGGAAAATTTTCTGTAACAAGCTTAGGCATGCTTGCTTAGATGCATCATCACTTTGTTTAGGGATTAAAGTTCCATAACAGTCCTTTTTTCTTTGAAAAAAATCACCATTCCCGACTAATTTTTTTTTTCTTTTATAATTATCCCCAACTAAATTTATCCGGTTGTTTGTGCAGACATTGTGGCAGCTGCTGTACTTTCTGGGAACAGGAATTTTGAGGGCCGTGTTCATCCATTAACAAGAGCTAACTACCTTGCCTCGCCTCCTTTAGTTGTTGCCTACGCCCTTGCTGGCACGGTATGTAGTCTTTATTACCATGATGCCTATGTATCTTTAGTACAAAAAGAATATTGATACAACAATCCTTAGAATATGGAAAACCTGATGCATTAATCCAATGGCTATGAAAAATGAAATGACAGAAGGGTGGGTCACTGTACTTTTTATATCCACCAGTTTCCTTGGATTAAGCTTCACACAAAAGTTTTACACCAAGAATTTGAGTTGAAATTTATATTCAGTATGGGACTATTGAGTCATATAATATATATTTTTTTATAGGTAAACGATTATATTATATTAATACGAATAGGCATAGCCCAAGTACACCATTGAGTCATATAAATAGTTTAATGTCGTTGTTATTAGTACCTAAATCTCAATTTATTTTGGTCTAAGGACAACACGATTCCCAAATCCCAGTGTCAGCTCCTCGTGGAACCCAGTAATGTCTGGCACATTCAACATTTGAGTGGTAGACATTGACTGGATAGTTTCTTGTTGTGTACCATGTAAATGCATTGTTTCCATGAAACGTGGTGTGGCGGAATTATGATATTGAAAAGGGTTTTGTAGTAGGTAGTATATTGTTTCTGTAGAAAAGGAGACATGAACTACATCAAACAGGTGTAGGTATTTTGCATTGCTTCTCAGCACTTTTTCCCCTGCATCAGCTCCTGACTCTGTTGTGGCCAAGCGTTTTGAAACTATAAGATGCTTAGCTCTGTTAGGAGTCCAACATTTGAGTTGGACTAAGATTCCTTGGATTAAGCTTCACGCAAAAGTTTTACACCAAGAATTTGAGTTGACCTGTATATTCAGTATGGGACTATTGAGTTATATAAATTTGTTTTTGATAGGTAAATGATTATATTATATTAATATGAATAGGCATAGCCCAAGTATACCATTGAGTTATATAAATAGTTTATTGTCGTTATTATTAGTACCTAAATCTCAATTTATTTTGGTCTAAGGACAACACGATTCCCAAATCCCAGTGTCAGCTCCTCGTGGAAACCCAGTAATGTCTGACTGGCACATTCAACGTTTGAGTGGTAGACATTGACTGGATAGTTTCTTGTTGTGTACCATGTAAATGCATTGTTTCCATGAAACGTGGTGTGGCGGTATTATGATATTAAAAAGGGTTCTGTACTAGGTAGTATATTGTTTCTGTAGAAAAGGAGACATGAACTACATCAAACAGGTGTAGGTATTTTGCATTACCTCTCAGCACTTTTTCCCCTGCATCAGCTCCTGACTCTATGTTGTGGCCAAGCGTTTTGAAACTATAAGATGCTTAGCTCTGTTAGGAGTCCAACATTTGAACAGTTGCAATAATCAGCACGTGTATTTAGTTCGAATATTGAAGAATCAATTAGAAGTTATTTTTCAGTAATCTTCTATGTCACATATTAATGATCCATCCTATTGGGTGGCATAAAATTGTTTTCTAGGTTGACATTGACTTCGATAAGGAGCCAATTGGCACGGGGAAGGATGGTAACAGTGTCTATTTTAGGGATATCTGGCCTTCTACAGAAGAAATTGCAGAGGTATAAATTATAATGATCAAGTGCTGCTGTAAAGTTTTAGAATATGCATGGCATAAATTAACTTTGGATGGCATACTGTTTAGGTTGTTCAATCCTGTGTGTTGCCTGAAATGTTCAAAAGTACTTATGAGGCAATTACAAAAGGCAATCCCATGTGGAATCAGCTTTCAGTTCCAACTGCCACCCTGTATTCATGGGACTCCGACTCAACCTACATCCACGAGCCTCCATACTTCAAGGGCATGACCCTGGACCCTCCTGGAGCCCATGGAGTGAAGGATGCATACTGCCTACTGAACTTTGGTGACAGTATTACAACAGATCACATTTCCCCAGCAGGAAGCATTCACAAGGACAGTCCTACTGCAAAATACCTTCTCGACCGTGGAGTAGATCGCAAGGACTTCAATTCTTATGGAAGTCGCCGGGGCAATGATGAAGTGATGGCTAGGGGAACTTTTGCCAATATTCGCATTGTTAACAAGCTCTTGAGTGGGGAAGTGGGCCCAAAAACAGTTCACATTCCTACTGGCGAGAAACTCTCTGTTTTTGATGCAGCAACGGTGAGCTCCTTTATATCTAGTTGTGGTACAATTTTTTCATCCTGATCCTTTTTCCTGGTCAATGTTTTTGCTTGAGATGATTTTGTGTACGAGGAATTTGTCCTTTATTTTTGCTGGAGCACATGCACTTGATCTGTCAGTCATACTGGCCTGTGACCTTCTGGGCTGACCTAGATTAAAGAAAACATTGCCTTTATGCCCATACTCCCTTTCCTTTTTTTGTTTTTGGGTGTATATTGGGTATACTCAATCAGATTTATTATTATTCTCTTGTTATGTGGTGTTGTGAATTCTTATTTACTTATCCCAAAAAAAAAAGAAAAAAGAAAAAAAAAGGTAAGGTGAACTCTTACTGAGTTTCTAAATGGGGCATTTTCGTCGTCTGAAATAATAGTGGCTTTTGTGATCTGAAGTAGCTTCTTGTGATTCATAGATGCCCCCCTTAAGTGATAACGATGATCTCAAACTGTTGGTTATTGAATGTTATGTGTTTGGCCCTTGTCTGTTTCAGAGGTACAAGGCTGCTGGGCAGGACACCATCATACTGGCTGGTGCTGAATATGGGAGCGGAAGCTCCAGGGACTGGGCCGCCAAAGGTCCAATGTTATTGGTGGGTTTCTCAATTCCCTTTCTGGTTGTCTTCAATATGTTCTGGCAGTCATCTGTCCTCACATGAGTATATTACAGGGTGTTAAAGCAGTGATTGCCAAAAGTTTTGAGAGAATTCATCGCAGTAATTTGGTTGGAATGGGTATTATTCCACTTTGCTTCAAGTCCGGGGAGGATGCAGACACACTAGGATTGACTGGCCACGAACGATACACCATTGACCTCCCAAGCAAAATTAGTGAGATAAGGCCAGGCCAAGATGTGACTGTCACAACTGACAATGGAAAATCTTTCACCTGTGTTGTCCGCTTTGACACTGAGGTATATCCCTCTTTCATTTATTTGTACATTTTGAATTCAGTATTGCATTGCAGAGAAGAGAAGGATAATGGATGTGTTGTAAGAAAACTGAATTTAAAAAATGATTTTATATGCTTAGATTCAAATGGAATAAGAATTATACTTGTCATGTTCATATGAAATTGTCAACAAGGCATAAAAGTAGTGTTAAATTAGAAAGCTTTTTGTTTCCTTGCACCATTCTTTGTTTTGGGGATTTTGAGGAATTTTTTATTCATGAGAAATGATTTATACAGTCATAAAGTGTGCAAGCTTTACGTACTCTTAATGGAATTTTTCATGCTGGACGTCACTTTTTTCAAAGGGAGTATATGGGACATGTACACCTTAGGATTGTATATATAGTATTACTCCTTACTCATATGAGCCAGGGATTGTTTCTGCAGTTTAGTGTGGTGCGTTTGACATTTTTTGTCAAACAGGAGTGCCCATACTTGTCATCGAACAACGTAGTAATTACTAACATACAAATATTTTGAGTATTTTAGCCGATTGATTATATTGTTGTGTTTTGCAGGTGGAATTGGCTTATTTCAGTCACGGAGGCATTCTTCCCTATGTTATACGGAATTTGACCAAGCAATAAAACAATTAGTGCATTGTTGGATTTTCGACCTTTCCATAATATCCTCGTGAGTTCTTCCATGTGGGGTAGTCAATAAAACTTCTTAATAATAGGAAACAAAAAATCCGTTTCACGGGATATATAGCTATTTTCAGCTTTTGAAACATAATCATGATTGAGGGATGTTTGCCTATTTCTTTCAGGAAAAGGAAGAGTATACTTTAGTCAATGGTACTATTTTTTTATTTTTTATTTATTTATTTTTGCAATTTACGTTCTTTAGTTGTATAGTCTGTTGAGTTGATTTTGAACCTCACTCAGTGCATGATAATGAAATAGAGGGCCGGCATAAGTATAAACTTCCAGAAAATGCCCTCCCACTCTTATTTTTTATTAAGTAATGGTTGATGTGGAATGCCATGTCAGCATAATGCTATGGAAGAAGTAACACGAGAGTATAGCTTTTAGTATGAGAGTAAATTGATGATTGATCAAATTATTTGCTGCACAGTAGGAATAAGACATGAGTAATTGACTTCCAAAACGATAGCAAAACCAACTTAAATTGGTAGGGCGTCATCGTCATCTTTGTCAACCTACAATGTCTACCAATATATAAATTCCAACACAATTTCTATAATATCAAATATATTAGAGAAGTGTTACATGTACTTATAATTTTACTTATAAGATTTATTTTGTCAAAATTTTTTTTTTAAATTCAAATAAATTTTTTTTTAAGTTTTTCTCAAATACTAACGTAAACTTTCAAGAGTAGAATAATTGAAGGAAAGATGCGTCTCTCTGCGAGTTGCATATAGTAGTCAGATAAAAAAGATATATATATATTCATGTTGAAAGTAGGTGCTCTTCTTTGAAGTCTTGATTATAATTTGGTTCTGTTTATTTCCTGCTAATATACAAATGCAAGAAGGCTTCGTTTTTAGGATCTGATGCATTCTATTTTATCGAACAAAACTGGAAACGGTGGTTCTTGTAAGAGCAAGTACTCTTTCGCAACAATCTTCTATGGGAAATTTATCATTTCCACCTCCAACTAACAAATGTTTTACATTTTTTTTTATTCGAATCTCTAAATTACATTGCATCTTTAAAAAAAATAAAAAAAAGTTTAAAATGCTTTGATCAGATTAAACCGGTTTAAGAAATTGACTGGTTTGGATTTAAATATGAGATGAGATAAGATAGTTTTAAATGAAAGATGAAAGTTAAATAAAATATTTTTAGAATATATTTTATAATATTATTTATATTTTGGAATTTGAAAAAGTTAAATTATTTGTTTAGAAATTTGAAAATATTGTAATGATGAGATGAGATGAAATACTTTTCGAATCCAAACGGTTCCTTTTTAATGTGCCGTCCAACTCGTACTGGGGCATGCCTGCTACTGCAATCTCACTTTTAACACAAATTCAATAATAGTAATAACTTTTTCTAAACATTTAAGAAAGAAAAAAGATAAAAAATTGTACTAGCAGTCAAACCCAAGAGACAAACTAGTATTTTCCTTAAGATTATATCACATTACATTTTTTATCTATTCTTCATCCATCTGAATGGTCCGCATCAAACGGAAGCGCAATGTATCAGTTTTTAAAATTTGGAATGGAAAGTGTAAACTATTTATTAATTTGAGGATGAAGTATGTATTTTCTTGGTTTGAGCTGGCAAGTTGGATGGCGGCGTACTTGGATGTCTTTGTAATATCAAATTAAAATACAAGCCATCGTACACAAACCCAATCGGAATCGACTCGCTTGCTTCTTGCACAATCTAAGAGACGTGTTTATAGCGGAAAGAAAATTTGTGGCAAAATATGATATAGCGGCAAACTTTTTGTGACCGGTGAGCAAAGATCGATCTTCCATTAAAGGCTTGCTAATCAAGTAATTATAGGCTAATACAGTTAGATCTTCTACAAATTAAGAGGATATATATATGTGAAAGGGTAACAACATTGACTGAATCATCACGCCCTTATAGCATGGAGACTAGATCACATACCCATTAATGATTTACATATATTCCCATTGCATCTAACTCAAAACTAGCACAATGATATATATATGGTGATCGATTAGCCACACCATATATATCCAATGAAGATTGTATACAATCCATCACACAGAGAGAGAGAGAGAGAGAGAGAGAGAGAGAGAGAACTTGTTAGCAAACAAAGTAATTGATCTTCAATGGTCCTCTGGAATGCTCTCCAAAGCTGGCTTCCAACTATCAACATCACTTGTTTTAGCTTTACAAGTCGTCCTTGTCAACTTCATTGCACTTACCAATTCCTCCACAGAAGAACATTGGAAGTTCTCCTCCGAATTCAGTATCCGTTTCAACTCTTTCAGGGTCACCACCACCCTAATCCTCACAACCCCACTTCTAGAATCACCATGATCTGTACTTCCTCTACCGACATTATCATCATCTTCTTGGAGCTTGAACCTAACCATCTTCTTCTTACTCTTAGCACCATCCGCCTGCAGCAGCTTCACTGGTTCCGACTCGGATTCTGTTTGTTCAACCACTTCTTCTTCTCCCTTTGGCAGCTCTTCTTTCTCATCCTGTGCTGCAGTCCTAGTACCAGTACTACTCAAGCAACTTCCCATGATAGAGATGAAACAAGAAGATCAGAAGAGAGAGAGAGAGAGAGAGAGAGAGAGAGACCGAGATAGAGAGAGAAACATATACATGAGATGTAATATATGTAGAGAAGGGTGGAGGAAGGCACATGATCTAGCGGTTGTTGCGCCGAGGAGTTGAGATTCTTCTGCTTGAGCGTAACACCACCCATATATTAATTAAGCATATCCCTATTATCTTTGTATAACGTGAATAGTTTAGTTTGTCGCGAAAGCGTTGATCCACGGTCCACAGCCAAAGGCTGCGTTTGGTTATCAAATTCATTTCAACTCAATTCAATTTATTTCATCTAATCATTATAACATTTTCAACTTCCAACACGTACAAAATATAATAAATAATTCAATTTTTTCAAATTTCAATTTAATTTTTTCAAATTTTAAAATAATAATAATATTAAAAAATAATATTTTAAACTTTTATATCAATTCGATCCACTATCCAAAACGTGTCAGACAGCTGTTAACGACCAATATCATATATTATTGCAGAGATTACTGTTCAATTCATTGTATTAGATTCCACATGACTCGGTCCAAAGCATGTTTTAGCTTTATGCATGGTGACAAACCTGTGTGTTTGTTGGGTTTAAGGGCCCCTAATCACGCTAAAAAGCCGGAAACTAATATCACACTAAAAAGCCGGAAACTAATATGTTCAGACGGGCATCAGGACAAATTAATACGAATCTCATTGCATACTCGACCGTACTCTATTGCCTACCAAGCTGTGCGTATGAATTCAACTGCAATATGATTTATAATTGCAATGGATCATCATGTTGTTTAAATGCAATCTCCACGTCTCTATCGGCTATCATGAGGTGGTTCTTCTACTTTGAGTGATTGATAACACCGTTTAAATAGTGAAAGTGTTTTATTTTATCTTATTTGATTGTTATAATTTTTTCAAATCGCTCACAAAATATGATAAACAATTCAATTTTTTTAAATTTCAAAACAATAATAATATTAAAAAAATACTATTCTAATAATATTTTATTTAATTTTTATCTAAAATCATCACAAGAGGGAGAAAATAAGTAAGAAAAGACTTTCAGCATTCAAAACTACAAGAAAACGTCCAAATTATATCTATCTATTATAATAAGCGCCTATGCGCTAACTACAGTAAAGCACAGTAATATTTGTCGTTCCGTTTCCGTGTATAATATAAACAGTAAATTTTGCACAGTAACATTCCGTTTTTATTTTGTTAATGTACACAGTAAATATAATAAAAAATTATATAAATCGTCGAAAATTTCCGTGACTACACAGTAACCATGCACAGTAATATAATAATTCGATTCCTGCACAGTAAAGATAATAATAAAAAATTCAAAATGTACAGTAAATATAATAAAAAATGATTCCTGCACAGTAAAGATAATAATAAAAAATTCAAAATGTATAGTAAATATAATAAAAAATTTTAAAAATCGTCGAAAATTTCCGTGACTACACAGTAACGATGCACAGTAATATAATAATTTGATTCCTGCACAGTAAAGATAATAATAAAAAATTCAAAATGCACAGTAAATATAATAAAAATTTTTATAAATCGTCGAAAATTTCCGTGACTACACAGTAACAATACACAGTAATATAATAATTCGATTCCTGCACAGTAAAGATAATAATAAAAAATTCAAAATACACAGTAAATATAATAAAAAATTCTATAAATCATCGAAAATTTCCGTGACTACACAGTAATTATGCACAGTAATATAATAATTCGATTCCTGCACAGTAACGATAATAAAAAATTCGAAATGCATAGTAAAGATAATTATTTCTTCTCCTTTCTTTCTTTTCTCTTCCCGTGCGTTTTTTTTTTCTCTCCCGTTCTTCTTTCTTCTTTTCTCTCTCTCCCCGTGCTCTCCCCTTCTCTTTTCTCCTTCCCGTCGCCCGTACTTCGGCCGGCCATTGCACCCCCGTTCGGTGGAGGTGTCATACACCACCTACCTAGTTTTCTTCCCCTCTCACCGGTGAACATCCCCACCAAGTTTCACCTCCATCCGAGCCACCGTTAGCCACCTACAGCCCATCTAAGCCGCACGGTTTTGAGCCATTTCCGGCACCGTCGCACCACCTCCGCCCACCATCTCTTCACAGCTTCTTCCCCTACCTCTTGCCGACCTAATCACCTAATTTTAGCTCCGATCCGTTGCCGAAGCACCACGAGTTCAACTCCGATTTGGCCTTTTTCCGCCGTTTCCGGCGCCGTCGCACCACCTTAACCCACCATCTCTTCACAGCTTCTTCCCCTACAAACAGGTCTAAACACATCTACAAAGATATGAAGAGATTTGTTTTTGGTTGATTTTCTTGTGTTTATTTCAGATCTATTTGTAAAAAATTTATTCAAGTTTTTTTTTCCTTTCGTTTGATTTCTATTTTTCAGATCTACAGAACAAATTTTTTTTCTATCTGTGTTCATATGTTTTTTTTTTCTTTTTGATTCAAGTTTTTTTTCTTTCAGACTTTCATCTTCACTTTCTCTTTCCTCTTCTCTCTGAAAGTAAACTTTTTCTCTCTCTTCTTTTCTTTTGTTCATGTTGAGGATCGAGAACAAGATCAACACGCAGGTGACCTTTGCTAAGCGGAGGAAAGCTGTACGAGTTTTGCTGCAATTCAAGGTATTCACCAGAACAACAAAACCGCTTTTGCACCCTTTAAATCACAAAAGGCAAAGCAAAACCATCAAAACTGATTCCTTCTATTTTTATTTTTCTATTTTCTAAGTCATCTTTCTTTTATTTTCATCTCCGAGTTGATTTTTTGAAAGAGAAAAAAAAATTGATTTTTTTGGGTGTTGAACATGTATTTTTGTTGTGTATTGACAGATCTATATCTATTCCTTTAGATCTATTAGTTTTCACTTTAAACGTAGAAGTGAATGCAACCCTCATCTGCGCAGAATATGATTTTAGCTACCAAATATAAAATAGAGCACACAGAATATCTACCAGAAGATAGATACACAATATAAATATTTGTGAGATATTATTTTATTATCTCGAAACAAAATTACAGAAATTTGAGGCTCTTCGCCTCATTCTTCAAACGATCTTGCTCCTCTAAAATTTGCGTAGCATCTCTGTCTAAAGGAGTAGGCAATCTAAAAGAAGAATTAAGCAAGGATTTTAATTTCCTATTCTCTTGCTTTATTGCTTCTATCTTCATGTGAGACTCCTGAAGAAGTCGCTGAAGGATAGAAATTTTCTCATTGAGTTTGTCCAAATCATAAGGTTTGGATTGTAGTCGCTGAGAAAATGCATAAATAGCTGAAGAGTAATGGGTACCGAGATTTACAAGCTCGTAGATAGCTTCAACATCTGACTTATTAGCCAGATCATTATTGTATTGTACTATAGAACCTACAGCAGAAGCAGAAACAACTGGTGAAAATGGTGTAGAATACCTCACGTATTGGTTACGAGAAGATTGCTGGGCCATTGTAGAGTAAGAATGCAGAGAGAGATTGCAGAGTAAGAATGCAGACTAATTACAGAAAAGTAAAGAAGATGGGATGCGAATGAAGATGAGCTGAATATCTCTTTTATAGAAAAAATTATGACTAAGCACCTCTATTGCTTCACGAGAGATTACAAGAGACAAGAAGATGTAGCATCATAGCTCTGCGGCGCCTGACAGCTACAGAAAACCTGAAAAAACTTGCGGTGCTTGTCTGATCTAAAAAACTGGCCACCGTTTTTGTTGAAAAATAAGGTTAGCGGTTTAATATTGATGAATTCTTCACTAACTGTGTTATTTACAAGAACTCCAGAATCGCACAACCACGGTATATATGTTTCCTTCATATTTTGATTTATAACTTCTGATATAACAATTTTCTCATATGAATAAATCATTAAAATTGACAATTCTACTTTTATTTGTTCCAGTTGTCGAGTCTATGTTGAGATAGATGATAATAGAGGACGATTGACAGCTGTTTTATTTGGAGCAATTGCAGAAAACTCTGTTCTATTTGGAGCAATTGCAGAAAACGTCCCTTGGACGTTTTGCTTCTACTAGTATATATATATATATATAATATAAACTTGAAACCATAATAAAATATGGGGTTTTATTTTCTGGGTGGTCCGATCAATGTATGAAGTCTCATAAAGATCTTGTGTTGCACGTACCTTACTTTCGAAGCAATTTTAGTTTTATAATTGGTAGTCTCATAAATGCATGGTCACCCAAAATAACGGAGAGGATCATGAAGAACCGCGTCATTTTCCCAGCATTGCTGTATATAGATATACAGAAATATAGACAAGGGTTAGGTGATTATAGCACATGAAAGAAGTCAAAAGCACGCAAAATGTATATGGGTACTGCACGTGACATGTCTTTCAATTTTTGGGCACTATTTGGGGACTTCTTTGAATACGTAACGTTCCATGATATCAGGGTTTGTTGAAAATATGAGGGCGTTTACGCGTGAACACATTAAATTTGCAGCAGAAGCAGATCATGAGGCATCTTCTTTCTTTCACATGGGGTCGGTGGGTATTTCTACATTGAAATAATTGGGGCCTTGCCTCATTCTGAGTATTTAATGGCAGACACCCACCAAAGGTCCCTATTATATATTTTGTAAACCTTTTTATGAACGTCACCCTTCGTGACTATTTGGGAGACACCAATGGCTCTGTTTTCATTTTATCAAACAGATTGGCTACATAAATGGATTTTGTCACAGCAACATCTCAGTGCAGAGCTTTTCAGTTTCCAAGTACTAATTGCAGTGGTTATTTCTTTTGGGTAATTTTGGGTTTCTTTCCTTTTTGGAAATTGAAGGAAAAGCAAAAGGAAACTTCAAGCTGCGTACGCAAAAGATAAAAGGCAATGAATAGTTGTTTGACCACAACTTTTTGACATAGTCCGAAACGTATAATCACTTGTTTTAAACAAACGTAAAGCGTTAATGGGACTTTAATGATTAATCAGCAGTCCTATATATTAGCATTAATATTATGCAGCCAATCTTTATACCAATTAAAATATATTGACTCAAAGTATTGTTGTTTTCACTTATTCATAAAAGTAAGTTATGAAGTTCTTAGTATCTGTCCGAATTTTAGGGTTTATAGTGGGAGAAAGATATACACAAAAAAATAAATTTATATTATTTATAATCGTTTCAGTGAATTTTTTAGATAATATTAAATTACTAATAAATATTTAAAAATTTTATGTATAGTCACTCTTACATACTTTTTGTGAACTCCACTAATGTAATTTATCGAGTTATTTTGTTTAATATAAAATAATTACTTTTGTCAATCACATTAGTTGAATGTATAAAAAATATATAAAAATGATTGTATGGAGTAGAACTCATAAATATTATAAGATTTACTTAATGTATCAATCTCTCTCCAATCTATACCCTAAAATATGTTTAAACCCTATTTATTTGATGGGAAACAAAATCTGAACTCTTGGTGCAAAAGCCCCCAATTTACTGTTCACTTGTAGTTGTGAATCAACTTCTTTAAAAAAACAATCCTCTTAATTTCATCACATCCAACGGCTTTCCTCTTTCCGGGGTAACGCCAGCTGGCTCAACTATCCAGGCAACGAAACCGCTCACGTGCCTTCTCCAAGTTCCGTCCGTGTAATCACGTGATTCACAAGTGAATAACTCAGGTGCCTTCTCCACACGTGTGAACTGTGATACAGGGAGTGGTAGTGGAGGCAGAAAGAGCTTGGAACTGCATTTTGCTTTCACATCACTTTCACTCTCTCTGTGAAATTTGTTTTTCGTACTCTAAAGCTCTCAGTGTTTTTCTCTGAGAGTTTTCTACGCCCATTCCTCGATCACATTTTCTTTGGAAGCCACATAGAATGGAACAAAGGCTCGTTTGCACCCTCGCTCTTCACCTTGCTCTATTTTTTCTTCTCTGTAAGGTGTTCCGTAGCTTAGCTCTGAGCTTCTTTACTGTTTACTGTTCCTGCTGTATGATTTATGTCAAATTCTCTCTTGGGTCTTTGTGAAATTGCTATTCTTTGAGTGAAACTAGTTGGTGCTGCATTGTGGATTTTTGACATAGGCTCTGATATTGCTGTTCTTTTTCGTAATTGCTTTCCGGTTAGTTTCATTTCTATTGCTTTATCGCCCTTATATCTACTATGGTTAAAGATGGATTTTTTTGTAACTTCAAATTCTCAGTTGGCACATTGCTGTCTGGGCGGGAAATATCAGGTTTTTATTCGGGCACGTTTTAGACATGTATATCAGCATAATTAGATTGTGTGTCTGTGTGTATATGTGTTTCTTGCCCATACGAGAGTTGGTCTTGATTTTCAATTTTAAGGGGAAGCAAGTTGCCATTTCTATTTTTTGTCAATTTGGTGAAAAAGTTTTACTATTCGTTGTACTAAATTTAAAAAAAAAATGTTGAAGGAAATTTGGCTAGGGTAGTTCTAAACCTTTTTCAAACCCGGTTATTGTTCATGAATTAAAATTCACTGTCAATAGTTGATGGCACAAATTTTTCCTGAAGTTTTGTTTTGTGATAACAAAGGAAAGCTCCTACACGACACAAACCTAGTATTTCTCTTTTCTGCACTCTAGATCATATGAAACACATCCTTAAACATACAAGTAAATGATTTTGTAGATGTGCATCACAGAATAAACCAAGTATTTTTAATCTTAGTTAAGTTATTGGAACCATCTGACCAAGTGTTGCTACAAAATTCATAACTGCTACCTTGATTGTGAGGAAACTGTTTAGGCCAAAAGGCTGCATTTCTTGTACTCTGTGAGATTTTGGGATATTGAACCTAGCACCTTTTCCGCATATTGCAGCCACAATAAACTGCCTACCATTATAGTGTGACAGAAAAGAATTCTTCTTCTTTTTTTGTTTTGGGAAGAAGTTGGAATTCATGAATATGCATAAGCTTCTTGATGTTGGCAGTGGCGCTCTAGACCTCTTGTTGGTATATTGATAAGAGAGCTAAAAGAAAATTTTTGTACGTTCATAATGTTGGCCACGTGAGCAGATGCAAGGGAAATTATAACTTCGAAGATGACAGCATGCTCATATCTGTAGATTCTTTATTGAACCTAACATGAAAATCCTATAACCTGTTAGAAGGCAGAACAGAACATTCTCTACAAATGGAAACAAGCATATGTGAACTTACAAGCTAAATTTTAAATGTGTTGATTGTGGTGGCGTCATATATCTATACTGAAGAGCATGGCAAAATTTTATGTTTAATATATGATTATTATTATTATTATTATTACAAAATAGCCAAATAAGATATGCTATTATTCTTAATATATATATATAACGGGAATGCTTGATTATGCAAGTAATTTAAATTTAATTATGAATTATACTCTTTGACAAAATGTGTACTTATAGACACGCAAATATGGAGCTTCATGCATATGCGTAGACGCATGTTTATGTTTTTTTCTAAGAAAGACTTTATGCCACCATCTCCTATTGTACAGAGGTTTCTTTCTATTCTTTTTTTTTTAATAAGTAAGAA
Organism: Carya cathayensis; assembly: GCA_011037825.1. Lineage (NCBI taxonomy): Eukaryota > Viridiplantae > Streptophyta > Magnoliopsida > Fagales > Juglandaceae > Carya > Carya cathayensis. The sequence continues at coordinate 1,200,195 of QGSO01000239.1, forward strand.
GATATTTTATTGATATAGAAATAGGTACAAGGTTTCTTTCTATTTGTCCTGGGTTTAAAGAGGTACATAGAGTTATGTGAATCATTCACTGAGCTGGACATATCTCTATGCAGATGTTTGTGGGTCCCACTCTACCCGGTTTTTTGATATAAAAGAGCCTGTTCATACAGAAATAAGAGTCAATGCATTGGCTCCTGATATATCTCCAAGTGGGGACTCTCGGCCCTTTCTTCCCCTTTTAGCTCCTTCACCATTGATACCGTTTGCAAATAACACTGTGCCGATATTATCAGGTTTGTTTATCTTCCCTTTATGGCTGCTGCTAAATCTTATAACTTAATTTAAAGTATTGTTTCCTGCAGTTTCACAGACCTGTTCCCAAATTGTTAGACATGAAGAAGCTTTGACTTCCATGTCCTTAAATTAAAACCTTTATTAGTCTTTAAATATATATATTTTTTTATAAGTAAACAAAGTATATTAATCAAAGAATAGGCAAAGCCATGTTCAGTACAAAGAATGCCCTAACTACGTAGGAGCAATAGATACAAGGAAATCACGAAGATCTAGGCCATTAAAATTAACGGCAATGGCCCAAACAAAGAGTTCTGAAAAAAAAGCTTTAAGCTCCTCCATCAATCTCTCTTTGTCCTTGAACATCCGTTCAATGCGCTCCTTCCACACACACCACATGATGCAAATAGGAATCATCTTCCAAACAACCTTTATCTATTGATTGCCTCTTAGATTTGTCCAACTAGCCAGGTCTGCCACTACTGTCTCAGGCATAACCCAACCCAAGTCTAGTCTACTGAATGCCTCATTCCATAACCCTCGAGCTACCTCAAAGTGTAGTAGAAGATGGTCCACAGATTCACCCCCATTCCTACACATGCAACACCAATCTGCGATGATCACCCTTCGTTTCCTCCAATTATCAGTTTTGAGGATCTTATCCAAGGAAGTGGTCCACACAAAAAACGCAGCTTTGAGGGGCTCCTGATGTCTCCAAAACCTTTTTCAAGGAAACTGAATAGGAAGCTCTTGTGTAAGGGAGTTATAAAACGAGTGAACCGAGAACGAGCCTTTACTTGTAGGTATCCACCACAATAAATCATCAGGCTGGTTACTTGGTTTGATTGAGTACAAAAGGCTGAAAAAGGCTTAGAAACTGTCCATTTCCCAATCTTGTGCCGCCCAACTAAAATTGATGTTCCACTGGATTTGTTCCCCCGCTATCACCATGACTTCCGCCATTGAACCATTTTTGGCACTTGCGGCCCTAAAGAGTGCAGTAAATAGATCTTTTAGAGCACAATTACCATACCAAGTATCATACCAGAATTTGATCCTGGCCCCCTCTCTTAGACGAAATCTTGTGTGACGAGTAAAGACCTCTCATCCTCTTCTTATATGTTTCCACAACCCCACTCCATATGCCCCTCTCACTTCGTTGGTACCCCATCCCCCCCATTAGTCTTTAAATATCATGTCTCATAATTTCTGTAGGGTGCATTTAGTATCCGCTTCAATTTAAGTGGCTTCGTTGTATCATGCATGTATCTTTATGTATATAGATCTATAATGCCATGACAGAAAATGAAAGCAATCCTAAATATTAATGTGAAAAATTGGATGGATGATGGATAACTGAAACTTAAGTAATACCATCACGGTATCACCTGTTATGATGACCCTTCATTGTCTCTTTGACAACATGGTAAAAATAAAAATTCACAACTATGGAAAGCGGAATGGAAGTATGAACTCCAAAGTTGTTGTGCCCATTTTTGATAACCTAGTGGACCTTCTAATTCTATGTAAAGTTGAACTGGTTCATTCTTTTTATACGGGATACCCTACGTTCTTCATTATAATGAAATCCTTTTGGGGCTCTTACATCAAAATGCTTAACTGGATGCTGCCGATTATCTTTCAGGACTCTGTACATTAAATTTTTCATCTGCTGAAAGTGTAATGGTCATAACAGCAACTGACTGCCAGGCTTCCTTTGCACCATATATGGCCAATGTGGTATGTTGTCCTCAATTTGATGCCACACTAGAGATTATTGTTGGGCAGTCCAGTAAATATTCTGGGAGGCTTGCTTTGAACAAGACTCAAGCCAGCCACTGCCTATCAGATGTTGAGAAGATTCTAGAGAGTCAAGGAGCTAATGAGGAGCTCCAAAAGATATGTTCGTTTCACCCTGAGAACCTCACAGTAGGCTCTTGCCCTGTCACAGATGTTGATGAATTTGAGCGCACTGTTGACTCTTCTAGACTTTTGGCTGCTTGTGGAAGGATTGATCCTGTCAATGAATGTTGTGACCAAGTTTGCCAAAATTCTATACTAGATGCTGCTAAAAAAATTTCACTTAATGGCATCTCAAATAAGGAAGTGGTCCCTCATGGAAGGATTGATGATTGCAAGAATATTGTCCTCAGGTGGCTGACCAGTACACTTGATCCTTCTTCAGCCAATAGTGTCCTTAGAGGTCTTTCGAATTGCAATGTAAACAAAGGTTAGCATGAAGAAAATAATGAATAAAAAATACAGACAGAACATGTTGCATTTTCAATTTTATTTGGACTAATAAATTAGTAATGCTAATTTCTACCTCTGACTGGCTGATGTTTAATTTTGTTTTATTATCTGGCTCAGTTTGTCCACTACTTTTTCCCAATATGACAAATGTTGTAAAAGAATGTGGAAATGTGATAAGTAACCAGACAGTTTGCTGCAAAGCCATGGAGAGTTATATGTCCAAACTGCAGCAGCAGAGCTTCCTCACCAACTTGCAGGCGCTTAATTGTGCTGCATCACTTGGAATGAGGTTACAGAAAGCTAATGTCTCCTACGATATTTACACTCTTTGTCATATAAACCTCCAGGATTTCTCTGTTCAAGGTCAGCTCTATTATATTCCCCTTAATTGAGCGTATGCATTCCTGTTTCAGCCTAGAAAAAGGAAATAAACTGACATGTGTGGCTTTTTGTGATTCATTGTTCATGATGGTGGAATGTGCAAATTTGATGCACCAGTTGGATCACAAGGTAATGCTTTTATTTTCAAAATGCTGTCTTGTAGCTATTTATGCATCATAATCTTGGAGGTTTCATATTGATGGTCCATATAATTTTCTCGTGTCTCAAATATTCTTGATGGCAATTTGCTTCTTTACATTGTGTGTTCGAAAACATGTAGGAGAGGCCTTATTTAACTTCTTTGTTGCTACCTTCTATTTTAGTGTTTCCTGATCTTCTAGGATGCCAGTCTTTTAGTTGCTTTGGTTACTTTAATAGATTTGTTTTCTGACAGTGTTCAAAAGAAATAGTCTGTTTTTTTCAAAGTGTGAAAAGTATCCTAGCCTTGCCATATTCAGCTTCTCCTACATTGGAAACTCCTTTAAAATTTGATGAAAGTTGAAGTTGGGTTAGACACTATGCAAGTTGAGGCATAATCTTGGTCCTAATCTTATTTACTAAAAATAATGTGGCTACTTATAATACTTATACCAAGATGCTTTGAAATGTAGATATTGATAGAGCTTGAGTCAGCTTCTGGGAATTCATTTCTTCAGTGAGAATTCCGTAAACTTTAACTTTGTTTTATCTGTCTTTTCTTTAGGGTCTGGTTGCCTTTTATCAAGCTTGCCTTCAGATGCAACATACGATAAAACTTCCGTGATTGGCTTTGTTTGTGATCTGAATGATAACATTGCGGCTCCTTGGCCTTCTAACTCTTACGTACCTGCTTCTACCTGCAATAAAAGTATGGATGAAATTTTAAATTTTCCTTTATCAGTTGAATCTTTTTTTTATCAATTGAGTTTTTTTTTTCCCTCTCTCTCTCTCTCTCTCTCTCTCTCTCCCTGTACAATCATTGTCCCTTCCCAACCCACCTCAATTCTCCTCATCGGCCCTTTCTCCTTACCACCATTTATTGATTTGTTCCTGGACTTGATGGAATTGCAGCTACCACTCTTCCAGCACTCCCCACAGCAACATCTGCACAAAGTGGTAAGGGGCTTGTAACAAGTCTTTTATTTATTTATTTATTTATTATTATTATTATTATTACCTCAGAAGATGCATCTTTTTTCCCTCTTTTCTGTCAGAATCTCTCTAGGATTACAAGATATGGTCTTCAATTTAACTCACAACAACTAAGCGTCACTCCCCAACAAATTGGGATTGGCCGCATTGGTTCTTTTACAAGATATTATGTATCTAATAAATTAAATTGTAAAGTTATCTCTTATATCTCAGGCTCATTTTCTGGCTGAAGTATATCAGTTTGGCATAGCAACTGGTATAGAATGCACATAAAAATGAGATCTGCTAGATACTTCATTTTAAATTAAACTGATCATGCTAATGATTTGTTGTGGTACGATATTAAAGAAAATTATAGAGTACTTAATTGAAAATTTCAAAATTCTTTAGAATCTGACTCACTTAAAAATAAGGGCCATTTATACTCATGCTTAGGCTAACTTCCTCTCGATGCTCATGCTACAATTCGTTGCATTATGCTTCCCTAGCTAGTAGCTTGTGTGTTTACTTCCTCTTGAATGATCCTTCCTATTGTGCTTTCTGTAAATGTTTCAGATTTCATTGACACCCTTCCAGGACGTATTAAAAAATAAATTGCTTGAAGATTTCACAGAAAACACTTAGACATATAGGTGTACGAATAAAAGTGTTTAATGCAGTTTTGTACAAGTTTTGGAAATTAGAGTGGAAGCAGAGTGCTTATGTTGGTTGACCGGGTGCTTCTCATTTCGAGCATGAGCCTGTTTTCCTATGTTTCTTGGTGCTACAACTTTCTAGATCACTGGCTCTAGAAAATCACTGACCTTGGTGGATTAGAAGCTTATCATCTTTATTTTTTAATGCACATATCATTTCTCCATAAAGTAACAGGTTCACAGAGATCATTCACTCATATATATTGCAGGTCTTCACAATGAGAACTTGATGTTTCCACTGGTCGTGATCCCCTTACTGGTTCTCATGACACATCTTTGATTTTCGCATTCACATTCCTTTGGTTCTTTTGGCCTCAATAGAAGCTGCTCTTCATAACTTCATTAATCTTGAATCTTGGTATACATCTGGAGAGAAACAAAATGGCGGGGGAACTGGAAATCCTGATGTGAACTTGATGGTTAATGCTAATTGCAATCACATGTTACTATTATACGAGGAAATCAAATTGAATGAAGAAAAGGTAGATTTCAACTCCTGTGTGTGCATCATACTGTCTGTGTAAGCTAAGTGTGTACGTGCCCTGTTCCTTCTTTCATTTTCTATATGATTAAGAAGCAAAATGTAAATTTCTTAGAAGAGCTTCCTTATGTTCAGCTCTGATTATGGTTTTATTTAATCACACCTAATTAATTTCTTGTGGAGAAAAGGGTTGAGAAGTTTCAAGTTGTGAACAGAATAACTTATCATTATGAAATTAAGTCTGTCTTTTGTATTAGATTCATTTTCCCAGTTCCCAATCAGATTTTGAGACTGCCAGGTGTTATTCTGCCCCAAACAGTCTCTAACATGTGAAAGTGCAACATTCACTCCAGCAATGGGATTAATGTATTATGGAGTCAATAATTAGAGAAATTAAATCAATCCATCTTATGAGTTTAGAATCGATGCATTCGTCTAATTGGAAAAACACAACCATATCACCTTATAATATGCAATGACGTGATAATTCATTCATTATCAGATATATATATATATATAAAGCTCGTTCCAAAGCCGTACATCTCGATGTATTTGAATTAATTATTAAAAAAAAAGACTGGTTTGAAAAGAAGATTTAGAAGTTGTTGAAGCATGAAAAAAATACAGCTTTAATTAGAAGCTGGATCTTCGCTTCAAAGGCATACAATAATACAGTTTTTCTTTTCTTAAAAGAAAACTTCTGCCACCCGACCAATTTGAATCGATTGGTTTGCGCTCCCAAAAAACGATTCAAATTGTTTGGTTGTGTTATATTATATGCCTAAGCATTGGTAGTGGTTTATGCATCTTCATATGCAAAATCACATATTTTAAAATTGATTTTACATATGAAGAAAAACTCTCATATTGAATTATGCATCTTTAAACTAAATGATAATAATATATTAATTATTTTATAATTTTTTTCCCTATAAATCTGGATGGTCTAGGGTTTTCAAATAGTCGCACGAAATGGAATACTGGGCGAGAGAAGAGGTTGTCGTTGATGAAGGAACCGCCAGCTAAACTTGTGGGTGGTGCAATTGAGCCAAGCTTTGGGCAATGGTGCAGCAGAGCAGAGAAACAAGGTTGAAATAGTGTTTCTGAAATGTTGGTGTTGAAGAGATCAGCAAAGAGAGCAACAAGAGAAAACTTTCGAGAGAGTTATATTGGGACAAATACAAGAGAAAGCCGTTTGGATGGAAAGAGAAGAAATATTAAAAATAATGTTTGGAGAGTGAATAATGATGTTCATAGCTATGCAAAAACTTAGAGATGCATAAGCTAATGTAGATGAATTTAAAGACATTATTTAAATTTGAAGATGAAGATAAAGATGATAAGCCATTGCCAATGCCCTTAGACGAAATCAAATTAGAAGACCAAAAGATTTATAATTTATAATTTTGGCAAAGAACCTAATGACCACTAACAGAGAACGATGCAAGGGATAAAAATTGAGAAAAGGGAAAGATAAAAATATTTTCTGCTAAGTGTCTTTATAAGATCATAAGGTGCATTTTCAATCAAAATGTGACTTTTTTTTTCTTTATTTATTTATTTGTTACTATTATTATTTTATATCAAAGACATTTCATTCAATAAAAAAACATTACAAATGGTTGTAAGTCCAAATAATTTGTGAAATGAAATATGGAAAAGAGTTCCACCAAACTGTAAGATCATCTATATTCCAAGCATGTTTTGCAAGTCTATGTGTAGCTTCATTCCTCATGTGCACTGTATGTTGTACTATGCAGATCTGGATTTTCGTCATCAAATCTTTTATTTCTTGTACCAGGTTACCCAACATTGACAAAGATTATCCAATAGCTTGCAATTCTCTCACCATTAGTAAAGAGTCACTTTCCAAAATAAGCTTATGTAGGCTCAAAGGAACACACAATTGCAACCCTCAAAATATTGCTAAAAGTTCAATCTCTATAGGGTCATTGACTTCATTTTTTGTTTTACTTGCAAACATAATCACATCAGCATTTGCATTTTAGAGAATAATGCCCACCCCTGCTCTGTGTTGATCAAGAAAAACAGCCGAATATATATTCAGTTTCATCACCCTTGAGGAGGAGGCACCCAGTAGCACTTCAGTTGCTTCATTTGCTTTGGTTTTCCTTGAGCTTTATTATGTTCCTTTTGTAGAGATAAGGCATGTTCCACAACTTGCTCAGGTTTCAGGTCTTTCTCCTCATAAATTCTCTGATTTCTTCTATAACATAGCCCCTATGTAATAAAAAATAACTTTTTCAAATGCTTTTTACTACCCTTGTTCATAACTTGTCTTGATAAATCAAAAAAGTCTTCTTTATTTTCAAATGGTGGTTGACAGGTTAATTGTTTGTCCAGCATTCCCTTATTGATGGACAATAATAAAGAGCATGTCCAACATCCTCCACTTCCACCCTACAGAAATGACAGCATTCCTCCATAAGTACCTTCCTACATGCTTTTTAAATTATGTAGAGTTGGTAATCCATTTTTGCAAGCTCTTCATGCGAACACTTTTTACATTGTTTGGTAGCTGAACCTTCCATAGTCTCTTCCAAATACACTTCTGATTTTTTGCATTAGAGTTGTCTCCTTCATGTTTGGTTTTTCCAAGTGCATGAAACAATCTGTATGCACTCTTCACATTGTACAAACCATTCTTTTCATGTTTCTATATGAGTTTGGCTGCTCGATCTCCTGGAGCTATAATGATTTTCAAGGCTTCACCTGTTGCTCTTGGTGGTAGAAGGCTACTAACTTTCTCCACATCCCACTAGTTTGTGGTTGCATCAATGAGATTTGCCACTTTTTCCTCGTTATGATTTCTGTGCTCATTCATAATTTGTGGAATGACTTTATATTCTGGTAGCCAATCCAGATATTAATAGATTTACATTACCTATCCTCCATTTGTAGCCTTTTAGCATTCTTTTCTTTGCCTCCCATATTCCTCTCTAGACATAGGTTGGTGATATGTCTAAGAAACTGGAATTTGGAAAGTACTTTGCTTTGAACACTTTGTGTAATTGTGTGGACTTCTTATTAAAGGGAGGTTTGGATAGTGAGTTGAGATGAAAGTTAAATAAAATATTATCTTTTAACATTATTATTATTTTGAAATTTAAAAAAGTTGAATTGTTTATTATATTTTATATAAAAATTTGAAAAAATTGTAATGATTAGATTAAATGAGTTGAGATGAGTTGTGGAGACTTTTGTATCCAAACCGGGCCCAAATTCTCCATCTTTGTTTAGCTAGTAGTGTCATATTAAAATTCATAAGGTCTTTGAAACTCATTCCCCCTTCTGCTTTAGACTCGCACATCTTTTTCCAGCTCACCCATCGAATCTTATTCTCATTCTATCCTTGTCCCCACCAAAATTTTTCCATCATATTTTCCAACTTAGAACAAAAATTTATAGGTAATTTGAAATAACTCATTGTGTAAATTGGTATTGACATAGCCATTGCTTTGATAAGAATTGTCCTCCCTCTTGAGAAAATAGTCTTTCCTTCCAACTTTGAAGTTTTTACTCTACTTTATCTTTCAAATCAGAAGAAACAAAAATGGAAAATGCTAGGGACCCCGCTGTGGGATCCCGTTTTCCCTTCCCGTTTAACGTGGGTCCTTCACGTTGGCCTTTAATTTTTTTCCCCACATTGGCTGAAACACATTTCCCCCCGAGCTTGGTATTTTCCTTCTCCTTTATTTTACTTTCGTTTCTCATTGGCTGAATCTCCTTTCCCGTAGTGCAGTTTCTCCATCATTGAACCCTCAGTTTCTCAATTTCTCCGTTGAGTTTGTCATTCCTATCTCCATCGAGTTTGTCTCCCCTCCCCTTCCTCTCCAACCTCATCTTCGATCCATTTCTGGCGTTTTGTCCCCTGAATCAACCCTCATCTTCGACTTGCACAAGATTTTTTCAATGTAAATTGATTTTTTTTTTTTACCTCCATTTCCCCTGCACCGGCCACTTTCTACATTTTTTTTTGTTTCTCTGGGATTTTCTTGATCTTATGATTTTGTCCCTATGTTTGAGCAATTTTGCAAATGCTGTTTTGTTTGTGGCTGAGACTCGTTGTTGAGTTTTGTTGTAGACTAATGAAGTAATTTTTTGAGTACCAAGTGCTCAACAAAATGCCACAATAGAATTTGCATGAAAGTATTAGAGGATTCAAAGACATTGGCAGATCCGTGCTTTGTCTATTTGTGATTGTAAAATTGTGGGTTGAGTGGCATGTTCCACACTATCATCTTTTGGTTTGTTGCTTTTTTACGTGTTGTAATTATATTTGTGCTTTAAGTGTACCTTTTGCCACCATTACGATTAACTCTTTTCATGCAGTGAAGCTGTATATATATGTTTTGCCATGAAATATGAGCTTTCCATTATGCACCCATTGGATACTATACTCTTATACTAGGAAGCTTGAAGTGGGAACATGTGTTTGTTTGGCTTCCTCTTGGTCCTCTCCACCATAAATTTTGGAAATAGAAACTATAACATGGAAATATCATAAATAGTTGCTAGCATTCTGCAGAATAGGAGTAATAGTTGTATAGGGCTTCATGTTTTACTATTTTTATATTACAACATTAAAAGCTATATTTTAATATCCATGTTTCACATGTTTTATCTTTGTAGACAATTCAAACATTGTAATGGATGCCGACATAGAATATTCAAATAATGAGTGTGATGAGTAGGAGTTGATAAGGAGATTGGAGGTGATGAAACTATTGAAAAAAATACGGTAAAATGCAATTTTCATCTATAGAAGAAGTGCATGCTTACTATATGAAGTATGGTAAGAAGAAGGGGTTTGGTGTATCCAAAAGGAATATTGGATAGGATGACAATGGGACGACAAGATGGTTTTGTTTGGCATGCGCGCGATGAGGCACATTAAAGAGTAGTGCCAATGTTATGAAACCAAGACAAACAGTTTAGATGGGGTGTAAGGCTAGGATGAATGTGATATTTAATTATGAAGGTGGATATACTGTATCTAAGGTGATATTGGATCATACACATGCTTGTAGTCCGGAAAAGGCAAGACATTTTAGATGCTTTAAGAAGGTTGATGCTCGTGTCACTAAGAGGCTTGAAATAGATGACGAGACAGAAATAAGGTTGTCCAAAAATTTCAAGTCTGTGGTTGTTGAGGCGGGAGGTTATGAGAATGTGGTTGTTTAGGAAGAATGAGTGTTGAAACTACATTGACAAAGCACGATAACTTCGCCTCAGGGTTGGAGGTGGTGTAGCTCTATGTAACTATTTCGAAGATATACAAAAAAGAAATCTAGAGTTTTATTATAACATAGACATTAACAATGAGATGCGGTTAAAGAATGTGTTTTGGGTAGACACCCAGAGTAGAGCTGTGTATGAATCATTCGGGGATGTGATTATATTTAATACAACATATTTGACTAATGTGTATAAAATGCATTTTGCACCATATGTAGGTGTGAACTACCATGGGTAGTCAATTCTACTCGGATGCGGACTGATATCCAGTGAAGACGCAGATACATTCGAGTGGTTATTTGAGTCATGGTTACAGTGTATGAATAACCAACTGCCAAATGCAATTATCACAGAGCAAGACAAGCACATGAAAATTGCAATCTCGAGGGTGTTTCCAATTTTTAGGCATTGATTTTGCTTGTGGCATATAATGAAAAAGGTTCTTGAGAAGTTTGGATCACATTGTTGATATGGGAAAATCAAGAGTACTAAACATAGGTGCGTTTATGACTCTTTCAGTGAGCATGAGTTTGAGGAACATTAATTAAACATTTTTAGATCATTAATATATTATACATTTTTAATGACATTTGAGTTGTTTAAATCATTGATTAAACATCCATTGAACCTGTTTTTGGGATTTTATTGAACCTGTTTTTGTAACTCTTTGTTGATGTAAGCACTCATGGTTTTCCTCCACTGATGTAAGTACTCGTGGTTTTTGTAACTCTTTGTTGATGCAATATCATAATTGTAATAATGTAATTTGGATTACAATAACAATACTAAATTACGAAATGCATATGAGTGCTATTAAGGTACCTAATACTTCATGAAGTAACAAGATTATATGAAATTAACGTCATAGATTACATGTTGTCTTAGAATTTCCCAAAAACCATGCCTAAACAAAGTATCCATAATATTGAAATTACTAAAACTGCAATGACTCTCTCAACCTTTCTCTTGCACCTCTCAATTTCTATTTTTAGTTATGTCGAGTTGTTTTGGACATCCATTGCTAGTTCTATATTTTGAATTTCGATTTTTAAATAGTTGATTCTCTTCTCGCCAGTTCTCATACCCATGGTGAGGACACATACTCAATAGCTCCTTAAATCTCTCCCAAGACTGATACAAAGTCTCAGTGTCCTTTTGTGCAAAGGTAGAGATTTGTCTTT